>JAVLUX010000019.1:4202500-4262500 GCA_032164185.1 Moxostoma hubbsi
ACTTACACTGTTACTTCATCATATTAAAGAAGTTGTAAAATTGGACATAACTGTACACAAAAAGGTTAGTAAGCAATTTCATCTCACTTAAATTGTGTTAAAAACGCATAATGTTTACGCATTATGGCTATACTTTTGAAACAGGGAGTATTTTAACGTTTATGGATTGGCCCCGTTCACTTCCATAGTCAGTGCCTCATACTGTATTTCTTTCTTTTTTTTTGGATGGACAAATCCCACAAATCCCAAAATTAAAATGTCCTTACCATGACGACGTAACACAGTGAACCCTAAAAATGCTTATTTAGACAAAGTTACAGCTCAAATAATACAAGCCTCATGTTTCTGCCTTTAAACCCACCCAAAAAGTGGCCCCATTTACTTCCATTTTAAATGCCTTGCAGTAACCTCGATTTTTTTATAAAAACATTTAAGTAAAGGGATGAGTCGAAATACATTTTTATGGTAATCAACATTATGCCACATATGCTGTCAATTTAACTAACTTATATTGAACCCGGGGTACTCGGGACACCTCCAGATGTCATAAGTAGGTTCCCTTACAGAAAACGTGGACATGGTGGACAGTAACAAAGCATATTTGCTCTATAGCCTTAAATAGGCGAACACTATTCATGTAGGTCTATCTGTACTTAATCAGAGAAATGTAATTTATTTTAATTTAATGTAAATTCACAGCCTAAATAAATAAATGATACTTTATTTATTGAATCATTGTCATGTGCTGATTCTTTGTAATGAACCAGTTGAACTAGTTCGCAAAACACACTAAATGATTCACTCACGAATCACGAATCACAATACACAGTGGCAGCAGTTCTCGAGTAAACAACTCACTGACTCGGTGATTCAATTTTGGCCAAGCCTGACTCGACATGAGCCAAGAACCGGGACAATTTGGTCCTCAGTGCTCGAATTTATGGCGCATTTGAATGATCGATTGAAAGGTAAGTTACTATAATACAGCACATGTAGCTTAAAGGAAACATGTTTACAGTTTGTCATGTTTCGCCTCGTGTTTGTACAGCATCATGTTAAACCTGGCACAATGTATTTTCTATTATGCGTTTTGTCCTTTGTACAGATCATTATTTTTTATACCAGAGATGTAAGAAAGTACCAATATTTCATTACTTTGCTTGAGTACAAATATTTCGGATGATTTTCGCTTTACTTCACTCTATTTTTAAGAGAAAAATAATACTTGTTCTCCAGACCTTTTCGTTACTTTTGCGACCGAACAAAGCAAAAATGAACACAGCTGTAAATTTTAAATTGCATGTGGCTCGCTAACAGTTTGAGTTGAATTGTTTGATCAATTCAATTCTTTTACAAACAGCTCGAAAAGCTGTCTGAACGAAATCGAATCGCTGAATCAAAATAACACGGAACCCCGGATAGCGTGCGTCTCCGTTTGGGAATCTAAAGTGAAAAGACTGTTCATGTACATCTGTGTTTTTGGCGATAAATGAATTTGATGCATTTTGGAATTTAAACCTTAAGAATGTTTCGGAATACTGATGAAGTTACGTGCGTCAACATTGGACATACTTCTGAAAAACACTGATAACTGATTTAAAGTGTACTGTATTCGACTCAACCAAATTAAGTCCCTTGGGGTGGACACACCGGTGTTGGGGAGACAGGCTCAGGCAGTGGCCTGCTGGGACGTACTGTTTTTCACCCTTTGGGGCAGCCGTTGGAATTATATTATTCTATTCTGTATGCACACAGCAGGTTAATATGAAGATTTTTCCCCTATGGAGGAAACCCTCAGGGTCCCCCAGCAGGTGTAGACACAGCATGGCTCTTATTGTTTAGTAAAACACCATTCAACATCAGCCTCATTTAGTAGGGAACTTTATACCTTTACAATTCAACAACTTTAAATCATGATGCTCACCAATAAAAGACTGACAGTGAGAACGTAAGACCTGAATAACGGGCTGTGAGTATTTTTATTGTTAATTAGCCATAGCATTTTATCTAGAGCATCTCACAGTGAGCTAATTACAGTCTCCACTGAGTGACCTGGGGTGAGGCGTCTTGCTCACAGGGGCAATAGTGATATAACTGAAGCAAAGACACAGTTGAAGTTTCCCCTGTCTGGGATTCTGCCTGATGCCTGTGTGATAGCAGCACCGATTCTTAACCATAACTACAATATACGTTTGCATGTGCTCGGAGAAAAGGGTAAATGAAACAAAATCAATATGTCCTCCTTATTAATGCATACTAATCCTTTATTCAAATATATCTGGCATTCGAAACGCCACATGGTCTCTCATCATATCTAGAACAAATATTCCTGAGCAGCTCACACCACTCTTAAAAATAAAGGTCCTTAATGGTTCTTTGTCGAGGTGTATGGTTCCAAGAAGAACCTTTAACATCTGTGGAACCTTCCCATTCCACAAAACAAGCCTAAATAGATAGACGGATGGATGGGCGGAAAATATGTGAATATCTGAATCTTTCTGCCTGTTTGTGGACTCTATATAATTCATCAATGCACAAGTAGTTATTAAAAGATGGGCACGGAGAGCAATGCATCTAATACATCTAGCTCTGGTCTCATTATATGAAACAAGTGCTTAATGAGAGCCCCTATCTGGCATAAGATGTTTTGAAATGAGATGCTTTTGAAAGTAGCACATGGTTGAGTGGTTGCCAATGGTGATTAAATGAAAGTGACCCATATAGACAAACAAAGCCTAGTTATTTATCTGAAAAATCATACAATGCTAAACATAGTTTCTACAACAGATTGATTTGGAGCCATCATGCTTCTAGTTGAGATATCATGAGATAACATGAGATACATTCAGTCTCTTTTTGGGATTAATGAATGCCTACCAAAATATGATTTGATCTTAATGTAAGTTACAATTATAATAAAGTCACATGACCATCAAATAAAGTAGGGATTCCATTGCAGATTTGGTGTAATGCTTCAGAGTGTATAGATTCATGTAATGTTCTGTCAAAACATCAATGGTATAAAGTATAAGGTAGTAATAATATAATATAATACCATCTATCTGACTTTAATTAAGAATACACCTTGTTAAATATTGACTGACATAGGTTAAAATCCCAATAGGCTTACGATATAAAAAGACACCCATTG
Organism: Moxostoma hubbsi; assembly: GCA_032164185.1. Classification (NCBI taxonomy): domain Eukaryota; kingdom Metazoa; phylum Chordata; class Actinopteri; order Cypriniformes; family Catostomidae; genus Moxostoma; species Moxostoma hubbsi. Next base: position 4,205,652 of record JAVLUX010000019.1, read on the forward strand.
CACCTGTGTATCTGGAGATGGAATTTAGGTGTTAATTCCAATGCACTAAGATCATTTTTAATAATGTTTTTTTTTTTATAATACTTTATTTAAAACTGACTGGGGAGCTGATACACATGAGATAAAACCATATACAGCAGAAAATAATATGTCTTTGAATTTGATCAGTTTATTCCAGTATACCTTTTATTTGGAAAAAAATAATGAATATCTAAGGTGGTGCTATTTAATGAATCTATAAGAGTTAAACACTGACATTTAGAACTGAGACATTTATTTGAAAGTACAATTGAATTCCAAGTTTTAAAGACTCATTGCTGTTTAAAAGCTGTGTTGTTTTCCAGAGTGTCACTAACAGCCTGTACGTTTAAGCAAGCTTTTCTATCTGTGTTATTCCCATGGGAGCAGCTCGGGAGAATTCGGTGAAGATGCTGTGTGCTCCTTCCCAGACATTGAGGCAATACTGAAGAGCTGAGAACAACTTTGTGGCTGCAGTGTCAATATAGCATAGCCTCATTTATTCCAAGCGATATTTGCAGCATCTAAATTAAGCATTACTTTGTTCTTTTTTAAATGTTCTACTAAAGTCCAAATGTAAGTCTTTCTAAGCTGGTTGACAGAATAAACCCTCTAAGCCACTCAGCATCAACACTTCCGATCAGGGATAAAGTTATAAAGCGTTCCAAAACCTGTTGGGCTAAACTAGTAAAGGAACTGATGCTGCCGTGCCATCAGTGTATTGGTGTTATGAATATCAGCTGATTAAATATTGGTCTGCATGTTCTCTTCTGCACGGCACAAATATGGCTCTGCCACCTGTTCTAGTTCAATATTACAAAATAAACAAATATTTATTGCGAAAATGCTTCACACTAATATATATATATATATATATAATTTTTTTATTTATTTTTTTATTTATATATTTATTATTATTATTTTTTTTATAATTATTTTTTTTTTTCACACAATTGCGTTTTTAAACTCCACACTAATGTTATAGGACATTGGCAGGTATGCATATAGAGATTCAGACTATTAAAAGTAAACTATTAAGATAATAATGTCTTATGTGAAGATACATGTGATTGTGATTTATTGATTAATAACAGGCATATAAGATAATATAGGCCTAATATAATAAATATATTAATACTAACAGCATTGTTGGAAAACATATTAGGCTATATTATATATTATTATATGCCTGTTATTAATCATATGTTCTTTATATATATATATATATTAAAAAGGTTCTTTATATATATATATATATATATATATATATATATATATATATACACACACACACACACACACACACACACACACACACACACACACATTAATAACAGGCATATAATAATATATAATATAGCCTAATATGTTTTCCAACAACGCTGTTAGTATTAATATATTTATTATATTAGGCCTATATTATCTTGCATATATTGTGTGTGTGTGTGTGTATATATATATATATTTATATTTATATATAAAGGTTTTCTTCATTGATTAATAACATATAAATATAATATAGCCTACTATATTTTCCAACAACGCTGTTAGTATATATATATATCGGGCAGCGGTTATAAATACTTTTTTGAAAGGTCTATAATATTGAAAACAAACAAACAATCTAAAATGGTATCGGCCATCCAATAGCGACAGGTTTGGTTGATCATCCATCAGCTTAGTGCTAGAGAACATTCGGCGCGGACTGACTCTTCCACTCGCAAGCTGTTATTAGGTATTTAAACATCACCGAAGACGAGTGTGTAACGGATTATTCCCTTCGGAACATCTAAGCATCAACATCGTCATCATCCTACACGAAAAGACTCCACGAGACAAGGCGTGTTTAGAACGTTCGGACGTTTGTTTATTCCATTCTCGGAATGCCTTCGTGATGTCATACGAGTGTTGAAATGAACACCTGTTATTCAAATGGACGTCTGGCGCGCGTTCATATTTTGCAGAAAGACGAGGGGCGAACGTTTTAAAATTCGCGGACTGAAGCCGTCTAATCTCCGGCAGCAGAACTAAAGCCGTTTAGGGATCCATTTAGTGATAAGCCCGACAGCGAACATGAATGGGGAGGAATATGCGCGAGCGATGTTTACTGGATTTGTATGGCTGCTCTGCTCCCGTGAAAACTAGAAGAGACAACCATCGCGCGCGCTGTTATTGATAAACATCGCGAGTGCGGCTTTCCAACAGCTGATATTCGCAACTATTGGACTTTTATTTAGAATCCACGTCTATATAGTTTCGCAGACATGGGCAAGGACGAGTGCAAAACCATGTTGGACGCTCTGAACAAAGTGACGGCTTGCTACAGGCATCTGGTGATCGCTTTGGGGAGCACGTCGGATTCTCAAAACCTACGAGAGGAACTTAAAAAGACCCGGAGAAAAGCCCAGGAGCTGGCCGTGGCCAACAGGACTAAACTGACGACTCTTTTGAAAGACAAGAGCATCAGTAGAGATGACCGCGCCGAATACGAGCGCTTCTGGGTGCTCTTCACCAGCAGCATGGAGCTCCTGGAGGTGGACATGAAGCGGTCCTTGGAGATCGGGCAGGATTTCCCACTCAAAGTGCCAACGAGACACCTCATCCAAACGGGCATGACCGGCAGCACCACGACCGTGGCGGCCCGAGCCATGAGCGTCCAAAACATGAAATACGAAGCGGACGCGAACATCGACACGGCGGATCTCAAAGAGCTGGAGACCGAGATCGGTTTGGTGGACCAGATGATGGAGGAGATGGAGATGAAGGTGCAGGTGGCGCCGTGGGCTGTCGAGGCGAAACAGGAAGCGGGCGCCGAGTTAAAATCCACCGTCAGTGTCGGAAATTCGTCGGTCGGTGTCATCTCGATTTGCGAGGAGGAACCCAAAGAAACGGTGGAAACAGAAACGGACATGATGAAAGTATTCGCAGGCATTATATTCACTGCGGTTTTATTAATTGCCGGAATTCTGGGCTACCTGGTGATTAATCTTTGAGCAAAGGGTAGTGACTAATGTTAGTGGTGAAGATGGATCATTTGGCCTATCAGGATGGCACTGACTCAGGGCTTAGATTTTCGGTCTGAATGTACATGGAGGCAGCAACATGTTGCTTCAGTAGGCCTGTGAATTTGTGGAGGCATGTCTTGATGTCATGACGCTGGAGATAACCTCGCCAACATTTTTATGGGAAGCATTGGTAAAATGCATCAGTTTTGGAAGGGAATAGCTAAAAGAACTGTCACAATCTAATGGCCCATCATTCTGTTCGCTCTACAACTATGGAGTTAAACTTCTGCCACAATTCATTTGTGTACGCAAAAAGGTATTTTGCACACAGAGTAGGAGGAGAAAGCAAAATGTAAGAATTCTGAGCAAATTCACATTCAAATAAACTTTATTCAAGCGCAAAATTGACTTTGGTTTGCTCAAAATGAATGTATCTTTGCGAGAAGATACATTGCTTTACAAAACCGAGTTCAAGCGTGTGCAAAATGACGTTTTGTGCGCTCAAAATTGCATCTTGCACGTGCAAAATAACTTTTTGTGTGCGCAATTTCATCTTGCGCATGCAGAATTGTTTTTGTGCACTCAAAATATCATCGTGCGCTAGCAAAATAACTTGTTGAAAGCTCAAAATGTAATCTTGCATGTGCAGAACATTTTAGTGCACTCAAAATATCATCTTGCACGTGCACAGTAACTTGCTGTACGCTGAATTGTGGCACATATATAACTCCATATACAACATCTAAACCGTAGGCTACAGGTCATGATCAGGTGTGAATGTTTTATTAGCCAAAAAGAAATTTACTGCATCACTTGAGGCTTCAAGAGGACTTAGTTGTAGCATATTTGTCACAGTAATTGTCACTCTTATAGGCATATCAGTAAGTGGGTATTTCATCACTGGATGAAGAACTTGAAGTTTACAACTTTTAGGGCACTTAAACAGCAACAAGGGGTTCTTCATATTAAACCGATGTTTGTTTCTGAGATTATATAGATCATCGTGATTCACACCATCCTAGTTAGTCGTATACTAAGCAGACTGCCCATCAATGACTGTCAAAATGGGCCTTACAGTGGGTGTCGCTGCATTCTTGTCAAATCAGTGTACATAAAATATATTTATTATAATAAATGAAGTATATGAAGTTTGTGTTTTGTTTTGATTGTGAATCAAGCACCTTGTTGATAAAAGCAACTTTGTTAAAGCTGTGGTATTGCATATATAGCTGGTATATCCACAGACGTGAAGGGACTTTAGATGACCATATGAATGCTGATTGGTCCTGTCTTATGCAATGTAATTCTTGCCTGAAGTTTGCAAATGTTATTTTTAAACTCTGTCCCCTAAGACTTTACTTTCAGACTTTAGGATTAAGTTTGAGATAAAGTATTGTTGGCAGACGCTTCTCGCTCAGCTAATTAAAAGGGTATTTATAGAAAATGCAGAATCCCATTTGCCTGCCTGCCCTTCGCCGTAGCTCTACCGCCAAACAGGTTGTAATTTGTATTATTTTTTGTACTTTTGTTTAGCTGTTAGTCCCCTTTACACCAAAGGAAGATATGTACTGAGTTGTACAGAATACTTCCATTGTGTCTGAAAGGGACAGAAGATATTTTTAAACTATTTATAGCATTCCTTATATAAATTGTCTGCAGGATGCATTGAAAAGCATCAGGGATGAAAAAAAAAAACAGCTACCCTAAAAATGTGTTTCATGTGTTAACAACTAAATTAACTAGTTTGATTCAAGCCAGATATCATACTTAACATCACAGAAGCAACATGAATATATTAGGTTACACCAACACAACTCATTTTAAGGGTTTGATCATTCAGAGGACACTAGCAGGTTGTACGGTTTACAAACTCATGATAAAACTCAGTGAACTGACTATGCTACTAATTTGATCTCCATCGTTATCTATTAACAGTGCAAGCTTTTACCCAAGTTTGATCGATTAATTAGTCTCCCTGCTGTGCGCTGTGATTCAGGAGCACATAATGATTGGAACAACTGCTTGTTAAGTGGCGCCCTATAATGGAGCGTCAGGTAAGAAAATCGATGCCATTTAAAGGCCAAGTTACATATCCAGCAGGTATCTAACATTTATTAGTAAAGACTTAGAGCAATGATTTAAAGTGCAGCAGTATGTAATCATGCAGTATCTTTTTTTTTATAGGGCACAAAGTAAAAGTATTCCACTGGTAATTTATGTACAGTATATTTGATACATTAATATATAGTATGCATTATTTATTTAGTATACATGGTAGCAAAATTAAGCATTAAAATCTGTACAAAATAGCTCTATACACTCAAGAGTCCACCTGTGGTAAATTCAGTTGATTGGACATGATTTGGAAAGGCACACACCTGTCTATATAAGGTCCCACAGTTAACAGTGCATGTCAGAGCACAAACCAAGCCATGAAGTCCAAGGAATTGTCTGTAGACCTCCGAGACAGGATTGTATCGAGGCGCAGATCTGGGGAAGGGTACAGAACAATTTCTGCAGCATTGAAGGTCCTAATGATCACAATGGCCTCCATCATCCATAAATGGAAGTTTGGAACCGCCAGGACTCTTCCTAGAGCTGGCTGCCCGGCCAAACTGAGTGATCAGGGGAGAAGGGCCTTAGTCAGGGAGGTGACCAAGAACCCGATGGTCACTCTGACAGAGCTCCAGTGTTTCTCTGTGGAGAGAGGAGAACCTTCCAGAAGAACAACCATCTCTGCAGCTCTCCACCAATCAGGCCTGTGTGTTAGAGTGGCTAGACGGAAGCCCCTCCTCAGTAAAAGGCACATGACAGCCCATCTGGCGTTTACCAAAAGGCACCTGAAGGACTCTCAGACCATGAGAAACATAATTCTCTGGTCTGATGAAACAAAGATTGAACTCTTTGGCCTGAATAGCAATCGTCACTTCTGGAGGAATCCAGGCACCGCTCATCACCTGGCCAATACCATCCCTACAGTGAAGCTTGGTGGTGGCAGCATCATGCTGTGGGGATGCTTTTCAGCAGCAGGAACTGGGAGACTAGTCAGGATTGAGGGAAAGATGAATGCAGCAATGTACAGAGACATCCTTGATGAAAACCTGCTCCAGAGCGCTCTGGACCTCAGACTGGGGCGAAGGTTCATCTTCCAACAGGACAACGACCCTAAGCACACAGCCAAGATAACAAAGGAGTGGCTACGGGACAACTCTGTGAATGTCCTTGAGTGTCCCAGCCAGAGCCCAGATTTACAGCAGATTGAACATCTCTGGAGAGATCTGAAAATAGCTGTGCACCGATGCTCCCCATCCAACCTGATGGAGCTTGAGAGGTCCTGCAAAGAAGAATGGGAGAAATTGCCCCAAATTTTTATTTTTTGTATAAATTTGCAAAGATTTCAAACAAACTTCTTTCACATTGTCATTATGGGGTATTGTTTGTAGAATTGAGGAAAATAATGAATTTAATCAATTTTGGAATAAGGCTGTAACATAACAAAATGTGGAAAAAGTGCTGTGAATACTTTCTGGATGCACTGTAAATGAAGCATAAAAGTGGTTAAATGACTGTGAAAGTGAGAAATGCATCAATATTTAAGTCTTTTTATTTTTACTCTAAATCTTCACTTTCACATCCAAAAGTCACGTGGCACCTGTTTAGTTTTTCAATGTGAAAGTGGAGATTTAGAGTAAGAAAGGACTTAAATATTTATCTGTTTCTCACCCACATCTATCATATCTCCTTTGAAGACATATTTAAACTCTAAAGTCTTATGGATTACTTTCACGCTGCCCTTATGTACTTTTTGGAGCTTTAAAGTTCTGGCCACTATTCACGTCATCTGAGATACTCTGAACAAAATCAAATAACTTTAGAAGCAGAAGAAAGGCATACACATCTGGGATGAGTGTGAGTACATTAGATATTTGTCATTTCTGGGTGAACTATCCTTTTAATAATACAATGGGTGTTTAATGTTTTTAATGCCTAGTGTATTTAACATTAATTATAAATGTTACTTTATTGTTCTACATGCTGTTTATTAAACCTTTTTTAAAATGAGTTTAAATGCACTTACTGCATGTATTTATATTCATTCAAAAATAAAGGAGCTATCAAGTTTGCACATTTGTTAATGGTGTGGTTTATTTTACAATATTTTTCGACGATAAAACAATCTGACAATATTTACCCACTTATGAGATCAAATTAACCCTGAATTCCTGTAAAAATGAACCAGCATTTGGGTTGAATAAATAACCAATTTGCTGGGTTAAAAGTAACAACCCAACTTGCTGGGTTAGTTTAGACCAACTTGTGTTCTGTCCCATATTTAAACAGTGGCTGGTCTAAAAACAACCCATTTGGGGTTATTTTTAACCCAGAGTTTTTTGTGTGTGCATTTCAGTACAGATCAGTACTGGTGATTTCACAATAATATCCTACTTTTGATAGAGAATGCAAAAGTACTGTGAAAACAGCATTCACATTTTCAACATTAGTGAGACATAGTAGGATATGTCATCCTCAACCAGGGCTGTAGGTAGTGGGGTGAATGGTGGTAACGGTTCTAGGGTCCCTCAGGTCCCCCTGGGGGCCCCACAACAAATTCTAAGCTGTATATTTTAATAGGAAGGTCCAAAGCATTATACAGTCTGGAAACCCAGAATACCTTGCCACGACCCTGTCTGTGACATACATTACTAATACAACATTTTCTCTGTCCATCTGTGTACTCCCTGACTCTTGTAAAAGGTACAATCAAAAATATTACTATGCTGGCCTGCCACCTGGTGGAGAAGGGCAAAGCTGAAGGCATTGCACCAAAAAGGGGCATGAGGTCCAAATCTTCATTGAAGACAAAGGAGCCCCTAACCTAACCCTTTCCCTAATCTTAACCGTGAGTGGAAGTGATAACCCCTTTTGGAATTTGCGCAACCCCCTTTTGGAGTAACCCCGCCCATCTTGGACTAACTCTGCCCTCTTTTGGAGATTCCACCCCCATTTGGATGTCTACGATCTGCAGCTATAGCTACTTGCTTCTTTACGGGGACTGTCATTGGTATTGGGCTGAACATTATATAGTAGAAAATATATTAGCTGGACTGAAAAATTAAAAAAATAAAAAATAAAATAATATATATATATTTGGATTTTCCACATCTATATCTGAGAATTATTTGACAGGGATTTCATAGTGATCTATTCTGAAAGGAAAACAATTTGTTCCATTGTCATGGAATTTGGAACTGGTCCTTTGTGACATCATAAAGCATAGATTTCTATGTGGAACGGGTGAGAACTCGCTCGAGACCTGGGGAGAATGTTCTGCAAGGTGAATGGGGTGCAGTAATGTGTAAAATAGCATTTTATTGAGATAAGAGATTTTATGCATTATGTAACATAACATAAGCTAGATGCTGAAAATAATGTTTTCAACAAATCCACCTGCAGCACTCTGTATGGGACTAGCAGGTATCTAGACCTAGTTTAGGGAACACAGTCCCTTGTATACAGGAAATCTTTTAGACTATGTGGGTGGGATTCAGGCGGGGTGGAGCTGCTAGTTCCCCCGGAATCGCTTGAAGCTAGAAGTATGGTGGGTCCAGCAAGGAGGTGGGTGGGACACAGTTTTAACTAAGATCTGAAGTTTCTAATATGTCAACCACCTAATTTTTGCACAATGGCACTTTCACGTTATACTAGAGCCGTCAATCAATTAAAATGTATTGAATTCATTATATGATTAATTTGATTAATTATGTACTCAACTAAATCAATCAAATCAATCACATATATTAATATTTGCTGAGACACCCCCATATATATAGGCATAAATATATATATATATATATATATATATATCTTCTTCTTTCGGCTGCTCATGTTAGGGGTCGCCAATCTGTGATCCGCATATTTGTCTTGACACAGTTTTTACGCCGAAAGCCCTTCCTAGACCTATACACCGATCTGCCACAACATTAAAACCTGCATTCAAAGATGATATTCTTATCACCACAATTGCACAGAGCGGTTATCTGAGTTATCATAGACTTTGTCAGTTCGAACCAGTCTGGCCATTCTCTGTTGACCTCTCTCATGAACAAGGCATTTCCATCAGCAGAACTACCGCTCACTGGATGTAATGAGTCACTCGTGTGGCAGAAGTGCAGTGCGTAAAATTATGCAGATATGGGTCAGGGGCTTCAGTTAATGTTCACATCAACCATCATAATGGGAAAAAAAATGTGATAGTGATTTAGACCGTGGCATGATTGTTGATGCCAGATGGTTAGGGTTAGGGTTAGGATCATCTAATATGATTCTTGTTTTATTAAGACACTATCTGTCCTACTGATCTTTTGTAGTGTCTAGTAGTGTGTCTGTCTGGATCTGCCATGTAACATTAAGAGAAAAGCATTTGACAACACATTTCAGCCAAGAAACTTGGTAAAATTAAAATAGCAGACTCATGCAGCCAGCCAGGTTAGCTATAAAGCTAATTATCAGGACACTCTACAAATGGGCAATTTTCAGTCAACATTTAAGACACTGCACATGCTTATAACTGAAAGAAAATGATCCGAACCTTAAGTCAGAGTATTCCTCTGATGATGTCCGTTTCTTTAAAAGTTTGCGGCCTTGGAGTTTATCTGTGTGTGCTTGATTCCATGCCCAGGAGAGCTGTGACACTGGTCCCGCCCTGATAGTAAAACAAAGCTTGATTGGTTGAAGACAGAACATGCAATGATTGGTCCGATTAATGTGGCCGTTATCTGATTGGCTTGAGTAGACGATGGGTGGAGTCCACCTATTTGTAGATTTGTGTGCACATCTTGATGCTAGATTTGTTTCAAAATCGACAAATGCGCGTAGTGATCCGCAAATGCACAGGAAGCGATCCACAAATAAATGCGCATGATTCACAAATGAATGCTGGACAGAGTTGTGTTTGGGACTTAAAAAATATATTTGGAAATAATTTTTTATTTGCAAATCTCCAATTAATTTATTTGTGATTTCACTTTATTTTTGTGAAACTCCTAACATACATTTGTAAATCTCATTCTTTTTATTTGTGAATTAATTAAATTTTTGTGAAACTTCTTACATTTATTGTGGATCTCATTCAATTTATTTGTGAACCAACTTTCTGTTAGTGAAACTCTTTCCATTTGTACTGTATGTTAATATGAAACAATTCTATCTCCATAGTGCTTTGTCTGCCTTGGAAATACGCAGCGTAATTAAGTACTATCACACGAGCAAGAGTGCAATATGGCCCTACATCAGCACTGCTGTGATTCGGCCACAGGCCGAGTGCCGTTGGTAATTACAGCAGTGCTGATGTAGGGCCATATAGCACGATTGCGAGTATGATATTGCTTATATAACAGTTCAATGGATAAGCAAATTAAAAAAAACATTAGAAAAAACAAGTACTTTCATAAAAACACATTTGTGCATGGATCTACTGTCTTACGCAATGTATCAGAATCTGCTGTTGCTCGTTCAAAACAAATGATGCGTCCAAGCCTTCATTAGTAATTCAAAAAGTTCACTTCAGAAATAGTATCATGGCTTGTGCTGTTTCTAAGAAGTTATTGGATGAACAAGGATGGGTGTATGCGTGTGTGTGTGTGAGAGAGAGAGAGACAGAGCGTGTGCGATCACATGTTACCACTTCCAAGCAGAGATGCTGTCAGCTTTCTCAGTGGAAAAATAGCATCCAAGCGGGGGTATTTCTCCCTATTTCGTGGTAGCCGCAAGAGTCGTTCACTACATAAACAGCGCCATTTTGCCATTTTAAATGGTGTGTATCCAATGTGGAAACTTGGTAAGCACCTCAAGTTATGTAATCAAACAGTCTGGTGTGTCTCTCAGCTATGACGAGCCTTAATCCTGAAATTGTTCATTTAAAGCCTTTTAAAACAATGTCCTAGTTTAAGTAATGTAGAGGTAATAAGAGTGATCACAGAGTGCTGTTCTTTGTAAACAATGACTAACAGATTCAATTTACGTCACCGTCTCATATTACACACAAAAATGATCTTTTGCCACCACCTGCTGGCTAACATGTGTAATTTCAAAAATTAAGACAGTAACTCTTTACAGATATGCACTGCTCTTACACTTTAGTTTAGAACGGCATGAACAGAAGCGGAGTGATACACACACAGTGAAGCGTCCGAGTGCTCATGGAACATCTCTCGTCCAATCAGATATGAGGACCAGAACATAGACTATTATATATTGTATATTGTGATATAAAGCTTCAGTGGCCTTAACATCTAATTTAACAAATTCTCTGACAACTTTTTTCTAACCTCGGAAGGGTTGAAGTTTTCTTGGAAAAAATCTAGGTAGAGGTATTCCCACTACCTCAGCATGCTTGGTGTCAAGGTGTCTGCAGAGTTTAGCAGGTCGCATGCTGTCATTAGCTAAAGTCTCCTGACAAATGAAACATAAAGGTTGTGGTGCATCAACTAATCCTGTCCAAGTAAATCCTAAACTTAAATACTTCTCATCATATCGTCATCTTCTGGGTTTGATCCTGAAATGGAAAGATTTGAATACGGTGGTCTCAGAAACCGCCCCATTGTAATTACAGACTAATACCTCATGTGTGCTTTATTGGTGGGCTTGACAAATATCAGAGAATCTTCACAAAGTTTTTTTCTTTTTTTGCCTATTATTTTCAGAGCTGTTTAAATAATGTTTTAAATATAATATAATAGTTAAACTGATTTAGACAATACCTGCTCAGTTACCTGCTAATTACCAACTTTCAGTTTTTTGAAAGAGCAAAACTCAAAAGAAATGAAAGTTTGGAAGGAAATTCTCACAGTCTCAGATTTTGAGAGTGTTTATACCAGTTAAAACTACAAATGAACATTTAAAAATCACATTATTTTTCAAATGTACTATACAAAATAATCTAACATTTTTGTTTAGAATTGCATGAAATATATAATGTCATAGAAAGCACGAGAAAAGCTTATAAGCCCCATTAATCATCAAATAACACCAGTAATGTGAGAATTCCAGTCCACACATATATACGATTATATTACTACTGAACACATGCGCACTAAGCGTAACATCACAATCTTGTTTAGCACAAGTAATAAATGTTTAGTTTTTTTTTCAAAACAGAAACTTATTTTATTTCTTTTTAATTTTTTAAAAATGGCATCATCATCAGTAATAAAAAGAGTACCATGCCAAAATTTGCACTGTATATATAAGTATATCTATTTACTGTATGGACCACAATACAAGTCTTTCAAGGAAAAACAAACCCATTAGTAATCAGCCCTGAGGCTGCAAAGACAAAACAATATTTTTTGTCTGTGAGATGATCCATTAAATTTCAGTTGTTTGTAGAGGTTGATATTTGACTTCTGGTCTCCTGGTTCTGAAGATCAGAACTGCACACACCATGCCGACAGCTGCGAGAAGACTTCCAGCTATGAAGACTAGATTTAGGTTCAAAGTCGTGGATGACACTGTAAAAAGAAAAGGCAGGTGACTTTTTGAGTTTGCATTGAAACAAATTAGCTGTTAACATAGCACATATTATTGTTGTCTTTGTCTGAGGTTTACCTTCATTCTCAATGCTCCTCTTCAGTCGCAGGGGTCCCTGGGAGACAAAGTGACTGGAAGTCTGGATGGGAGCTTCTCTTCTGCGATGGTGATGTGATGGTGGAGCTACTGTGCCGTTAATGCAGCCCTGAGAACAGCGGGTGTAGGGATTGTTTGCCTCACATAGGATCACTGAACAACTGATGAACACCTAGAGGGACAAGATTGAGAGACATTGAGTCTATGTTTACATACACTTCCTTTTTAGAAAAAGGTACATATCCTGTCAGAGAATGGGCATGCAACCATAAATAAATCTTTGATGTATTTAGTCCTTTTGTACCTGATCTTGAAGTCCTATAAATTTAAAGGCTTGCATTGCAAAGCGGACCAATGATGCACGGATTGTGTAGAACTGTACGGTTTCATCCAAGTTGCACCTGAAGCAAATATAGTAATTTAACAGATTCAATGTGAATTTAAGAATTAATTGTTTATGGTTGGTTGTTCTTACCCATTTTGGATGATTGAATAAGGCGTTTGGTAGTTGGGGTCATTGAATGGTGTAGCAACACACGAGTCGATGAAAAGCTCAGTGTTGTTGATTGAAGACTGGGATTCAATCTGCATGTAAATCATTTGACCAAGATCATACTCCACTGGATATGTGTTTGGATCCATCATTACGGTGTAGTCTGCTGTTTCAAAGAGTCCAAAGCGATACGTGAGGGTACCGAAGCCTCTCTCGGTGACGGTGGTCGTGTCTCCTTGTGCTTTGAACTGTAGTGAAACATTGCTGCTCTTCTCATAACGGCAGGAGAACTCAATCTCCACCTCGTGTTTTCTAGTAATGATGCCGTTTGGATCATCAGTTGAAATGATTTCATTTTTGAAAATGATGTACTGGTCATCCTCCTGTAAATTAAATTTTTTTATCTAGAGAATCTGTTGTGTTGTTTTATTGGAGTAAAAGTATCATCAATACATTTTATATTAATGCGGCAAGTCTCTACATTGCTTAGAGTTAGGATGTTAACGTGGGTATGACATATTGATAGGATATTGGTTTTGGTGGACTTGATCTGCTACGCTTCTACTGCAGCTGCAGAGCAAGTATGTCGACTTGCTACTGCTAGACATGCTGCATCAAGCGTGTATTACATGCTGCTGCACAATTAAGCATATATACAATCTCCAAGTAGCAAGTCTTGACCGGTGGAGCTGGGGAGGAGGAGGGTTTCAGAGAAAACTCTTGCAGTGTGCTGCAGTGCTACCAGGTTACTTGCAAACTGAGCACATTTCAATGTTAGGCAAAGAGAGAGAATGCAAGTTGACTGGCTACCCTATTACATGTCAAAGGACCTATCACTTTACACCATATGAGCTGATTCGCTTGACATATCACATGTGAACATGTTGACTGTTGCCGCCAGAATAATAAAAGCAATAACCCACTTGAGACTGTGTGCAATGGTTTTAGCATTTAGGAACATTCCCTATTTATAATTTACAACCTCTTGTGGTTTATTACTTAAGTGAATATGTTTCTGCTGTTAAAATAAATGAGTACAGGAGAAAAGAATCACCTCAATCATGGTTCCACAGGCGTTGAGGGAAAAGTTTGCTAACACATGAGTACCGTTTGAGTCCAAAGTGCAGGCGGGATTGTTGAGTCGCAGATAGTCCTTATGGAGCCTGACGGAGTCCATCTGCTCAATTTCAATGACCATGTTGGTTCCAGTGCAAATCACATTTGCCTCAACTGTAAAAAAAAGCCATCACTGATACCCTAATAATTTGGATGGTACAGCCCGATACTGATGAAGAATGCGCAAACATCCATTTTAGTGAAATTTTTTTAATTACTAACCAGTCTGTCGTCCAACGGTGACAATGACACATCTCATTTCAGACTGATAAATGCTGTATCTGGAAATGCACAAGATTTATCAAATAAGTTACACCTAATGGGTTGCACGAACTACTATAACAAATGGAGAGTGAATACTATGCACACCCGCTTGAGCTCTCCGCAATGAAACAGACAGGGAAATTATCTCCAAGATCCTCCCTCATTGGCGTCCATCTAATGGCGTACTCTCCAGTGCTCAAAGGGTGCTTAGTTATGTTCAGAGGGCCACTAATGATGACATCAGAAACCCTAAGAATGAACAATAAAACCAAGCACATATTAAACACATCTGTACTCACAAATACAGTGCATATTCACACATGTTTCTTTGTTTTACATTGAATAAGCTGCTGTGGCCTTAACACGGATTTCCAGTTCACGTAGTGGTGTAGCATGGATTTTATCTCTGTTGTGGGGAGTTGGAGACACAAATTGAGGAATGTAGAGTCCCTCAGTGCACGACGGAGCAGGTGGGTCAACTAAAATTAAATCAAAACAAGATAGGAGTAGAGACTATGCACATTGATAATGGTTAAGGAGATATAAAGGTCTTGATTTAAAAATACATACCAAGGAGACTAAACTGCAGAGGGATCTTGCTCAATGGTTCATAAGAATGTTGGTGTGGAGGTATAGTAGTCGTCGTGAGTTGTTGATGTGGGTGTGTTGTGGGCGGAGTGGTAGACAGCTGCTGCCACAACCACCATGGGGTAGTTGAGGGTTGAGCAGTGGTTGTTTGTTGATTATTACCCCACCACCATGTGTTAGTTGTAGGTGGAGCTGTGGTTATTTGTTGATTATTACCCCACCACCACCAGTAGTTCTGGGTTGTTGTGACTGGAAGTCTGGTTGTTGTGGTGGTCGGGTGTGTTGTGGTTATTTGTTGATTATTACCCCACCACCACCAGTAGTTCTGGGTTGTTGTGACTGGAAGTCTGGTTGATGTGGTGGTCGGGTGTGTTGTTGAGTGTAACGAACGTATTCCACCCAGAGGGCATCTATACGACTGGGTTCCATCAGTATATGAGAGAGTGATGTGTTGCCTTGGGAAGTCCTCCAGAACCAATTCAAATCCATAGACCCCTGGGCTGTAGGTAGAGCTGTACTCTAGAGCGCAAGTCTCCTAAAAAAAGAATTGAGATTATACATAAATTTGTAAAAATGTGACAAAATATCTCTCATTACATGGTGAAAATATTTGAAAGTCCAGATCATGTGGAAAATTTTGTCTTCTTACTTGATCTAGTTGGAAACCATTTGGCTGGTCACATCTATCGCATTCAACATATTGTTGAGTTCCATATCGACATCTGACCTGATCACCATCTGGGTCAAAGTTAATCAAGTGGTATGTACGAGGGCAGTTTTGGGGAACACTAGAGATAAAAAAATATCAACGTGTATAAATCCATCAAGTTTACTGATGCAACAAATTTACAGACCAATTTTCCTACAAGCCTTTAAAAAGCACATTTGTAGCTTGTTTCAAAATATTTACTTTCTCATGAATAAATAAAAGATTTAATAAAACATATATATATATGTTTTTATATATATATATATATATATATATATATATATATATATATATATATACACACCAGTTTCCAAAAGTTTGGAATAATGTACTGATATTGCTCTTCTGGAAAGAAATTGGTACTTTCATTCACCAAAGTGGCATTCAACTGATCACAATGTATAGTCAGGACATTAATAATGTGAAACATTACTATTACAATTAGATTTATTTTTCAGAACTTCTTCAAAGAGTTCTCATCAAAAAAATCCTCCACGTGCAGCAATGACAGCTTTGCAGATCCTTGTTATTCTAGCTGTCAGTTTGTCCAGATACACAGAAGACCTTTCACCCCACACTTCCTGTAGCACTTGACCTTTCACCCCACACTTCCTGTAGCACTTGACCTTTCACCCCACACTTCCTGTAGCACTTGCCATAGATGTGTCTGTCTTGTCGGGCACTTCTCACACACCTTACAGTCTAACTGATCCCACAAAAGCTCAATGGGGTTAAGATCCGTAACACTCTTTTCCAATTATCTGTTGTCCAATGTCTGTGTTTCTTTGCCCACTCGAACCTTTTCTTTTTGTTTTTCTGTTTCAAAAGTGACTTTTCTTTGCAGTTCTTCCCATAAGACCTCCTGAGTCTTCTCTTTACTGTTGTACATGAAACTGGTGTTGAGTGGGTAGAATTCAATGAATCTGTCAGCGGAGGACATGTGAGGCGTCTATTTCTCAAACTAGAGACTCTGATGTACTTATCCTCTTGTTTAGTTGTACATCTGGTCTTCCACATCTCTTTCTGTCCTTGTTAGAGACAGTTGTGCTTTGTCTTTGAAGACTGTAGTTACACCTTTGATTGAAATCTTCAGTTTTTTGGCAATTTCAAGCATTGTACAGCCTTCATTCCTCAAAAGAATGATTGACTGACGAGTTTCTAAAGAAAGCTGTTTCTTTTTTGCCATTTTTGACCTAATATTGACCTTAAGACATGCCAGTCTATTGCACACTGTGGCAACTCAAAAACAAACACAAAGAAAATGTAAAGCTTCATTTAATGAACCAAATATCTTTCAACTGTGTTTGATATAATGGCAGGTGATTTTCTAGTGCCAAATGATCAATTTTGCATGATTACTCAAGGATAAGGTGTTGGAGTGATGATGCTGTCTAGATTTGATCAAAAATGACTTTTTTTCAAATAGTGATGGTGCTGTTTTTTACATCAGTAATGTCCTGACTATACTTTGTGATCAGCTGAATGCCACTTTGGTAAACTAAAGTGGCATTCAACTGATGAAGGCTATCCCACCTGGTCTGAACCAATATAAGGTCTACTGTGGCACAATTCACAGAAAATTTGAATGATGGTTATGGGAGGAATGTGTCACAACTCACAGTGCATCGCACCCTGCTGCATTTGGGGGTGCGTAGATGCAGACCGGACAGATTACCCATGATGTCCACTGTCGAAAGCACCTACAATGGGCATGCGAGCGACGGAACTAGACCTTGGAGCAGTGTAAGAAGTTTGCCTGGTCCGATGAATTACGTGGACGGTCGTGTATGTGTGCGCCGTTTACCTGGGGAAGTTATGGCACCTGGATGCACTGATGGGTGATGAGAAGCCGGTGGAGGCAGTGTGATGCTCTGGGAAATGTTCTGCTGGGACACCCTGGGTCCGACCATTCATGTGGACATAAATTTAACACGTGCCGCCTACCTAAACATACCAGGTACACCCTTTCATGGCAATGGTATTACTTGATGGCAGTGGCCTCTTTAAGCAGGATAATACACCCTGCCACACTGAACACATTGTTCGGGAATGGTTTGAGGAACAAGAGTTCAAGGTATTGCCCTGGCCTCAAATTCCTCAGATCTGAATCCGATTGAGCATCTTTGGGATGTGCGGGACCAACAAGTCAGATCCACCTCACAACTTAGAGGACCTGAAGGATCTGCTGCTAATGTTTTGGTGCCAGATACTACAGGAGACCTTCAGGGGTCTTGTGGAGTCCATGTCTTGGCGGGACAGAGCTGTTTTGGCAGCACGCGGAGGACCAACAGCATATTAGACAGGTGGTCATAATATTTTCACAGAGAACATATTTTAAGTTTAATGGACATAAATCCTGAATATACAGGTGAAACTCGAAAAATTAGAATATCGTGCAAAGGTTCATTAATTTCAGTAATTCAACTTAAAAGGTGAAACTAATATATTATATAGACTCATTACAAGCAAAGTAAGATATTTCAAGCATTTATTTGATAGAATTTTTATGATTATGGCTTACAGCTTATGAAAACCCCAAATTCAGAATCTCAGAAAATTAGAATATTGTGAAAAGGTTCAGTATTGTAGGCTCAAAGTGTCACACTCTAATCAGCTAATTAATCCAAAACACCTGCAAAGGGTTCCTGAGCCTTTAAATGGTCTCTCAGTCTGGTTCAGTTGAATTCACAATCATGGGGAAGACTGCTGACCTGACAGTTGTGCAGAAAACCATCATTGACACCCTCCACAAGGAGGGAAAGCCTCAAAAGGTAATTGCAAAAGAAGTTGGATGTTCTCAAAGTGCTGTATCAAAGCACATTAATAGAAAGTTAAGTGGAAGGGAAAAGTGTGGAAGAAAAAGGTGCACAAGCAGCAGGGATGACCGTAGCCTGGAGAGGATTGTCAGGAAAAGGCCATTCAAATGTGTGGGGGAGTTTCACAAGGAGTGGACTGAGGCTGGAGTTATTGCATCAAGAGCCACCACACACAGACGGGTCCTGGACATGGGCTTCAAATGTCGTATTCCTCTTGTCAAGCCGCTCCTGAACAACAAACAACGTCAGAAGCATCTCAAGCGCTCTCAAATTCCAAATTTGAGAGCAAATTTTGCATCTCATTTGGAAACCAAGGTCCCAGAATCTGGAGGAAGAATGGAGAGGCACACAATCCAAGATGCTTGAAGTCCAGTGTGAAGTTTCCACAGTCTGTGTTGGTTTGGGGAGCCATGTCATCGGCTGGTGTTGGTCCACTGTGCTTTATTAAGTCCAGAGTCAACGCAGCCGTCTACCGGGACATTTTAGAGCACTTCATGCTTCCTTCAGCAGACAAGCTTTATGGAGATGCTGACTTCATTTTCCAGCAGGACTTGGCACCTGCCCACACTGCCAAAAGTACCAAAACCTGGTTCAATGACCATGGTATTACTGTGCTTGATTGGCCAGCAAACTCGCCTGACCTGAACCCCATAGAGAATCTATGGGGCATTGCCAAGAGAAAGATGAGAGACATGAGACCAAACAATGCAGAAGAGCTGAAGGCCGCTATTGAAGCATCTTGGTCTTCCATAACACCTCAGCAGTGCCACAGGCTGATAGCATCCATGCCACGCCGCATTGAGGCAGTAATTAATGCAAAAGGGGCCCAAACCAAGTACTGAGTACATATGCATGATTATACTTTTCAGAGGGCTGACATTTCTGTATTTAAAATCTTTTTTTTTATTGATTTCATGTAATATTCTAATTTTCTGAGATTCTGAATTTGGGGTTTTCATAAGCTGTAAGCCATAATCATAAAAATTATATCAAATAAAGGCTTGAAATATCTTACTTTGCTTGTAATGAGTCTATATAATATATTAGTTTCACCTTTTAAGTTGAATTACTGAAATTAATGAACTTTTGCACGATATTCAAATTTTTCGAGTTTCACCTGTATTGTTGTAAATATGAATATATTGTTATAATTATATATGTATAAATCTGAATATACTAGTTAAATCCTGAATATAAAGTTGTGATGTATATGCAAATAAATACAAACTCTGAAATATATATTTATAAATTTGAATAAATAAGTCCGATACAATTATATATACAGATTTGTAAATATACTGCATATTCAGGATTTATAACTGTATTTTTAGATTTACAATTCTGGTAACAATTTACAATGAGGCTCCATTTGTTAGCATTAGTTAATGCATTAGAAATCATGAACTAACATGAGCGATATCTTTTTTAAATATGAATTAATTATGTCGTGTTTGCCCTACATATAATGTATTAAGTAGTCCTAAATGGATACTTTATAAATATATTTCAACAAACAACACATTTAAAGATTGTTTGTATTACAACAAGCCTTCAAAAAGCATATTTATAGCTTATTTCAACATATATATAATTTCTCATTAATTCAAAAAAAGATTTAATCAAACAACAAATTTAGCCATCAAGCCATAAAAATATTGCATTTGTAACTTTTTTCAGCTTATTTCCTTGCTCGTTACAATAAGAGTTTCATGTTACCGTATAAATTGTAAAATAGTGGTGACTGGAGATCGGTTGGGTCGATTAGTATCAGATCTCATGCCGAGATCTACATGGGCCCGGAGATACCAAGAACCAACATAATTAACTGTGGGGATCCAGCAGCAGGAGTAGTCCCTATAATACAAGAGTACAATCATAATTAAGGAAATATTGAATGATTGACAAGGCATCTATTACTAAATTATTAAAAATGTTACTTTATTAGTACCTACTGCAGGTCAAACGGTGTGTTTCCATGGATGTTCCTTGTGATAACAGATTCCATCTGGCACCAGTTGTTACTAAATGCACTTCTGCCATTAGAGCTTCTATCAATTCCAGCTTGTACATTTCTGTTTTCATAGCCACAGTTCCCAGATGGGCAGTACCATGAACTATACGCACACCAGTCATAGGTTTGCTTGATTCGAAAATCAACCTGTTGGTAGATTTGACATAATGTATTTCACAAATCTCAATACAATGGTTCTCAAATTAGAGATAAAAATGGACCGTAACAGTTTGAATAACATAACAATATAAATAAAATCTATGTTATGTTCTTGTTTAAATTTCCAGACTCGTGCTGAGCACAGTAGAAGATTTCTGCAGATATTTAATGGACTAAAACTAGTTAAGTTAATTTAATAGATATTATTATTTCATTTTTAACGTTGATGTAGACATTGGTAAAGATTTGTTTTAATTGGTCTGAAAGCTTTAAATGAGTTGAGTGCATCAATTGCAATAAAATCTAGTTAGATTTAGTTGTTTATGTTAATATCAGCCACTTAAAATGCAAAAACCTGTAAAGAAATTGCAACTAAGTTCTATATTGTGTTGAATAATTCTTTCATAAAGATGTGATCATGTATTCTCAGCAATATTTATCTAACATTTTATAAAGACAAATGCAAATAAGAATGGAAGTCTCACCCTAATGCTCCCGTCTGGATTGTTTCCTTTAGGTGTGAAGGTCAGCGAGCCTCCATAATAATGTCCTGCTGAAGCAATGGTCACTAGAAGTAGAAGATTCAACACCAGTGTTGAATACATCATGGTGCCTGAGTCCTTCATCTCTCTATACCTGTCAAGAGCACCTGATCACCTGCTTTTATACATCACATCACAGAGGAACAATTTGTTCTATTGAATCACAGATCAAAGGAAAATTTTGAACATGAGAATGTTTTCCTGTTTGCTCAGTGCTGTTTATCCCCTTGATTTTAGCACTCCTCCAACATAATGACCTGACATAATATATAAGTCCATTTAGACAATACCTGTTTGCGTTCTCAAATACCTGCTTATTACCAACTGTTTCCTGAAACAGCAAAACTCACGATATCAGACTTTGAAATGTGCTTACTAATAATGTATATTTACTAATTTGGCAGACATTTGTATCCAAAGCTGCTTGTGAGATATGTATTTTATCAGTATATGTGTTCTCTTGAAATTTAACCCATGACCTTTTCTGGCAATGTAAGCGCAGTGTAGTTCTAGCGGGAAGACTAGTGTAATGGGAGCCAGCTGGTAGATAGCTGTGCAGTATGTAAAACCTCACTCTTTAGCCTCCATGTTAGCGCACCTGCCTCCCACGCCAGAGACGCCGGTTCGAGTCCCATTCGGAGTGGGGCGAGCAGGACCGGTTACAATGGTGCCATGACCCGGATGGGAGTGAGGTTTAAGGGGGTGAATGTAATGGGAGCCAGCTGGTAGATAGCTGTGCAGTGTGTAAGACCTCACTCTCCTCTAGCGGCTGACGATAGAGGCTGTAGCCTTTAGCCTCCTACGCCGGTTTGAGTCCCGATTCGGAGCAGGGCGAGCAGGACCGGTTACACTAGCAGCTGTACATCATTGCACCATTAGCTAGGTAACTCCCAGCCAATCATATGTAAGCCATTTCTTTATAAGTCTGCTTACAATCTATCACATTGTGGTTTCAGTGTGCTAACATGGTAACCTCCACCACCCCACCACCACCTGTTGAATTCCGTCCTGCACGGGGGTAGGCTCCTCGCCCCTGCCTCCTATATCCAGCATATGACGGTAAGGAGTACAACTCCTTCGGACCGCCAAACGGGCTAATGCCAAAGAGAGACATTACATTTCTGTTTTATAATCATCAAATACATGTCATCTTAAATTTCACTCAAGTCTGCTAATATTCCTGATCGTACTATATAACAATTGGAAAGACAGATGTGCATTTAACTACTCATATTATACAGCATATAAAAGATATAGTAAATTAAAGTAAACTTTTTAAATTAACTTTTAGCAAAAGTTAAAAGACACTATTGCTGAAGTCTATTCGAGCTCACAGCTGATTGGTCAGTGCTATCTGCACATCATTTAAAATGTACACATCGACACGTCCAGTGCAAATAGCTTTTGTGGGGTGTCGCTTCAACAGACACGCCAGGTGTAGACAGGGTGTAAGAACTTTTTTGTAAAGTACACATGTTAACAAATCAGTCAGCTGAATTAAAATAGTCACATACCTAAATTTGGACAGGAATAAGCTTACTTCTCCTTTTACGTAGAGATCAGTATTTAACTGTGATATTTACATCGTTTTTCATTGTAATATGAGATCTGTACTGGATTTCAAAAATAAAATTACTTCCTTCTTCTAAGAACTGCTCAGTGTGATGAAGTGAGATGAAGTTTATGTCAAAAGCATAATTCAATTTTGACCTAATAAACAAATATCATCAGGTAAATTAAACTTTTCAGTGTATAATGACCAACATGTCTAAGATAGACTGTTTCTATTTCAGCAGGTTCACCAAGCATTTTCGTAGGAATCCACCTATTTCCTTCAGTTTTCAAGTCTCAAGTTTTCATTTGTATCTGCGTATGTTCTTAGTGGACAATGTGATGTTAGTGACGTTAAAATTACACCAAAAAGCATGTTGCTCCATGCGGATAAATTACACTCTATAAGTTTAAGTGGTTAGATGATGTGAAGCTACAGCCAAATGTTAGTTACGTTGATATCATTTACTACTTTGAGTTCTCATGACAGCAGACAACTGCAAAAGTTGAGCCTGAACTTATTTTTACCTCAACTAACAGTTAGTTTTCTTTAATTAAATTTTTTTTTATTTTTTATCAGTATTATTTTTTTAATTGTATTTTCTCCTCAAGATGCAACACATTAGATTTTTTTTTTCTAGCTAGCTAACAATTTGCATGTACATCTACTAGCATGAAATCTAACACTGACAGAATGTGGTGAAGGTCATCCAACAAGCAGAAATAACCCTGTTTGACAAGGAATACCATATGTACATGTAACCTGAGATAGATTTATTTAATTGTGGGATTCCATGTATTAGAAGACTTTCTAACAGTATACAATTGTAATATAGTAAGATTTGCAAAAGACTCGTTTTTTTGTATTATACTATAACTATAAATCTATAAATAAACAAATAAAGTACCACAGACATTCTGTCGACCTCTCAGCATAAGATTTTATGCTTATTGATAGTACCGAGGTTGGTACCGCATGCTAATTTTTAACTAGCATGAAAAAACAACTCTAATGTTTTCCCTCTTATGGAAAAAATATAATGTAAAAAAAAAAATGTGTATGACAGGTTCAGGAAGGCACTAAGACACCTAAAGAAAATATTTTGATGTAATACTTTTTCTTTCCACCTTGCAGTTCAGTGTTTCCATATTATGGAAACCAAAACAGAACAAATACCAGCGGCAATAAGAATCATAATGGCGCCAACCAGTCAGGAAAACTGTAAATAGTGTAGAAGGCTTAAATTTTTATAGAATGTCAGCACATCTGTGACTCAGCCGTAGAGAATGTGAACAGACAACAACAACACAAGTATGTTTGTTTATTTCTTTTGGTGTATATGCATTGTTTGCACTTTTCTTTAAAATTAACAGATGCTCTTTTTGTTTGTTTTGTTTGCATTTTCGTTTAAACTTCATCAGCAGCAAACAAAAGAGTTCCGTGCAAAGATTTGCACTGTATACAGTCAATCAAAGATGTCACAATTTAAGAAAAGATCCCTAACAGTCATTTATGGGTCATAATAAAATTTTTAACAAGATAAAATACATTATTTTAAAACTTAACACATCTTTCAAAGCCCTGAAATGAAAGTGCAAAAGGAAATTATGTCTTAGTCTGAGATGATCAATTAAATTTCAGTTGTTTGTAGAGTTTGATATTTGACTTCTGGTCTCCTGGTTCTGAAGATCAGAACTGCACACACCATGCCGACAGCTGCGAGAAGACTTCCAGCTATGAAGACTAGATTTAGGTTCAAAGTCGTGGATGACACTGTAAAAAGAAAAGGCAGGTGACTTTTTGAGTTTGCATTGAAACAAATTAGCTGTTAACATAGCACATATTATTGTTGTCTTTGTCTGAGGTTTACCTTCATTCTCAATGCTCCTCTTCAGTCGCAGGGGTCCCTGGGAGACAAAGTGACTGGAAGTCTGGGTGGGAGCTTCTCTTCTGCGATGGTGATGTGATGGTGGAGCTACTGTGCTGTTAATGCAGCCCTGAGAACAGCGGGTGTAGGGATTGTTTGCCTCACATAGGATCACTGAACAACTGATGAACACCTAGAGGGACAAGAGTGAGAGACATTGAGTCCATAAAAGTCTCATAAGTCCATACATCTTTGATGTCTTCAACAGTTTAAGCAAAAAACGATCGATACAAGTAGATTTATGCCCATTACCAAAATTTTGCTCTCCATTTAAACACTTTATTCTGCATTTTTACTGGCACTGGGCCGATGTGCCCAAATGTTATGCACATTGTTCTTACCCATTTTGGATGATTGAATAAGGCGTTTGGTAGTTGGGGTCATTGAATGGTGTAGCAACGCACGAGTCGATGAAAAGCTCAGTGTTGTTGATTGAAGACTGGGATTCAATCTGCATGTAAATCATTTGACCAAGATCATACTCCACAGGATATGTGTTTGGATCCATCATTACGGCGTAGTCTGCTGTTTCAAAGAGTCCGAAGCTATACGTGAGGGTACCGAAGCCTCTCTCGGTGATGGTGGTTGTGTGTCGTTGTGCTTTGAACTGTAGTGAAACATTGCTGCTCTTCTCATAACGGCAGGAGAACTCAATCTCCACCTCGTGTTTTCTAGTAATGATGCCGTTTGGATCATCAGTTGAAATGATTTCATTTTTGAAAATGATGTACTGGTCATCCTCCTGTAAATGATAGCATAGTTTGAATCTAGAGAAATATGTTGTTTTACCGGAGAGAAAACACATATAATGTGTATAGTTTCTCAATAACCTCTTGTGGTTTATTACTTAAGTGAATATGTTTCTGCTGTTAAAATAAATGAGTACAGGAGAAAAGAATCACCTCAATCATAGTTCCACAGGCGTTGAGGGAGAAGTTTGCTAACACATGAGTACCGTTTGAGTCCAAAGTGCAGGCGGGATTGTTGAGTCGCAGATAGTCCTTATGGAGCCCGACAGAGTCCATCTGCTCAATTTCAATGACCATGTTGGTTCCAGTGCAAATCACATTTGCCTCAACTGTAAATACAAGCAATCACTGATTATTATAATCCCTAGGAAATAAAAAGATTATAAATCATATATGCTAGTGCATCTTTCTCTTCTGGGAAAACGGACAAAAAATATTGATGACACAGCCTGCACTACACAGATTTTTGTCCAATCAAATGCTCTCTAGAATGAGAATGTCCCTCCTCCTAATGCTGCATGCAACTGACGAGCAAGTAGCAAATCATGGTTTATAGCTGTGACGTATCTAAAGCCTATTGGCTATTTCAAAAATAAAAGGGGGACAAGCCATTTCAATATTTCTTGCCCAAACTTCCCGTTTCAATAGGAAATATGTCAACACAGGAAAGAAAACTGCATTTGACAAGTGAATTCAAGGGGTCGTTCTTTAGCCCAGTGTAAAAACTGCCATAAGATTTAACAGTCTATATTTCTATTTTTATTTCTAATTAAATGTTTCCCAGCTGGCGCAGTTGTGTTTAAGAACACGTTTTATTGCACTGTAATGTATGAAGGAAATAGCCAATTTAGTGGTTGACTTTATATCGGCTCATGAAGTTTAAACTACACCATATGATGCAACGTGGAAGGGGTGTTTGCAAAGCTAGGCTATAATATGATTGGTTTTATCTCTTATTAACTTTTTGTCATGAGTTTTCAATCAGCCATGCAAGATATCAATACTCAGCATACAAAACTCAATGATGGTGACAATTAACAAACACTGTATATAAAATAATTACAGATGATCATTGTGATTTTATGACACAGCAATGCTACATTACAATCATTTATTGGTCCTGTTTACAGTGAAGTCACAGTACACAGTTGTCTTTTAATAAATTGTAGAAGTACTACTGTAAAATATACTGGGAAAGTTATGCAACTAGTAGCCAGGGAATTACTGTAAACTCACAATAATTATTTTTACAGTGCACAATTAGGCATACACATGTAGAAGCACAATGGGGCTGATTCACTCAAAATCTGAAAGAATGGACATTCGTACATACATTTTAAAATGCATACAAGTGAACAAAGTGAATTACTAACCAGTTTTCTCTCCAACGTTGACAATGACACATCTCATTTCAGACTGATAAATGCTGTATCTGGAAATAAATGGGAAGATTTCTTATACAGTATACAGGTCACTTGAGGTTGCTAGTTGTATGCCTACTTGAATATATAGAGAATAAATTCTTTGCACACCCGTTTGAGCTCTCCGCAATGAAACAGACAGGGAAATGATCTCCAAGATTCTCTGTCATTGGCGTCCATCTAATGGCGTACTCTCCAGTGCTCAAAGGGTGCTTAGTTATGTTCAGAGGGCCACTAATGATGACATCAGAAACCCTGGGAATGAACAATAAAACCAAGCACATATTAATCATACAGACAAATTATGTATTAATTTCTGGCAGAAATATATTTGAAACATCTTGTAAATATACGTTGTAAACAGCAAAGTGGACTGCAAAGAAACACATTTCCCAAATTGTCCAAATTGTGAAAATATATTTAGTTTAAACCTTCAAATTTTGAAAATACATTTACAATATCTAACTAAATTTTAGATATACATGCAAATATGTGTGGCTGAGAACAAATTCAGTGTGAGTGGCCACCCTTTAAAATCGGCAAGTAGCTGTAAGTAGCTTTTGCACTAAAAACAACAAGGTCATGGGTTTGATTTCCAGGGAATTTACATTCTGATTTATACTTGAATGCACTTATTCGAACCGTGTAATGAAGCATGCAGTTTCGTTTTGCTGCGTTCTGTTTCGCTGCATTTGCCTGGTGAAATTAACACTAGAAGCACCACAACAACTATGCATTTTATTCATTTGACACAAATCACGTCTACAATGGCTGTTTATGACTTTATAACACTTGTTTTTTGCACTTTTACTCACACGCTGTTATGTAATGATACCAAAACCCTTTGACTTTAACGCATCATTTGACAAACTATATATTTTAATGCTTGTATTACAGACCCACCTATATTTACTACATTTTTACTCATTAAAACACCCATTTAATATTCACCTTAAAAAAAAAAACTACTTTCTTTACGACACCATTTCACTCGCTTTTGGTGCCCCCTGCTGGAAATTTCACTATGAAACTGCAGCCAAACGTGTAATGAAGCACGTAATTTGGTTTGCAAAAATGTTGCCATGGTCACATAATGTTTTTTGAAATCATTATGTAAAGTACAGATATATATAAATCATTTTTGCAGATATGTCATATGAAAATTCTTCGTATATTTTAAAAAACATTGAAAAAACAAGCAAACATATTTTTGGCCTAATGGCCACAAACACACATCTGCACTCACACACACACACGTTTTTTAATATTTCTGTGACTCCTTACGTTGCATAAGCTGCTGTGGCATGAACACGGATTTCCAGTTCACTGAGCGGTGTAGCATGAATGAGTTCTCCATTCTGGGGAGTTGGGGACATGAATTGAGGAATGTAGAGTCCTTCTGCGCATGATGGAGCAGGTGGGTCAACTGAATATACATAAAAACAAAAGTTGTAGACACCACACATACATGTAAGTTTACATGCACGCCATTTTCTGATTGAGGTCCTTATTCTGATTAAATCTTTATTCCAATAAAGATGCTAATATTCCACAGCTAATATGTCCACACATTATAGCATCAATTTGACTACGTTTACACCTCTCATCGACACTAGAACGCCTCTTTCCTCATCCGAAAACAGACTTTTGAAGGCCATGTACACGCTAATCTTTTTTTATTTATTTATTTTATTTATTACAATTTCAGTTCCACACTGGAAACAGTGTTTGTCCTCCATCGAAAACAGAGACTTAAACAGATTAGTCTGGATGTGAAACGTTCTCCATAATCACATACTTTGGAAAACAATGATGTTTCAATTAGCGAGGACAAAAAAAAACTTTCCATAACAGCAATCCAAAAATGTGCTACTCCAGTAGCTTGGCATTTCAACGTTGGTATCTAATGTCACCCAGAATTAACTTTGTAGACATGCGCAGATATAAATGAATATTCAGTTACAGAGGATATTCTGCATAATACGTTTACATGACCCAAAATTCTGATTAATATAATTATATTCCAGTCGTATTCAGATTAAAAAAAAAAACAATCTGGTTATGATCACAATATGACCAAATTCTATTTAATATGTAAATTGATATATGAATATATGCAGCAAATACCAATTTGTGATCTTGACCAAATCATGAGAAAGGCTCACCAAGAAGACTAAATTGTAGAGGAATCCTGCTCAATGGATCATAAGAGTGTTGTTCTTGAGGGATGGTATTGGTGGTGAACTGTTGGTTTGGGTATGTTGTGGTCGTAGCTGTGGTTTGCAGTGAAACAGTGGTCGATTGCTGGTGAGACCATTGCGCCAACGACAATGGTATAGTTGTGGATGACTCAGTTGTAGTTTGATAGTTTGATAGTTTGCATTCAAAACTGAGCATTTGTATCTTCCACCACCCAGAGGGTATCTATCGGACTGGGTTCCATCAGTATATGAGAGAGTGATGTATTGCCTTGGGAAGTCCTCCAGAACCAATTCAAATCCATAGACCCCTGGGTAGGTAGAGCTGTACTCTAGAGCGCAAGCATTCTGTTAAAGAATCAATACAAACATTTGTAAAAACAGGTGCCAAAATACCATATGGTTCTATTAAAATATCTTTTTTTGAAGCCACAAATTATTTCAGAAATTATTTATGCCGTTTCTTACTTGATCTATTTGGAAACCACTTGGCTGGCTACATGTGTCACATTCATTATTCTGTTGAGTTGCATATCGACATCTGACCTGATCACCATCTGGGTCAAAGGCCATCAAGCGGTATGTACGAGGGCAGTTTTGGGGAACACTAAAGATATAGTTATAAAAACAGACATAAATATTGATTGATAAATAATAATAATAATAATAATAATAATGATTTAATGACTTAAAACATGTCTTGTGGTGTAACCATCATTTAAAATATATTAAAATGCTTTCTTGTAAATTTGAATCAAGAATATCAAGACGTTTTCAGAGTTTCTTCTTGGTCTTATTGTGCACAGTTCATCAGTGGATGCTATTTTAAATGTAAAAAGGTTGTCTTTGTAATCTTTACCGCAAAAATTGAAAAATAGTGTTGAGGGGGGAATAGTTGGGTTTATTAGTGTCAGATCTTAAGCCGAGATCCACATGTGTCCAGAGTTTCCAGCTGTTAACACCGTTATCTGTGGGGATCCAGCAGCAAGAAGCGTCCCTATAATACAATTGGGTAAAACAATCAGACAATGATGAAAGCAATCGGCCAAAAATGATAATTCTGTCCTTGTTTACAATTTCTTATTTTTTGTGTTCTGCAGAAGAAAGAAAGTCACATGGGGTCAGGATGACATGAGGGCGAGTTAATGATGACAATTTTAATTTTTGGGTTAATTGTTTATTGAATATGTGTAAATGAACAAATACACATCTTTTGTAATACCATTAGTAATACACAGGGTTGGGAAGTAACGAAATACATGTACGAGATTATGTATTTAAAATACTAAATATGAGTAACTGTAAATTGTAACTGTAGTGGATTAAATCATTGGTAATTAGAATACAGTTACATTCAAAAAGTATTTTGATTACTGGAGAGATTACTTTGCATTTTATTGTCATTTGTTTCAGTTAATATTTAGTCCTTTTCAGATGGAAAACATTTATACATATAAATGATGCAATCAAAAGTGCATTTGAACAGCAGTGAAGCTCTTTCTTATGATGTGTGACATTCATACGAGCAGACAGAGAAGTACGTTTGAAGAAAGTTTGGAGCAGAAGAAATAGAAATAAACTGTTAGCATTATGCTAAGCTAAAATGCTATTTCAAGCCATTTTACATGCACATGATCATATACAATCTTATCTCTCAATAAGAAAATTCACGTTGGATCATAATAATTTTTTTTTTTTTAGTAAGACCTTTGATATTAGTTGAACCTTTTCAACTCCATCCGTGAAGCTGACTCACTCTCTGTCTTCAAAAAATGGCTAAAAACACATCTTTTCCAAGAGCACTTAACCAGTCACTAAAAAAATTAAATAAAATTATTGTTGCACTTAAATCTGTTTTGAATGCTATTCTGATGCTAGTAAAACTTTGTAGTATGGCACTTTTCCTACAAATGTCTCTTTTGTAAGTCTTTTGTAACTCTTTCCTCTTTTGTAAGTCGCTTCGGATGAAAGCATCTGCCAAATTAATAAATGTAAAATGTAAAGGTAAATGTATTGTTTTCCTGTAAAAATATCTAAAAATATCTTAAAACAAGATCAGTTTGATTGATCTTGTTTTAGAAACAACACTGCATAAGATATTTGGGTTTTCCAGAGAATGTATTTTTAACATGTGTATTTTGTCTTACAGTACTGACAGTTTTTAGTCAAAACAAGTGAACAAATCTACCAGTGCTGAAGTAGTAATCCAAAGTATTTAGATTACATTAATGACCTTGAGTAATCTAATGGAATACGTTACAAATTACATTTTACAGCATGTAATCTGTAATCTGTAGTGGTATACATTTCAAAAGTAACCTTCCCAACCCTGGTAATACATGACAAAGCTTTATAAAAAACAAAAAAACAAAACAAAAAAAATAATTCAAGACTTACTGCATGTCAAATGGCTCATTCCCATAGATGTTTCTTGTCACAACAGCTTCATTTTGGCACCAAGTGTTTGTGTAACCGCTTCTGCCATTAGAGCTGCGATCAATCTTTGCATTGTCTTCCCTGCTTACATACCCACAGTTCTCCGAGACGCAGTAATATGGTACATAAAAACAAGAACTCTCATCATAGGTTTGCTTGATGCGAAACTCGACCTTTTGATAAAAGAGAGACAAATACTTTTACTTAACATACAGATGCGTTTACAGTACATTACAGCATTAGTTACAGTTACATTTGAGAACTTCTGTAGATCTGAATCTCTGTTCAATGAGATTTAAAATGTTTGAAAATTAATCTGATATTAAGGAATATTCCAGTTTAAATACAAGTTACAGTATTTGTGACATAATATGGATCACCTCAGAAAATAATTTTGACTCGCCCCTCGTTGATTTAAAAGAAGACACTTACAATGGAAGTGAATGTGGCCGGTACATAAAAGTTTAAATACACACTGTTTCAAAAGTATAGATGATGGTTAAACCTGTAATCTGGTTAACGATGCTGGTCTTCCATTTAAAGTATCTTACTGTAACCTGCAATGTTTGTTATTTTAGGGATTGCTATTAAGGGATGAGTCAAAGTCATTTTTGGTGATAATCAGTATTATTCCACAAATGCTGTTGATAAAGCTTAACTTGTATTGAACCCAGAACATTCCTTTAAAGTAGGGATTGAACAATGTATCTATATTTTAATTTTTTTTGTGCAAATTACTGACCAAATTAAAACCATTTATTGGTCATAAGCATGAAAACGTGGATATGAAAAACCGATGGTTTCTTTAGTAATTACACAAATGTTAAGCATTGTATAGAGTTTATAATATTTTTTTTTCTATTTGTAAAATAAAGCGCCTTCCAAAATAAATGCATAATATGAATTCGGTCCATGTAGATTACATAGATTCAGTCCATGTTCTATAAAAAATACTTATTGCCAGAACAATAAAACAGCTTTTTTGCCTTTTTGTACATTTATAAAGAATAATTCACATGCAAAATAATTATCTGATGACAAAATAAGATTAGTATGTGGCAAAAAATCATTACTGACATGTTCAAATCGACATCGAGGCACCGATATCTGTCAAACGTTGCAAAAATATTTAAAGCTGACGCAGAAATTTTTTGCTAGCAATTTACTGTAAGTTCACCGTTCAATTTTCACAGTGCTTAATTTTGCTGACCGGTTTATATATACACATTTTTAAAAAAAAAAATGATATATATATATATATATCAAACATTAATGGCATTTTGCATGCTTTGATTTTCAAACTGAAATAATGCATTATATTAAGAGTTAAATGAATATGAATCTGTTAATCTCATGGAATATATCAATCACATATTGCTGTTTACATAAAGACTTTATAAAGAATTAAGATATGTTAAAACATGCTAATCTTCTACTATATCTATCAAACACAAAACAAATTAATTACACTGATGCTCCCGTCTGGATTGTTTCCTTTAGGTGAGAATGACAGCGAGCCTCCATAATAATGTCCTGCTGAAGCAATGGTCACTAGAAGTAGAAGATTCAACACCAGTGTTGAATACATCATGGTGCCTGAGTCCTTCATCTCTCTATACCTGTCAAGAGCACCTGATCACCTGCTTTTATACAGTATATTTCTTTTATCTCAGGGGAGGAGGAATGTGTTCTATTGAATGGTAAAGGAAAAATGCATGCACATGCCTCCTCAGAGAATTCACATGCTTAAAAGGTGAACCTATGCACACTGATTTGACCCATTTTTGTGATACTGTTTTCTCAGCCATATATTTCTATTTTTGTCCATGATGGCATAACAATGGCCTAACATGAGATGTAAATCCATTTATACAACACCTGTTTGCTTTCTTAAAAACCTCAATCTTTCTTTCTTAATCTTACCCACAGTACTGAAAGTGCAGACTTTGAAAGTTGCTTGCTGATTTATTACAGTTGGAAGGACAGAAGAGCATTAAACTAATAATTATAAATCAAAGATATTACATGAAATTATATCTGGCTTCATATTTAGGTTGCAAGAAGGATACAATGTGACAGTAATAAAACAGGAAGAACGATGGAAATCAAATCATGTATAATTTGAGATTTCCTGACCGGACAGGTTCTATCACTATCAATCAAGCCCATTTTTAAGATCTATTACTCAAACTATTCTTTTAAATTAGAACCTGCATTAGCTTACTTACATGAGTGCAAGTGATTATAAAGACAATACATTGAAATCTGGATTGGATATTCAAGTTCAACAAAGATCATGAGAAATTTTACTTTTTATTTGGTTTCAGCACAAACATAAGATGCAGTCTAACCCTAATCCTAACTAATGATTGACATCCCTTATAAAATCTGTTCTACAGGTTTGCCTATTCCAGGAACATGAGAACTAAATTCAGTTGTTGATTTGAAAGGTTGCAGAAGATGTACAAATAAATTGTCAACATTTTCTTTGCATGATGGAACGCTGGTCTCTAATTTTAGAATGATTACCAGCTAAGCATTGAATTAATTTGCATCTCATGAAAGCTTTAACACAGTATTGTTTTACACCCAATGGCTGATGATAATTTGTTGAGAAGAATGCTTGTCATATACTGATCTTCCCAACCACGCCTTGCATACAAATGTACTATTGTCATATTGTCTTTTGTTATTTGCACATTTGTACTGAAGGGCATAGGTGTGTTGTCAAGGAGTCATTAACAACTGTTCAGACTTGTTTCTCCAACATGATTTGCTTCTACATAGAAGAAATGCAGAAATGATAAATAAAACACAGTTTTTCAAATATACACCTATATCACCAATGTGAAAAACAAACTGCCCCCTTAAACTTAATAGCTGGTTGTGCCACCTGTTGCAGCAACAACTGCAACCAAACACTTCCGAGATCAGTCTATCACAACGCTGTGGTGGAATTTTGCACATGCTTCTTTGCAGAACTGCTTTAGTTCAGCCACATTGGAGGGTTTTCAAGCATGAACTACTCTTTGAAGTACTGCCACAAATTCTCAATCATGTACAAGTCAGGGCTTTGTCTAGGCCACTCCAAAACTTTAATTTAGCTTCTTTTGAGCCATTCAGAGGTGGATTGATGGACTGATGACCGGATGTTCTCCTTTAGGATTTTCTGGTAGAGAGCAGAATTCATGTTTCCCTAAATGATTGCAAGTTGCCCTGGGCCACTGAGGCAGCAAAGCATCCCCACACAATCGCACTACCACCACCATGCTTGACCGTAGGTATGATGATCTTTTTGTGGAATTCTGTGTTTGATTTACACCAGATATAAAGGGACCCCTGTCTTCCAAACAGTTCCACTTTCGACTCATCTGTCCACAGAGCATTTTCCCAAAAGGTTTGAGGATCATCAAGGTGTGTTTTGGGAAAATTTAGACAAGCCTTAATGTTCTTCTGGGTTAGCAGTGGTTTTCGCCTCACCAATCTTCCATGGATGCCATTTTTGTCTAGTGTCTTTTTGATAGTGGAGTCATGAACAGTGACCTTTATTGATACGACAGGTAGGATCTACCACCATCACATTCTCCACATGTGACCTGAAAACCCCTATGATGTATTTCGTCACTCTTTACCTCGAGATGTTGTGTCCTCCTGGCCACGTCGCTGAACTGAGCCACTGAGCCGCTGAACCTCATTTTCGGCTCCTCAGGGAAAAATCCTGAATGGACAAATGCATTTCTTTCCCTTTATACCCGTATGTCTGGTGGCGGGACATGCAAATTCTGTCTGCCAATTTCTCATTGGCCTTTTCTCAAGTTCAGAGATGCACGAAGCTCTCAAGAGAGACCTCTAGTGATGCTTTTTCGACACAATGTATTTTTCCCTCCATCAGGGAACTGAGGTTACAATAGTAAACTAGACATTTTCTCTGGCACATTAGAAGTTCTAGTGTGAGCAGTAGTTGTTGTAATAGTGCTCTTGGTTGTCTTTGGCACAGTAGAAGTTCTAGTGTGAGCAGTAGTTGCTGTAAAAGTGCTCTTGGTTGTCTTTGGCACAGTAGAAGTTCTAGTGTGAGCAGTAGTTGTTGTAATAGTGCTCTTGGTTGTCTTTGGCACAGCAGAAGTTCTAGTGTGAGCAGTAGTTGTTGTAATAGTGCTCTTGGTTGTCTTTGGCACAGCAGAAGTTCTAGTGTGAGCAGTAGTTGTTTTAAAAGTGCTCTTGGTTGTCTTTGGCACAGTAGAAGTTCTAGTGTGAGCAGTAGTTGTTGTAATAGTGCTCTTGGTTGTCTTTGGCACAGCAGAAGTTCTAGTGTGAACAGTAGTTGTTGTAAAAGTGCTCTTGGTTGTCTTTGGCACAGTAGAAGTTCTAGTGTGAGCAGTAGTTGTTGTAATAGTGCTCTTGGTTGTATTTGGCACAGCAGAAGTTCTAGTGTGAGCAGTAGTTGTTGTAATAGTGCTCTTGGTTGTCTTTGGCACAGCAGAGGTTCTAGTGTGAGCAGTAGTTGTTGTAATAGTGCTCTTGGTTGTCTTTGGCACAGCAGAAGTTCCAGTGTGAACAGTAGTTGCTTATAACAGGATTTAACTTCTTCAGAGGAGGAAGGACGCGGAAACAGGGTGGAACACAAAGGTAAGGCTTTTTAATCTTTCCAAAGTAAAATTACAGAACTGAACAAAAAGGGTATTTATAATGAACGCAGACTTTCTGAACTTGGCTCGCCAACACTAGACTGGCACTCTCTCTTCCTCTCTGGAGGCACTGGTGCTCTCTTTATGCCGCTCTCCCCATACTCACTGAAATTAGAGACAGGTGTTAGACATAATTTAGCTCAGGTGCAAGCGCCCTTACCGCTTTCTCCCTTCGGACGGGCACTTGACCACGCCCCCGCTGCCACATACCCCCACCGCCCGACTCAGGCCGGGGCGTCATCCGGCCTGCCTACCACTCCCCCCCCATTTCTGGAGAGGAAGTCGGCGACAGCCATCTGTACCCCCGGTCTGTGGACCACCTCGAACTTAAAAGGCTGGAGAGCCAGATACCAACGGGTGATCCGGGCGTTAGTATCCTTCATGCGGTGGAGCCACTGCAGTGGGGCGTGATCCGAGCAGAGAGTGAAGGCCTGCCCCAGCAGGTAGTAGCGGAGTGTGAGGACCGCCCACTTGATGGCCAGACACTCCTTCTCTACAGTGCTGTACTTTGTTTCCCTTAAGGAGAGCTTCCGACTGATGTACAGCACCGGGCGCTCCTCCCCCTCCACCACCTGCGAGAGTACGGCCCCCAGCCCTCTGTCTGAAGCGTCCGTCTGTAATAGGAAAGGGAGAGAGAAGTTAGGTGAATACAAGAGCGGCCCTCCACAGAGTGCGGCTTTAATTCGTGTAAACGCCTGTTGGCACTGCTCCGACCATTGGACCGGATCTGGAGCCCCCTTTTTAGTGAGGTCAGTCAGCGGGCTGGTGACATCCGAATAATTAGGCACAAATCTTCTATAATAGCCAGCCAGCCCCAGGAACTGCCTCACCCCCTTTTTGGTCTTAGGTCTAGGGCAAGTCGCAATCGCCGCGGTCTTATCAATTTGGGGACGCACCTGGCCATGACCCAAGTGGAACCCCAGATACCGTACCTCCACACGCCCAATCGCGCACTTCTTGGGGTTTGCTGTGAGTCCCGCCCGCCGCAGCAACTTCAAGACCGCCCTCAAATGTTGTATATGCCGCTGCCAATCATTACTATAGATAATGATGTCATCTAAGTAGGCAGCGGCGTAAGCGGAGTGCGGGGCGAAGGACATGGTCCATCAGACGCTGGAACGTGGCTGGGGCTCCGAACAAACCGAACGGAAGTGTCACAAATTGGTGTAATCCGAACGGCGTAGTGAAGGCTGTTTTTTCACGGGAAATTGGTGTCAAGGGGATCTGCCAATAACCCTTTGTTAAGTCCAGGGTCGAATAAAAGCGAGCCGTACCTAACCGATCGAGCAGTTCATCAACCCGGGGCATTGGGTACGTGTCAAATTTAGACACCGCATTGACTTTTCGGTAGTCGACACAGAACCGCACCGACCCGTCACTCTTGGGGACAAGAACGACCGGGCTGGACCAGTCGCTGTGGGACTCTTCTATTACCCCCATATCGAGCATCGCATTCAATTCGTCCCGAACAACTTTTTTCTTATGCTCGGGGAGGCGATAAGGGCGGCTACGAACCACCACCCCCGGCTCGCTCTCGATGTGGTGCTCGATGAGGTTCGTACGACCCGGTAGAGGAGAAAACACGTCCGCAAACTCTCTTTGCAACCTAGCAACCTCTGATCGTTGGCACGGGGAGAGGTGCTCTCCACAAGTGACCGGGGCATTGTGATCGGGCTTTGGATTAACCTCCGGTCCGAGCTCCGCCCTCTCTGGGATTACCGTAGCCAGCGACACAGGGACCGCCTCCCTCCATAATTTAAGGAGATTGAGGTGGTATATTTGACGTGCATCCCCCCTATCGGTTTGCTTAACCTCATAATCGAGATCCCCCACTCGTCGTGTGACCTCGAAGGGCCCTTGCCACTTTGCGAGTAATTTGGAGCTCGATGTGGGAAGCAATACAAGAACTTTATCTCCCGGTGCAAATTCCCTTAGCTGCGTTCCCCTGTCGTACAGTCGGCGTTGGCGTTCTTGAGCCCTGAGCAAATTCTCCTGTGTTAATTTCCCCAAAGTGTGGAGTTTTGCTCTGAGATCAAGGACGTACTGAATTTCATTCTTACTATTCGAAGGTCCCTCCTCCCAGTCTTCACGTATGATATCCAAGACACTGCGTGGGCGTCGACCATACAGTAGCTCAAACGGAGAGAAGCCGGTTGAGGCTTGCGGGACCTCTCGCACTGCAAACAACAGGGGATCGAGCCATCTGTC
Organism: Moxostoma hubbsi; assembly: GCA_032164185.1. NCBI lineage: Eukaryota > Metazoa > Chordata > Actinopteri > Cypriniformes > Catostomidae > Moxostoma > Moxostoma hubbsi. The sequence goes on from JAVLUX010000019.1 coordinate 4,244,173, forward strand.
CCAATTTTTAGCATCCTCGTGTACGAACTTACGAATCATGTTCTTGAGGGTTTTGTTAAAACGTTCCACTAGGCCATCTGTCTGTGGATGATACACGCTAGTGCGAATCAATTTAATGCCCAACAGATCGTAAAGTTCGCAAAGTGTGCGTGACATAAATGTTGTGCCTTGATCGGTGAGGATTTCTTTTGGAACCCCCACCCGGGAGATTATTTTGAAGAGTGCCCCAGCAACATTAGGTGCTGAGATGTTGCTTAGAGGCACTGCTTCCGGATATCGTGTTGCGTAATCCACTAGGACTAACACAAAGCGATGTCCTCGTGCTGTCCGCTCTAATGGCCCGACGAGGTCCATTCCAATTCTTTCAAAGGGAACCTCGATTAACGGAAGAGGGCGCAATGGCGCTTTTGGGGTTGCCAGTGGGTTTACCAGCTGGCACTCGCGGCACGCCGCACACCACCTGCGGACGTCACCGCTAATGCCCGGCCAATAAAAACGGGCTATTAGACGGAGAAGTGTTTTTCTTTCTCCTAGGTGACCAGCCATGGGATTATAATGAGCCGCTTGGAATAACATTTCCCGGCGGCTCCATGGAATCAATAACTGAGTAATATTTTCCTTTGATTGAGTGTCCTGCATCACTCTATATAACCGGTCATTTATAATTGCAAAATAGGGATAAGCGAGAGCGATGTCCGGCTGAAGACGCTGACCATCAATCGTCTTCACCTGGTCGAAGGTGTGCTTAAGGGATTCATCCCGTGACTGTTCCAAAGGGAAATCTGCGTCAGGGAATTCCCTGCGGAGAGGAGGGGCGGAAGGCCCGCCCCTTCCCTCGTCATCCCGATCCGTAATGGTCGAGGATGGCCCCGGCTCCGCCTCCCCTGCCAAAGCATCGCACATCGCACAACTCCCTATTTTAGTGCAGGACCCATCCTTACAAATACTCCCTAATAGTTCCCTAAATGCAGGCCAATCGGTTCCCAAAATCAGAGGATGGGTGAGGCGGGAACTAACCGCTGCCTCCACTCTATGTTTTTTCCCTCGTAATTTAATTAGCACAGTCACCATCGGATAGTTGTGAATATCCCCATGCACACACCTCACCCTTACCCGCTTAGCCGTGCTCAAAGCCCCGGGTTGAACCAAGCGTTGATGGATGGTGGTCTGATTACAACCGGTATCCAGCAAAGCTTGGTGTGTACCCCCCTGGATTCTTACCGGAATCCGGTACGCTCCAGCCCGATCGGGGGCGACATGCGGGGGATCGGAAACCAGAACCACCGTCCCCACCTCCATCATCGGACACTGATCACGGAAGTGGCTCGGGTCGCCGCATCTCCAGCAGGCCGGCCCAGGCGCGACACCCGTACCTGCTTCGGTGGACGCTCCCACCTGAGGGGGAGAGCGGCTGTAGGTTGTGGGGAAGGGACGGGATGAGACTGATGAGACTGTTTGGGACGTTGGTCTCAGCCAGGCTCCTCACCTGCGGGGGGCAGGAATGGGACCTGGAGAGAGGACAGAGGGAGAGGGTTGAGGGGGATGGGGAAGAGCGGAAGAAAACACAGGGGGAGGGGGAAGAGACAGAGAGAGAGAGAGAGAGCTCATCCGCCCATGGGATCGCTGCCATGTGGTCCTCCGCTAACTGGACGGCTTCCTCCAGCGACGCCGGGCGGTGGCACTGGACCCACTCCGCCGTTTTCCTTGGCAACCGATGAATGAACTGCTCCAGCACCACCTGATCGACAAGTCCCTCGATGTCGCGGTCCCCCACTAGCAGCCACCTTCGACAGGCATCACGGAGCCGCTGGGCAAAGGCGAACGGGCGGTCGGACTTCTCCAGCTTCATAGCCTGGAAATGTTGACGGCTTTCCTCGGGGCTCCGACCAACCTGTTGCAGGATGGCTTTTCTGAGGTCCCCATAGACCAGGAGGCTTGATGCTGGCAATTGTTGAGCCGCAAGTTGGGCTTCCCCGGACAGAAGAGGAACCAGGCGAGCTGCCCACTGACTCTGCGGCCAGCCCCAAATCTCAGCGGTTCGTTCAAACAGATCGAGGAACGCTTCTGCATCATCACTCGCCCCCATCTTCTGTAACGTGATCGGGGGCGGCATGGCGTAGGTGTCCGGGGTCGCGGCTGTGGCTGGTGCGGCCTCCTGGCTGAGTAGGCTCCGGATGACGAGTCGATCCTCTGCTTGAGCCCGCATGATTTCAAAAAAACGCCGATCTTGGTCCTGCCTGAGCTCAAGCAGAGACTGCTGGTGGCTCTGATGTAAAGTAGCGAGGGACTGGAGAACTTCGGCCAGCTGGGAGGACTCTACGGGGTGACCCTTCTCCATGGACGAATATATATATATATTTTTTTTTTGTTCCCGGGTTTCGGCACCAGTGTAACAGGATTTAACTTCTTCAGAGGAGGAAGGACGCGGAAACAGGGTGGAACACAAAGGTAAGGTTTTTTAATCTTTCCAAAGTAAAATTACAGAACTGAACAAAAAGGGTATTTATAATGAACGCAGACTTTCTGAACTTGGCTCGCCAACACTAGACTGGCGCTCTCTCTTCCTCTCTGGAGGCACTGGTGCTCTCTTTATGCCGCTCTCCCCATACTCACTGAAATTAGAGACAGGTGTTAGACATAATTTAGCTCAGGTGCAAGCGCCCTTACCGCTTTCTCCCTTCGGACGGGCACTTGACCACGCCCCCGCTGCCACATTGCTGTTATAGTGCTCTTTGATGGCACATGAGCAGTAGTCGTTGTAGTAGTAATCTTGTTATGTGTGCAATAGTGGTTGAATGAGCGCTCATTGTGGCAGCAGTGGTGGTAGAGGAAGATGCTTGATGACTATTTCCATGAACAGAATGTCTGTCGCTGATTCGATATCTTGTCACTGAAGACTGATTGGTGTAGGACAAAGTGATCGTGTGCATGGGGAAATCCTCCAGTACCAGCTCAAATGAGTAAACTCCAAAGACAACAAAAATATCTGAATGCAAAAGTTAAATATTTAGCTGGTTGTCTGATTTGCACAACATGAAATATAACTTTATATTTTAATATGGTGTCTACTCAAATCTCTTTATCTAAAATGAACATGGCAGCAGTTCATCAGAAGTTCACTGAGGTAAATACTGTCTTTGACAAGTTATTTTCATTGGAGATTCAGCCTGTAAAATAAAACACAACATTTGAAAGAATATTTTACTCCTAATGTGTTGGAAAATGGCAATATAATAATTTGCAGTCATTTTCTATGTTACTGCCCCTTTAAGGGATTACTCTAGTTACTTTGATGGAGTATGTACAAAAACACTATGACTAATATTGTGTATCTGCTCAGATATCATATGCATATCTTACTAGAAGGATAATATTATTATTATTTCGCCTTTTTGTCTGAGGAATCAGTAGAATGCACAAAAGCATGCAAAAAGTAGCACACATCAGTTTTGTTTTCCAGCTTAGCTGTCTATCAAATGATTGTTTTGTGGTAATGTCTTGTTGCATAATCGCAACATACTGTTTTTTCCCATGGTTTGTATTGAAATGCTTCTCGATAAGGCACCTGATACCCTTAAAAGTAAATGAGCCGGTTGATCTAGTTGAGCTAATTAATTGCAGTAAATCTAGATCAGTAACTTTTGCTGAACTTCCTTAGAAATAAGTTTACCTAATTAAGAAACAGCTCATTGTTAAAGAATTCAGCAACAATTCATTTAATGCATAACCTTGAGTGTACAATGACTTTTGCTCTTGATATTCTACATACAGTACGATCTTGAAGGTTAAGATTAAGAATGTTTCCTCCACATTTCTTCAGAGAAAATTATCATAAATTTCAATCTTCCACTAAATGATGTGCTCCGATGAGCTCTTCAGAGGTGAAACACTCTATGATGCGTACCACTGATTCTTGAGATAAGGGACAAAAGTACTTTTGAAAAGTGACAAACAAAAAACTGATACTACATTAATTTGAATGGGATATCTTCATAAACACGGGTCTCATCTATCATACCATGAAAAGGAACAGGTTTTTTATTAAACCACTTTTTATAAAAATTGACATTTACTCACTTAGTAACTTGACATTTGTCAACTCCGTCTGACACATGAAAATATGTTTTTTTGTGTGTTTGATCAATTCAACAACGCTGTAAAGTCTTTAGGTGTGTAGAAATGGTGTGCCTTAGCAAGGTTAAGTGATAAATTGCATTGTATACACTTTTAATATTATTTTACATTGTTTCGGAATTAGCCATTTTAAATTACCTTCATTTAGTTTACTAATTTTTTCATTTTTAATATATACAATCAGTGGTTTTGTGCACAAAAGACACTGATGCATGTAGATAAGTTGGTGTTTTAATGTATGAACACACTCAATTGAACAAAAGAAACATACATTTTTTTCATAAAAATTAAAAACCTCCATCTTACGGTGTTGACACACAACTAACGGTGTTGACACACAATTGACGGTGTTGACAAACTAATCGAGAATCAAACTGATTACAGATATTTACCTAGTTTTGACATGGCAAAGGGAGAGAGTATCAAGGGATAGGGTATCAAACTTCAAACAAAGAGTACCTGGTGACAGGATCTTTAAGGCACACATGAAATTGTCAAAATGTTCCTGGTATCAAAAGAAAAAAGCAAATGTATCTGGAGGTCCTCTATTGGTTATCTATATTTGAACTAAAATCTAACAACTGAAGAGGACACAATAGGCTGAGAACTAACTAAGAAAGTTATGTAATAGTGTTAATAGTGTACAAATGTTTAAGTGTAACAGGACCCAGAATTCTCCCCATGTCTTTTCTGACCCCTTCCAAAGGCTCACTGAAAAAATTAATGAAGTCCATAACATCAGGGACTATGGCATAGAGCTCCCTGGTCCGGCTTGCTTGGAGGGGACAAGCTGTTCCTGTCAGTTTCAAAAGGACATCTTTCACTGGACAGAAACAGACATCCCTCCTCCCATATTTTGGGTGAAAATTGGCAGTAGGACCACGAGGATGCATAAACTCAACTTTCACGTCTTGGTGTTCTATATCTACATCAATGGACTTTCCTAACCACCAGTGATCATCATACACCACTGCCAGCCAATCCCCTGTCTCAATACTGTTGATAGTTATATCAACAATAGCACCCTCAGGAACTTTCAATGGCTCCCCTGCTTCTCCCAACTCGTCTTCCATCTCCTCCATCAACATGGCCAATGGACGGCTCTTCCTGGCCCTTGCATCAGTCTGCTGCTCCTCGGAGCATTCTCTTACACAAAGAGTAGCTGGGGAAAAGCATTGGCAATCCAATGGCTCACTGCAAAAGCATGATAGCTGTCTGTGGCAGATGTAATTTTGATGTGGGATTACCTGGTGTATTTGTCTTGTTGATGGAACCTGTTTGAGGTGTAGTGTAACAAGTGTGTCATATGTCTCCAACTTCTCTTCCAAAATATAATACAGTTCATAGAACACCATTCAAACTGTTGGAGATCTTCTCAAAGCAATCTTTACCATCCAGAAGATCATTTCCCCGCAGAAGCAAGGAGTCGGCAATTCTTTTTACTGTTCCTCCAATGCCGTCGGGGGCACCTTTACCATGAAATAATTCCATGTGGTCCTGCTGAAGCCCAGAGTGGGTGGTACTTAAGAAATTAGGTAGAAGTTCTTCTTATTCTTATACTGCTTACTGGGGCCATCTGACCAGAAATGCACAGTAGTAACTGATGGATATTTAGTCCGTATATCTCTAAGGACAGGATCCATGTGAGTCCAGATTGCAGCTGAATCTTGTCTCTTTGACTCTGACACTGAGCAAAATGCCCCTTTTTCACCCTTGGTGTAATACATTCCAGTATGAAGAGTTAACTGAGGTAAGTTTTGGCCAAAATGGCAAGCCTGAATTTCAGAAGCATATTTACCCTTCCAGGATTCTGAAAAATCAATATGTACAATTACTGTGTTCTCATTGCATGTTTTAATCAATTCTCTGTATGCTTTTGCCTGATTGTGAACCAGGCACACATGAGTTGTTGTCTCACTTCTAAGTTTCTCCTCATACAGATGAAGCAACTCTGAAAGACTCCCACTATGCAAGTTGAGTTTCATGTTGAAGTGGATCCCACTGGCTGTTTGGTCTTGAACTCGCTCCCACTGCCTCCATTGAACATTGATTCCACTTATCTCTGGAGCCAGAACTGTATGCTTGGTTTTGCATCGTAAACAGGTGCGAAGAAGGCAGGCCTCAGTTGCTGGAGTGCAACAAACTAATTGAAAACTATCCTCCAGTTTGGTTGACTTTAGAGCACCCGATGACCTTAGAACCTGAAGCATCAAGTCTGCATTTTCATGATGACGACACAGACATGTACTTCTGTCGGATTCCTTAGGTGCTGTAACATAGAAAGGCCTCAGAGTACAGAAGGATGAGTAACTCAGCTTTATACTCGGGTTCTTCTTGAGAAAGTCACTATGGAGGTTCAGCATTGAGTCTGTTAACATCATCCTTTGATGTTTCATCTTGTTCCTGGTGATGGTGTCTGTTTTATCAGTTGTCATGCGAGATGAGTTAACAATGAACTCCTTAACAGTCTGGCTGATACGTTGGAGATATGTTGCCTTCTTATGTGTCGTCAGTTTTTTGTCACTCATTAACTTGTAGCTAACACCAAACTGGCGAAGCCTATGAAGAAGCCGATACTTCTTTAGAACCTTGCCTGATAATGCCAGTTGTCTGTGACCTGATTTTTCAACGGCTTGTCTCTGTGCCACAGGAGTTGTATTATTCCTTCTCAGCTCTTGGCAGAGAACATTGTGGAAAAGAAGAGAACTCCTAATGTTGGGGTTCTGAAGTTGGCTTCCCGTTAACATCCTCTCTGTTTCTGTTCGTGGAGAATCTACAATTGTTTTATCTTTTAGTTTGACATTTGACTTTTCTATTTGAGCCTTCTTTTTCCGCCATTCCTGCTTTCTTAGTTTGTGTCGCTCTTTTGTTAATTTCTTAACCTTTTCTTTCAATGCTTTTATCTCCCTTGCGTGTCTTTTCCTGTTTTTTCTCCTCTCCCTCTCAGCTGCAAGGGCATGCCTGCTTGAAGTAGGCTCCTCAACAGTCTGGTCTAGAGGACTTTCTGGTGGGGTGTCTATTTCATTTAGCAGTCTATTCTGCATAGCTCTGGACCTTTTCTTTGCTTTCCTCCAATACTTTCTGCGGTGCCTTTTTGCTCTTGGTCCTAAATCTCATACTTGTTTTACTTTTTTGTTTTGGACCCTGTCCTTCCATCTCTGTCTCTCCTTTTCTAACTGGTCTCTTCTGCTTTCTGTGTCACTGTTAATTCTTTCTCTCCTTTTTCTCTGGTACTCTCTGTTTCTTTTTCTTTGCTCCTCCACTGACAGTTTTTGTCTAGCCATGTCTGGCTACAGTACATATAAAAACAATACTTTTTATTAAAGTTATTATTTGGCATTTGGGTATATTAAGATATTTTAAGTCAATCAACATGTATACTTAGATCATAATATTTGTTATTTAGTTGTTATACATTACTTAATGAGTATTTGGGAGCACTTTTCCACTCCGTCAGCTTACATGTCAACACCGTCAGACAAAATGTCTGACGGAGTTGACGTCTGACGGAGTTGACAAAACAACATGTTTTTTCAACTTAATCATGTCTAATAAATGGTAGCCATTTTGATTTTCATCAGTTGCCAGCTGCCCCTAAACTAAACCAAAATACCAACTTTTATTTCAAAATTCTTGATTAAAATCATCCCTACTTTGAAGACAGTGTTGACACATAAAAGCTGTGACCACAGGGATTTCAACTTTTTTGCTGAATATTTAAAAAAATGTAAAACTTACGAGACCAGTTGTTGGACTGCTGCATCCATCAACAGAAAGAAGTCAAAGGGGGTCCTCAGGGTTAAAGCTGACCGAAATATGCCTGATTTATTTCGAATTTGAAAAATATCTGACAGAGTTGACATGAATTGATGACAGATTTTGAAAGGCTGTTGTTAATGTATAAAATAATGCAATGTTCACTTTAAGTATTTTGTGATATTTTATTATACCATCCAATTAACCTCATATTCATATTTGGGCATTTTGGGCATTTTAAAACACTTTTTTTTTGCATTTTGATACTGTGACCTCTACGGAGGACGAGTTCATTTGCATGGGCTTTTATAGTACAGTGCTGATATTTTATAAAATTACTAAGAAATAATATAAATATATACAAAACTAAGGGTCTAAACATACACAAGTCTTTCATATCCAACTTTTAAAGCCTTTTTAAATGAAATAATTTATTGTTTTTTAAGGCAAATTGCAACATTTTGATGGGGGACATGTTTTGTCCCTTATCTCAAGAATCAGTGGTGTTACTTTTAAAGATTTTCTCATCAAAAAATTGTAAAGAACTGGCAGCAGGGTTGCCAGCACGGTACTGTAAAATGATCGCCGTTTTGTTGTTGCTGAAATTAACAGCTAGATCCTGTTTTTACAGATACAGTATACAACTGTAATTTAGCTGCATATAGCTGTCAAATTACACTCTATATACTGTTGTTGACATGAACAGCTATGTTCCCAGCATGCACAGCGGCATGAAGATTTTACTTAATTTTTTTTATTTTGACATTGTTTTTGTTGTAGTCTATGTTACATGTATTTTAATGTTCAGCTTTTACTTTTTTTACATAAAGTATGTTTGTTAATTGTCACCATTGTTGCATTTTGTATGCTTAGAATGGATTTTTGTGTGTCTTGATAACATCTCAAGTTATGCTGTAAGTTCATCAAAAACATCAAACACTCAGTTTGCTGATATCATTTTGCTGAAATAACCTTTATTGTTTTTGCTTTTATGTTTTATGTGTAATGCATCACTTTTGCCACATATAGTGCCGTTTGCAAGGTAGGATCAGATTTTCAGTCTGACTGTAGGGTTTGTCTTTCAAGTAGCAACATTGACTGGCAGGAAGAATATAATATATTAATAAAGAAGGTCCAAGGTGCCAGCTCAGGAGAACACTTATACCCCATTATAACCCACAATACAGTGCTATACTGTTATTTTACTGTGTACAGGTTGTTGTTGAGTCAACCAGGCAAAATTGTACATTTAATTTGCACATTGCTTCTAAGGTTGATTTTTTTTTTATTTGACTTCTCAGACAGACAAGTGAAGGCTGATGTGAGATGATAAAGAACAGAGGAGATGGTCAGAAACATCATGTGCTACAAACCATGTGCCACAAACAAACATTTTCATGGGGTGATATTAGTGGCATATAGTGACATTCAAATGCCACTATAGCTTTCACCAAGATGATATCACGATTTTAAATGTTCATTTTCCCCTAATGCTTTCATAGAACAGCTATTTACCATAATCCTAGTAACTTCACAGTGAGCCTGCTCTTGATCTCCCAGAATGCAACATTTTTAACAGCAAACTACTGTATTTAAGAATCAGAGTAGGTTGCTGTAGGAATTTGGCCGTAAATTTACAGTATTTTTTAATAGTGCGTGTGCAGCACACCATCAGCAACCCTACTCTGTGACATTCAGAAATACACAGCCAATCAGTGTCCAGCTAGTTAGTTAGCATAGTCCACTATTGGATCAGGTGATTAGCAAAAGTGCTCATATGAAAATGGCAGATTTAAACCAAGGTACTACAATCAAATCTACTTAAAGCTGCTGTAATTGTGTTCGTTGTTAGCAACATAGTTCACAATTTTGTGTTTCCCAAATCCATAGTTCCAACGAACAGCATCGCAAAATTGTGTGGGTTGTGATCTACAAGCTCTTTACCTGTGGTTTGAAGCATAGTTTCATGTTAGTTTGATGTGTGGACATCATTTGACTTTATCAACGGGCTCCTATATCTTTTATTCCATATACTGTATATCTTTTTTTCTTTTAAGACTTTGACAATGTTTACAGTCATTAAGAAACGTGATTTATTCTGAGGTTTTGCAGAAAGTGAGGTTCTGAAACAGCCTGTTGCAGCCGTTTGAAGGTATCTTTATCCACACATGGTGTATTTATAGCTTATATTTTACATGTTAATGCAGAAGTGGCGTTAATATGTTTATTAAAGAGTGCGCATGAGCATACAGTATGTACAAATGCGGTGGCGTGGAACACAGAAGTCTAATATAGAGCGAAACACCCATCTATTGCAGCGCAATGTAACTGTCGCATTGCACAGTGCCTTGCAGCTTTCGTTTCTTCCAGCAGGTTTCCTTAGCATACAACGGCTTTCTGGTGTACGCGTTGATAATCCACTCCCTGAATAACATAATTAACAATAGCTGAAACCAACGTGGTTCAAACGATGGGATGTGTTGACATAGTTACTACGGGTTTCGGGAAACAGTCGTGACTAGCTAGGTAATTTCTATAACGATGCATTGTACTATATTGGTTACGCAAGTTACGTAGTTTTACGGGAAATGCACCTCTGTTTGTTTGAGGCGGCCAGTCGACACAATCAATGATGTGATTTTGGGGCGGGTCTATCTGTTAGTTCATCTGATGGCAGATGGAGGGGTGTAGTCAAAAATCTGTTTGAATGTTTATTTTTGCAATTTCATTTGGTGATGCTAGTGTCAGTGAAATTACATCAGCTTTAAGTGTGATTAATAACACAGTGTTGGGCAATAGTGTCATATAGCTTTTTTCAAACATATTATTTTATGTAAAAGGCAAGTACAAAAGTAATATTGGTCTTATAAACGGAAAAACACACTTTCACATTTGCAACCAACCAAATTGTGGACTAAATCCCAGCTGTCCAAACAAATGACACCAATGTGTTGAAACTGATGTACAGAAATATAGAGCATTATGCTTTGAGAAATTCTTAAACAGAGTTAACATGCTCAAAACCTCGTGTGTTGGCAAGGGTTGGTATCTGATCCTTGGCCTTCTGGATCTGTAGACAGTCACGCCACACACCATGGGCAACTACTGCCAGGAGGACTGCCGGCGATGGACAATCATGTTTCAGATTCACACCTTTGGCTTACGCGTGACCTCTAAAATGTGAGTAAAAAAAAAAAATCTGTTTTTGTATATGATTATCTATTACACAAGGTGCACAACCTACAGATGCAAAATCGTGACTTACCATGCACACTCCTCTTCAGTCGCAGGGGTCCCTGGGAGATGAAGTGACTGTGGGTCTGGATGGGAGCTTCTCTTCTGCGATGGTGATGCAATGGTGGAGCTACTGTGCTGTTAATACAGCCCTGAGAGCAGCGGGTGTTGGGATTGTTTACCTCACATATGATGATTAAACAACTGATGAACACCTACAGAGGAAAGACAGGACAGAATAAGAAAGATGCAGAACTGAAGTTAAACTGAAGATATTGCTTGTTCTTATTTACATACAGTGTCCTCTCGTACACATATGCATGCCTACTGATTTGAAGCTACTGTCAACCTGACCTGTTCGTGGAGCCCAATGAACTCGAAGGCCTCAATTCCAAACTGGAAATATGGTTTGTGATTTGAGTAAAACTGAACAGTTTCATCCACATTGCATCTGATAAAAGAAAGCATATATTGATTAGTTTTTGGGCCAAACTGATATGACAAACATGCCCTGCATTTGTGTTTCTAGAATCTTACCCATTTGATATGATAGGATAAAAGATTGGGTGATTTGGATTATCGTAGGGTGTCGCTACACAGGACTCAACAAAGACCTCAGTGTTTTGGACTGGAGTGACAGACTCAATTTGCATGTAGATCATCTCTCCCACGTCAAACTCCAGTGGGTATGAGTTTGGATCTTTTCTGTTGTAGAAACTTGCAGAATCATAAATCTCAAACTGATAGCTGAAGGAGCCAAAGCCTTTCTCGATGAAGTTGATTGCAGGTCTGTGAGCTTTAAACTCCAATGTAAGGTTGCTCCTTTTCTGGTACTTGCACTGGATTTCAATATTTATTTCATGCCTCCTGGTGATAACGTCCTTGGGGTCAGCAAATGTAACAATTGCATTCTTGAAGATGAGTTCATCATTATTCTCCTTTAAAGAAATAGACGTTTTTAAATAGTTGAGAACTAATCGTTAGTTTAAGCCTCAAAATATATGAATCATTACAATGTTTACAACTTTGAAAGAAAATAAATGAATATTGTTAAGTCATTTGAAAACTATTGAGGCATCTCACCTCCATCTGAGTGCCACAACCATTAAGAGGTGTGCTGGCATACACATGGGTACTATTGGAGTAAACCCGACAAGATTGATCTATAAACCTTAAGTGGTCTCCATGGACTCCTTTGATGGAAGCTCTCTCAATTGTCACTGACATTGAGTTCTGTTGGCAGGTTACATACGCCATGGGTCCTGAAAGTAAAAATAGTAGCTTATTACAGGCATGCATAAAAAAAGTTTGTGCAAAATTAAGTGCAAAATTATTCAGAAATTAAACCTACCAGCAGCTTCCACTTTTACAATGACACACCTCATTTCAGACTGGTAAATGTTAGACCTTAAAACAGAAAGAATTTTGTAAACATTGATGATATGATGTGCGCTTGGACTAACATGATTTTACTGAGTGAATCATACCCATATTGTCCTTCTGCAATGAAGCAAAATGGAAAATGTTGGCCGTAGTTGTCTGCAGTTGGTGTCCAGTTAATCTACATACTCCCCCAGTGGTAGTTTTGTGCTTTCTGAACTGTATAGCGGTGGTCCACTAATAATGACATCATTATCCTAGATGACACAATATCCAGCCACCATATAAACTTTGAGGAGCGTGCAAATTGTTTTGCTTCCGTATGCAAGAATTTATTGTATCCATCAGATGCCTTGACATATAAAATGCTTTTGCTTACAGTGAAAACTGTACCACATAACAATATACCTTTTAGGATTTATCTGCATGTATTGTTAATATTAATAATAAGAACATTTTCAATGTTTTTCCCAACCTTGACAAACTTGCAGAAGCTTTAATTCTGATCGCAATTTCCTCATCCACATGAGCCTGCAGGAGTTCTCCATGATGAGGTGTTGGGTGGAGGAACCGTGGTAGATATTCACCCTCAATGCAAGATGGTGCTGGGCCATCAACTGAAACAGCAACACACAAATAAGCAAAAGTTACAGCAGAATTTTTTTTAAAGCATTTAAAACTGCACAGTACCTTGGAGAGAAAATTGAAGAGGTATTTTGCTCAGTGACAAAGTAGTCATTGCTTCTGGTGTAGTAGTAGTTATTGTGGTTGTTGTAGGTGTAAAATTAGTTGTAGTCATTACAGGCGTGGTTGTAGTAATAGGTAAATTGGTTGTAGTCGTTTCAGGTGTGGTTGTAGTAGGTAAAGTGGTTGTAGTCATTTCAGGCGTGGTTGTAGTAGGTAAATTGGTTGTAGTCGTTTCAGGTGTGGTTGTAGTAGGTAAAGGGGTTGTAGTCATTTCAGGTGTGGTTGTAGTAAGAGGTAAAGTGGTTGTAGTCATTTCTGTCGTGGTTGTAGTTGGTAAAGTGGTTGGAGTAGTTTCAGGCGTGGTTGTAGTAGTAGGTAAATTGGTTGTAGTCATTTCTGTCGTGGTTGTAGTAGTAGGTAAAGGGGTTGTAGTCATTTCAGGCGTGGTTGTAGTAAGAGGTAAAGTGGTTGTAGTCATTTCAGGCATGGTTGTAGTAGTAGGTAAATTGGTTGTAGTCATTTCTGTCATGGTTGTAGTAGTAGGTAAATTGGTTGTAGTCGTTTCAGGCATAGTTGTAGTAGTAGGTAAAGTGATTGTTGTCGTTTCAGGCGTGATTGTAGTAGTAGGTAAAGTGGTTGTAGTCATTTCTGTCGTGGTTGTAGTAGTAGGTAAATTGGTTGTAGTCGTTTCAGGCATAGTTGTAGTAGTAGGTAAAGTGATTGTTGTCGTTTCAGGCGTGATTGTAGTAGTAGGCAAAGTGGTTGTAGTCATTTCTGGCGTGGTTGTAGTCGTTTCACGTGTGGTTGTAGTAGGGGTTGTAGGTGCAGAAGTGGTTGTTGTGATGGTGGAAGTTGTTTTTGTACTGGGTTTGATAGGTGTTGTTTTTTTTGAATTTCCTTGCCCATTATTTGGAGGCTGACCACCGTTGACAGCAGGTGGTTGTTGATTTGGATTTCCTTGTCCATTATTTGGAGGCTGACCACCGTTGACAGCAGGTGGTTGTTGATTTGGATTTCCTTGTCCATTATTTGGAGGCTGACCACCGTTGACAGCAGGTGGTTGTTGATTTGGATTTCCTTGTCCATTATTTGTAGGTTGGCCACCGTTGACAGCAGGAAGTTGTTGATTTGGATTTCCTTGTCCATTATTTGGAGGTTGACCACCATTGACAGCAGGTAGTTGTTGATTTGGATTTCCTTGTCCATTATTTGGAGGTTGGCCACCGTTGACAGCAGGTGGTTGTTGATTTGGATTTCCTTGTCCATTATTTGTAGGTTGGCCACCGTTGACAGCAGGAAGTTGTTGATTTGGATTTCCTTGTCCATTATTTGGAGGTTGACCACCATTGACAGCAGGAAGTTGTTGATTTGGAGTTCCTTGTCCATTATTTGGAGGTTGACCACCATTGACAGCAGGTAGTTGTTGATTTGGATTTCCTTGTCCATTATTTGGAGGTTGACCACCGTTGACAGCAGGAAGTTGTTGATTTGGATTTCCTTGTCCATTATTTGGAGGCTGACCACCGTTGACAGCAGGAAGTTGTTGATTTGGATTTCCTTGTCCATTATTTGGAGGTTGACCACCATTGACAGCAGGAAGTTGTTGATTTGGATTTCCTTGTCCATTATTTGGAGGTTGGCCACCGTTGACAGCAGGAAGTTGTTGATTTGGATTTCCTTGTCCATTATTTGGAGGTTGACCACCATTGACAGCAGGAAGTTGTTGATTTGGATTTCCTTGTCCATTATTTGGAGGCTGACCACCGTTGACAGCAGGTAGTTGTTGATTTGGATTTCCTTGTCCATTATTTGGAGGTTGACCACCGTTGACAGCAGGTAGTTGTTGATTTGGATTTCCTTGTCCATTATTAGAACGTCTGTCTCTGATGACACTGATAGGAGATCTTGTCACTGAAGGTTGGTTGGTGTAGGAGAGAGTTATTCTGTGCATGGGGAAATCCTCCAGTACCAGCTCAAATGAATATACTCCAGGGAGCCATGTGTAGCCATATGACAAAGAGCAGCTACTCTTAATTTTGAAGAAAATTAAAAAGAGTGACAATTTGCTTTTTATGTGAATGTCTATTCATGAAAGGACCTAAATCGTCAAATATTTCACAGACATATTTCATTTTTGCTCACCTGATCCACTGTAAAACCAGCCGGTTGATTGCAAACTCCACACTCATTATTGTGTCTAAGGCCATATCTGCATTTCACCTGGTCACCATCAGGATCAAAGGCTAAAAGATTGTACCTCCTGGGACAGTTCTGAGGAACTCTACAACACAATGCAAAACAGTTGAATTTAACATTTGATTACTTTGAGTACATATAATAATAAGAAAATAATAAATTAATGGTTAGTATTGGTTTCAATGAATTCTGTTGACCTAATCAAGGGTAATGTGGTGGTTATTGGCGATCTGTTGGGCTCAGAGGTATCGGATCTCACTCCAAGATCAATATAAGTGAGAAGACTCCAGCCTCCAACATTAGTGACTGTGTTGAAGATCCAGCAGCAACTACTTTTGCTGTTGACACAGTTGACAGATTTGTTACATAAATATCAATTTGTAATTTAGTTGAAATAATTCTTTCTAATGGTTTCTGTTCTTGTAAATATGTGTACTTACAGCAGCTCAAATGGGTTGTTGGTGGAAACAGTTCTTGTTACAACTCCCTCAGACTGACACCAGTTACCACCATTGGAACTGGAATCTACTTGCCCAATCGCAAAACTGTTCTCATTACCGCAGTCGCCAGACCTGCATCCCCAGGAATCCTCTCGATAACAGGAATGGTATGTCTCTTTGAAGCGTAATTCCACCTGAAAAAAGTCCATGTTTTATTAAATTATCGTAAAGTCAGTGTTTACAAAAATGTCTTTTGAACCTTTAAGATAAAACTGTAATAATTCAAAATTCCCTACTGCACACTTCAGAACACTTCAGGAAATAACATGAAACATTTGCTAAATGAAAAAAAATCTTGGTGCTCGTACTCAGATTCAATGCTGTAAGCTAATTAAAAAAGTTTACCTTGTAGGTTCCATCAGAGTTCCTTCGAGGGTTGAAGGTCATTGAGCCTCCATAGAAGTGAGAGGCTGCAACGGTGGTGACCAGCAGCAGGGTCAAAAGCAGATATGAGAAAGACATAATATTCAGAGCTCTTATCTCACTCTCCAGCACCAGACAACTCTTTTAAATTACTTGATGGAGGAAATGACAATGTATAATTTCAAGGAACAGGCAAGGTATGAAAGTTACCTACAAAAGAATGATTGGCATTAATAGTTGTTCAGTTAAGAATTGAGACAAACCACATGTAGACAGCTTCTATGCAACTTGCAAGCATCAAAATTATTTTATAATCTTGACATATTTTGCAGGGAATAATAGTATTTTCCCTATTTTATTTAACAGTGATTAAACATAAGAATGCATGAAACAGCTCACATGTTTACATGGCTCATGCTGTTTTAACAAGTAATGCTGTCTTTCACATTATTATAATAAACTGGTTTTTCTCTGGGTTTAGTTAAACATGATTAATGGCTTGTGTGTTAACAAGAGGTATCTGACACACATAAAAGAATTTACCAGTTTATCTAGATGGTTAACTTAATGGAAGTAGGCGTCAAGTTTAGAAACATTTGCTGAATGCCTTTTTACAGCAATTAATCTGTTGCTCATGTTTTTGGAATTTGGTCTGTACGGAGCATTTAGATGTGACAATCTTCAGCTTTACACACGAGAAAGCTACGTTCCACTGGGTCTCCCCAATATTATATTTTCTATTTTAAGAAACCATTTTTATGTCAAGAAAGAGAAGCAAGACTCTCCAGGTCATATCTCCAGCAACCTATGAGTGACTGCTCGTTAAACATGCAAAAATACACATTGCAACACACTTGCATTTCTTTTTCTGATTATGCTAAGCAAAAATGCACACAAATTTATGAAGTAAATTAGTTTAAAATACATGACTTTAATAAAAAATAATTTTTGTTCATGATAACATACTACAAGGGGAAAGAATTAATTAGACACATTTTTGCCATAAAATTAGCGGACATGTCGTAATTAAACATTGGACAAAATCTGCCGTATTCCAGTGGACTTTTAGGATCAAATGGGCAGATTCAATTTACGTTGTTCGTGGTCAAAAGTGTTTTCAAGGGGGGGGGTCACCAAACTAGATCATGCAGCCATAAAGCCCAGGGCACCCACGGGCAGTCAAGGGCCCCCTGGCCCCATTGGCAAGGTCGGTAATCCGTCCCTGGTTCAGATGATAGTGAGAGAGCATTTTCGGTCAATGTGAAGAGATACTGCAGCTTTCCCCATATCTCTCCCACACCTGGCTCACCGCTTGAAGGCTGCATTCTCCGTACAGTAAATCCACTCCTGTGTTTCTTATGTCTGGGATATGCGTCATACCTTATGAATAAGCGCGCACAGCTCCACACAACCAGTTTCTGTGCTAGGATGTGCAGTCGCGTCGAGGGTGTACCTCCTGGAAATGTATTAATGTCAATTTTAGCCACAGGAATTGGGTACGTTATTTCATTGATACGTATTTGAGGCATGGATATCAACATTTCAATTAGAAGCCTAATTTGCGTGTTTTAAATTCACTGCTGTTGCCTCCCATTTTATGTAGTCTGATGTAATAGGTTTTGGAGACCACAAGGGGGTGACATAACATTTACTGAAGCTGTTCGCGGCGGCATGAACGAGGCATCACACACATTACGAGCTGATGGCAGTCCAAAGTTACGAAGGGTTTTGTACTATTTCTATGATTTGCAGGTTAGTGTATAAAACTGCTGATACTGCACAAACTAAATGATTAGAAATTACAATGTTTATTTTGCAGTTACCCTGTACGAAGCATTGAATGGGTCTAACATTAAAACCATCAAACCACAAAAAGACATACTTGTAACTGAAAATACATTGTGTAGGCTATATGAAAGATACTTAAAGACAATATATCATCCAGTAATGACTAGAGTAAATAATCTATGTCCTTTGATAATGATGTGGGTCAAATTAAATGAAAAACTATGTGAGTTGAGCTCTGTGGTGCTGTAGAATTTTTAACAGCATCCGGAGACGGCGATTCTGTGGAGTGT
>JAVLUX010000019.1:5775000-6172500 GCA_032164185.1 Moxostoma hubbsi
GGTCATACTTAGCGGATCGAACTTTTTGTGTTAGTGTAGGTGAATATGTATCCTCCTCTGCTCCTCTTTTGTGTGGGGTCCCACAGGGCTCAGTCCTCGGCCCTCTACTTTTCTCTTTGTATTTGCTTCCACTTGGTTCCATACTTAGAAAGTACGGCATTTCATTCCACTGTTATGCAGATGACAGTCAGATTTATGTACCACTTAAAAAGAAAAATTATAACTCTGTTGGACAACTACTCAATTGCCTCGACGACATAAAGGCCTGGATGGCTCTGAACTTTTTAAATTTTAATGATAAAAAAACAGAAGTGATGGTTTTTGGAGGCACCACTGGGACCCCACCTGTAGATCTGGGCTCCTTGGCTCCCTATATTAAACCTAGCATTACAAACCTAGGAGTTAAAGTGGACCCTGAGCTTAAATTTGACATTCAAATCAAAGCTGTTGTCAAATCAAGTTTCTTTCATTTGAGGCAGCTGGCTAAAATAAAGCCAATTCTGTCAAGACAACATTTTGAAACTGTAATCCACGCCTTTGTAACTACACGGCTGTACTACTGTAATTCACTATATGTGGGGGTTAGTGGGTCCTCCATCACCCGTCTCCAGATGATACAAAATGCAGCAGCACGTCTTTTAACGGGCACACATAAACATGAGCACATTTCCCCTATTTTAGCTTCACTACACTGGCTGCCTATTCAATTTAGGATCCATTTTAAAATTCTGTTATTTGCTTTTAAATCATTAAATGGTCTTGCCCCGCCATACCTCTCTGAGCTTCTACACTCTTACAAACCCGCCCGCGCTCTCAGGTCAGATGATCAGCTGCTCCTGACTGTGCCTAAAACTAAGCGTAAGCTCAGAGGGGACCGTGCATTTGCTGTGTCTGCCCCTAAACTATGGAATGATCTGCCTTTGCATGTTAAGCAGGCCTCTTCTTTATCTGTTTTTAAAACCCTTCTTAAAACTCATCTTTTCTCTTTGGCTTTTGACACCTAGTAAGATGTCGACTTTTTATTGTATATTTTTATTGTATGGTTATTAATTGTACATATGTTTATGTTTTCTGTACAGCACTTTGGTCAACTTTGGTTGTTGTAAAGTGCTTAACAAATAAAGTTGGTATGGTATGGCAGTACTTCTTGTTTAAGAGAAAAATGAAATGCACACAATCTTTGCATTTCATTGTTACAGTATCTGCATTTGGCATGCATTTATTAAATTAAATTTTAAGGGCTCTGAATTTTAAGCACATTTCTAAATGATCATATGTCTGTTAAATGTCCCACTTCCTGTTTGTCCCTGTGACTAAGACCCCTGACACCACCCTCACATACAAATACACACTCCAGCGCTGGTGAAGTGATGCTTTCCTTTCCCATAATGTCAAACTGCAGCTGCACAATTTAATTTATTGGTGACAACAAGTATAAATATAATGATATTGTTCTCGTAAGATTACAATGATGCAAGTTGCATGGGAAAATTTCCTGTCTAAATCCAATAATGTTTATATAGGCCTATAATTTACTATTGAAAGTCAGTTACTGTATAGACGCATAGCTTTAAATCTTGGTTACAAAAAAGCTATTAAACTTTTTTTCCATTATTGCCCAGGACAGTTCATTGACACATAATGCAGCATGTTGTCACACTGTTAAGGGTAAAATGTCACAACGGAACCTGCCATTAAACAGCCTATTTTAATGCGTTTTAGCAAAATTAAGGGGGAAAAAAAATCATGAAACGGTAAGAATGTAAATGTTGATAAAAAAATTATAAACTGTATACATTTATAACATTTAAAACACATGTGACCACCTGCCTCAATAAAAATGTTTCAACCTTTTGGTCTAAATCCCTAATCCAGTATAGTTGACCCTTGTCTTGATGTCTTAAATGCTCAAGCATTATTCAAATTTAGGAGGTTTTTGAACTACCAACAAACGAAATTACTGCTAGAGGGTAATTTTGACTTTTTTAACTCAAACCCTCATAGATAGATCCCTGTATGACAAATTGCCCCAGTCTCCTCTATCAACCATATGACTTCTGTCGTAGGATTTAGCGTTATCCAATTTACATAAAAATACAGCAGTGTACCGTAAATAGCCCGAGTGCTCTTACATGCTAATATGCCGATGGCTCCTGCCTGTCTGCTGAACTGCGTTCTCTCTTTGCCTGCATGAGTCCTGGGATGTTATTGAATGTTTTTACTCTAATTAGATTTGAACAAGCTATATATTCTCTCTAATTTGGTTCTTTCTTACTATAGTTGGATTATATAAATGTTTTGCATGCACACACTAAATGGATCGTATAGTTTATGACTCTAGACAGTGGTACATGAATCACATATTCCATTGAGTTTCTCAGTATTGGTACCCATTTATGTTTAGTAGCATAATTTAAAACATTTCTTTCTTTCTATTTTCTGTATGACTTTTCTAAGAAAAACTGTATCGTTGTAAAAAAGTAATGCAAACCACAACCAGAAGTTGCCACTGGGCTAGTATTGATATGTGCGTTGCCTCATAATTATTTTGGGAAGCCCCGCAATAGCTTAATTAATCCCATATGAAAATCAACCAATGTTTTACTACAGTAACTATAGTTAACTTTAGTATTTGTAGTAAAACCACAACCACACAATTTACCATGGTTTTTACTGCATTAATTATTATAAATATTTTAAATGCGCAATGGTCTAAAACCATAGTAATAATTCAGGTAGCCAAATCATAATAATTCTGCCAAAAAAGGTGGTTTCTACAATTTTACTATAGTAACATCATGGTTAATTTACTGAGGTAAACATGACTGTAGTAAGCATGTTGTTGTTGTTTAGTTTTTGGTAGGAACCATGGTTTTAAAAAACATAGTAACACAATGGTTAATTTGTGGTATCACAAATTATGATTTTTTTTTTATAATTATTTTTATTACCATAGTTTTGGTTTTCCTATGGTTTTAGATGGATAACCCTGTTGCGAGGGAACCCAAAATAATTGCAGGAAGGCAAATCAAAGGTTTCAAAAAAATCTTTGACCCTAAGTTTGACCAGTAATAATAGAGATGCCAAAGTCCTTTTCAAGGCAAGTCAGTACACTTGGTGGCCATCTTTGGAACGTACCTGGAAATCTATTTTGTATGGATACAAGTGGCATGAAAGTACAGCTACTATCTACTTGAATGGGGAAAGGCCGAAATCTCCAAAATGATTGGTCAAGATTACAATCAAAGAACATATTTTCAATCTACAGTAAAATCTGACAACAATGGTAGAATATATTGTGCTACTTTACCTCAGATCCGGCTAAAACACAGCTGTCTAGCAAATGCACATGTGTTTTATGGAGTTGATTGACAGGCGATGTCTGTATCTAAAAGGTGATTGGCTTTTTACCTGTAAGACAGGACTTCCTTTTCTACATCCGCCATGTTGGGCATTCCAATTTCTCCCATTCCTTTTAATTCAAGTGGTCCATCTTTTGTGATGCTTGCCTTAGCATTGTGATGGAAATGGAATAATAATGCTAAAACGTACATCTGTTTACCCTCCTATTAATACATGATTGTTTTATCTTCTGTTTTTCAGAATGTGAGCCAGTCTCCATTAAGATGACATCTGTTAACATTTCCACCTCCATTATGCCTTCCTGCACCTACAAGGAGGACTTCAAACGTTACCTTCTCCCGTCCATCTACAGCTTGGTCTTCATCTTCGGGCTTCCTCTCAATTTCATCATCATCTTGCGAATCAGGAGCTCTCGACACGCATTGACCTGCAGCAAGATCTACATGCTTAACCT
Organism: Moxostoma hubbsi; assembly: GCA_032164185.1. NCBI lineage: Eukaryota > Metazoa > Chordata > Actinopteri > Cypriniformes > Catostomidae > Moxostoma > Moxostoma hubbsi. Next base: position 5,778,818 of record JAVLUX010000019.1, read on the forward strand.
AGCTGTGGCGGACTTCCTGTACGTCTGCTCGCTTCCTCTTCTCATATACAACTACGCCAGCTGGGACTACTGGCCGTTCGGCGACTTCACCTGCCGCATGATCCGTTTTCAGTTCTACAGCAACCTACATGGAAGCATCTTTTTCCTAACCTGCATCAGCTTCCAACGATACCTGGGAATCTGCCATCCGCTGACACCATGGCCCAAACAAGGTGGACGCAAACTGGCTTGGATTATCTGTGCTGGCATATGGGTGGCTGTACTGGTACTCTGCGCCCCAACGTTTGAGTTTGCGGCGACTGGAATCCAACGCAACCGTACAGTGTGCTACGACCTCAGCATTCCTGATCGTGCACTAGAGTATTTTCCATATGGCATTGCCTTGACCTGTCTGGGTTTTATCTTGCCATTCCTGGTGATCGTGGTGCTGTACTGCAAAATGGCAAGGGTTCTTTGTCAGACTGGCGAAGCTAGAGGAGACTCATCCGCGGAGAAGAAGAGAAAAGCGGTTAAGATGATTATAATTGTAATGCTGGTGTTCGCCATTAGCTTTTTGCCATTCCATGTGACAAAGACACTCTACCTGTTGGTAAGGACCCTCCCTACAGCACCTTGTGAACTGAGGAACATCTTGTCAGTGGCCTACAAAAGCATGAGACCCTTTGCCAGCATGAACAGTGTACTAGATCCCATTCTGTTCTACTTTACTCAACCCCAGAACAGACGCACTACGAAGGGTTTGTTGCTCAAGATCACCTCCCTTAAAGACAAGGGTGCCAAAGTGTGACTACATCACTTATTAGGTGGAAGGGATGACAAAATTACTTTGGCACTAAACCTATACTAAAATACGTTGTCCCAAAATACTAAGTAGGACCATGCGCTGATTAAATTCGGAACCTTTGCGCTGTCTGACTCATAGATGGCTGCTCTCAAATGCTGGGCATGAACGGACCAATACTAATAATACTAAACACACCATGAAGTCATATATTACTGTAGATGGAATTCTCCAATGTTCCATTAATGTGGAATGAAGTGATATGAAAACATAAAGCATGTAGTAGTCTGATAACTGTACTATGAAGGTTGCACATAATGGTCGATTGATTGTAATTGATTCCATGTTTTCTTTAAACTCAAGCAATGTTGGGGAGTAGTTAGCTAAACTAAATGTAGCGACGCAACTACCCATAATTAGGGGCAAATATCATTTGAAAGCGTTCACCCCTATACTACTACTATACCCTACTCACTTTTAAGGACAGAGCCCTTGACTTGCTTACTCTGAAGGGAGCATGGAATTACTGAATTAATGTTTACTTTGTTAAACGTCTTGTGGAAGTGTCCATCATGAAAGATTAATTTTCTTACTTTCGTTTTTTTAACGATCCTTTGAGAGGCGTCCATTTTTGCAGTGCCCTTCAAGGGCGCAAAAATGCTTTTTGGAATTCACCCTACATTTTTCAGTAGCATTATAATTGTTTAACTACTTTCAAATACCCTACACACTCTCATAGCGAAATTGTAAGGATGCATTCGACTTTTCTAAATTTGGCTAATTAGTATGCTATCTTGCGACTGCACTCGTGTAAATTCGTACAACTTTCACTACAGCCAGTGACGTCGCTGGACATCGTTTCGTTTAGGTAAGGGCATAACATTAATAAGCATGTCCTGAAAGCCTCATGCGCGAAACTCGTGCTTCTGCATTATACATACGGGAATTTGCACGTGATGAATTAGTACAAATTTAAACGAACAAACTAATACAAAATCATGAAATAGCCAACTCGTAAATATGTACGAATTTTCATGAGACTGGGTTGAAATAACTTATTCACCACAGCGCCATCTTTGATTTTTGAAGGGAGGAATGGCAAAGAGGGCTGTGAGGAATAGACGTACAGCCTGTTTAATGTGTTGAACAATTGTATTCTGTTTTTGGATTGTTTTGCTAACAGAAGGGTTGCCATAAACAAGCTATATTTTCACAAAACGCTACATTTTTGTACTGCGAATGCATCAACACAACTCATGTAAAATAATGTATATAACTCTACTTATTATATTTTATCTGTAAACTAATATTAATATTAGTTTTACTAAAAATATGCTTTACTTGCGAACACAAAGTTATACAGTACTTCCTCCCATGGCAAACGATTTTGAGAAGCAAATACTTTACCGGAGACACAGTGTGCACTTTGCAGGATCTTTTGCTATATATTTTCCCTTAGTACACTAGGGAAACACTTCCCTTAGTAGCCTCCCTCTGCTCTTTCTCTTTCTCTCTCCATCTTCTTTTTTGTAAAGGTGTGATACTGTAAACAGTGTGCAACACACAACGAAGTGTGTATATATATATATATATATATAAGTATATTTTAATACACTGTAAATTGTAGAATACTGATTGCTTCATTGATTCAGTTCAACAGCAGCTGAAGGGCTCACTTTATCATTCATGGGACCTTTTTAACATAAAGAAAATACACATCAGTATCGCTGTCTGTAATAGAAGGGCAATTGAACATTGTAGGGCTGAATGGAAACGATTTGAACGCAAACAATAGCACCATCAGTGTAACATCTGCTGCACATTATCTGAAGGTCATTATCTGTTTGTGTTTGATGGCTAAATGACACTTTTGACTAATCTGCATCCTGTATATGACTTGGTGTCTTGTCCAACATGTCTAATGTTATCAACAACATCAGCGCAATTGTTGATTGAGGATCAGAGCTGACAAAGAAACACCGTTTGTAAAGCCTGTTTCTATGTTTGTCCTGTCATTCTATTTTGATGTGATGTGTAAGAACAGTGCAGTTTAATTGCAGGTGTTGACATCGTTTGGATTGTTATCCGATTTTATTTGATGGTAAGCTGATATTGATAGAAAAGTTCAGTAACTGTGTCAATACGAATACATACAATAAAAAGCATCAACACAATCTGTCCCATGAACAGATCACCACTTTTATGGTGATACAATTATAAAACACTGGATTTTAGTACTTCAAAACAACTGCAGCAGTGTGTGTGTGTGTGAGTGTCAGTGTCAGTGTCATTTGGCCAGTATTATGTGGTGACATTTGTATATGCCTTTATCAAAATGAATGTATTTTGTTTTTATAATTGAAGAAAAAAATTGTATTATGTGAATGGACCAAGTTTTTTTTTTATGCATAACATAACAGCCTATTTAATATATTATATAATATTAGTTCATATTTAATCAGCATCTAATAGGGTGAATCTAACAAAGACTGTCAAGAACATGGTTGGAACACATTTGACATCAAATAAAATAAAATACAAAAGAAAATGTTTGTGACATTATTTTCATGACATGAATTGGCACATTTCCCTCAAAATTGTTGTTACTGTAATGCAAAAATATGTCTTTTTGTTACTGTGAAAAAACTGCTATATTAAAATTGTGACATTTCTACACATCATTGTATTTGTATAATATACATGTACTGAATTTAATAAAAATAAAATACAAATATATATATATATATATATATGTGTGTGTATATATATATATATATATATGTATATGTGTGTGTGTGTGTATATATGTGTGTGTGTGTGTGTGTGTGTGTGTATATATATATATATATATATATATATACACACACACACACACACACATATATATATATATACACACACACACACATATATATATACATAATTATGTATTATTATTATTATTATTTTCTTTTTTTTATCAGAATCAAAATTAGGAATAGTGAGAATTAAAAACAAAATGAAAAGTGAAAACTATTGGTAACTTATGGCATCTACAATCTGTTTCTAACGCCATGAACCGTGAGCTGCCAGTAGGTGGCATATTTTACCAAGGCAGAAGCATTTCCTGTGACGGTGACGTATGGTCAAAGCATTATTTGAGTCTTTATAATTTACACAGTGAAAGCATTAATACTAATAAAATGTTTAAAAGAAGAACGTACAATTTAGTACATAAAATTACCTAATATCATACAAAATTCAGCACTTTTATAATGAAGTCTATGTTCCTATAGCAAATGTTAGCCAAAATGTTTATGTCATAATGTGAAGTCATTAAATTTGTGTCTATATTGTAGCTTATCTGTACAGTAACTTTTACAGGTGCATACTGCTTATTAAATACTCCTCTGGATTACAGTTAATGTGCAAAGAAAATGTCTTGCAATAAATGTTTGCTACTGTCTGTGTGGTGTAAAGCCTATATGAATCTCAGCCAATAAACAGCAAATCGAGTGTATGCATTTGTAGTATGTAATGTACAGTTGGTTCATTTTGAGGTATGTGTAAATGTTTTTATCCCCTTAAATATGTCAAGACATATTGATTTGTCTGATTTGATTACATGTCCTATTATGCTTTTATCCTTAACTTGATTGCTTGTTTGTCCAGATCAATACAAATCAATAAACTTTAGTTTCTACTTGTGTCTCTTAGTTACTATTTTAGCCAGTTCAGAGACAGTACAGAGGCTAAAGAAAGTATCCTAGCAGATCAACCACAGTCTAGTTAATCAAACTAGGATAACATTTTTTTTTTTTTAATATTGTTATCTAATGCAATGACATTCATACACTTACCTACTTAAGCCAGCGTGTGTGTGGCCACTAGGGTGCACAGCATTCATGCAACGTAAATGTAATATGGACAACAACAAAAAAAAGGGGGAGAAGAAAACCCTTCGAAACAAAGGACTGCTAAAACTCGAAGAAAGTTTTACTGAGCAAAAAAGATCTTGGCAAAAGAGCAAACTAGACAATGCCTATATCTTTTTAAGCATAATCAAAGCCAGTAATGGAAATGCAAGTGAATATTTGTCACTCTGCACTCACAAACTGACTCATATTATCTGTAGTGCCTGCTCTCTCACATTAGAAAGAGGAAAAGCTTGATCCCCCCCCCTCATATTCCCCAGGGGTCTTTCTCCCTCTCTCTCCCTCTCTCTAACCCTGACCCCATGCTTTAGTCCCGCCCTCAAACCAAGCAAACTATGTGTATGTAAAAGCCACAAGTCACGGAAACCTCTAATTGTATCAAAATAATAATGCGCGCACTTGGTCAACGCTGGAAATAAATGATGCCTTTAAAGAGAAACAGTCGGCCATAGAAATGGGATTTACTTTGGAAAATGTACATTATTCAAACGTTGGTCGTGTGCAAGCAGAGTTGAAACACTTAGAAGTTTTTCGCTTAAACTTTGAAGTCTTTCTAAATGCATGGATGGATACAAAGGGAGGAACGCATGCGCAAATGCCTGGAAATATAAAACAAGACTTAATTCATTTGTTTTCGTAAACAATCTAATCTGTTGTTTCACGAAGCTTTTTGTCCCCCACACCGGAAAAACGCTGACAAGCAACTTCAGTGGTTCAATGGAGGCATTGTAACTTGTTTTCAGGGGGTATAAGCAACTAAGGAAGAAGGAAAAGTGTGGACTATCCATCAATGAACTGAGAAAAGAAAAGTGGGTGGACAGGCAAAGCAATGGCTGAAAGGCAGATGGAGAGAAAAGCGTCGGTTTACAGGAGCGTATCTTTCAAAAAGTTGGAGAGCTGGAGCGCAAAGAAGCGCAGATCATTTGGAGAGGATTTGGAGAGGTGCGGTGCCCTTCCCCCAGACGCTGCAGAGGCGACGCGCACTGTTACTGTATCCAGAAAAGTTTCCAAAATCTCCGCGGCCAGCCTCTCAACCGCAGACCTCAAGAAAGCCTGTCATGGAATATCTCCCTCTGTACGCAAGCTCTCCGAGAAGTTTTGTTTCAGCTCCTCAGGCAACACTGGAAGCATTCAAAACACAAATTCACTAGTTAAAAGTGCCGACGAATCGTCTTCACATGACAGTGGCTGCTTATCCAAGGAGTTTTGGGAGCACACGCCAGAGAAACTCAAGGATAGTAACAGATATTGTTCAACTCAAGAGTCTGTGTCAGGCTCAGATTCGGACAGAGGAGAAAAACGCACAATTCTCAAGACATTGGGCGCCACCAGAGCAGGCAAGACACCTTTTCTTCGATTTATCCACTGTTGTCTCATTTTACTAATTTAAACCATTATAGGAAACACTTTACAATAAGGTTCTGTGCTAAACTCTAGTAAATGCATTAGGTATGATGTTCATTAATGAAAATAACATTGTTCATGTTAGTTCATAATGCATTTAACTTAATTTTAAATTGTGTTAGTATAAATTGAAATTAACACGAATTAAGATTAATAAGTGCTGTAAAGTATTACTTTACTTAACTTATGTTAACAAATACAACCTTATTGTAAAGGGTTACTTAAATATGCTAAATTATAATTCTGAACGCAATGTTTTTTTCTTAGGGAGCCCAACATGCAAATCTCATCGTAGTTTTCACCCTTCCTATGGAGAGACCATTCATGTTGATGCAAACTGGCCAAGCGTTACTAAAATTAGAGAACTATTTGGGGATGGAAGTAGAAAGCAACATAGGTCAACTTCCGATGCTGATGATTTGAAATCTGCTTGTCACCACCTCCAGCATTCATTTGATGCTAAAGACAGCAACTTGTGCTCAGATAAAAGTGTTACACAGCCCTCACAACTGCCAACAGGTCCCTGGAAGGATACAAACAGCTCAGATCATGACAACAGTACACTGTATGTAGACTATTTGACTCCAAATTGCATATTAAGTGCTGATTATTCCTGTGAGTATAACAGCGGCACAAGCTGTTTGAATTGTGACCTCCCGACAAATAATAGTGGAACCCAAAGCCCCATTAGCATTGATTTTCAGCATCCTTCTCCCCCAAAACCCCCACCCCGAAGCAGAGCGAGCGCTTTGCCACTCAGGTCTCACTCATTTGCTCACCACTGGCAGCTGCAGGAGCACAGAAAGAGGGCAGAACAGCCACCGGATAGCTTGCATTCCTCGCATAACTCCTCCAAACCACAGACAGGCCCCTCCGTGGAAATAGCCAGAGCTCAGGAAAGACTGAGCTCTGGAGAAGAGAACGAGGAGTCGAGCAGATGGACAGGATCTAACACTGTTCTCACTAGCGAAGGAATCACCACGCACTTGCCTCATAACAAGCATGCTTACAGGGCTAAGTTAAGGGAACAGTCTTCAGGCAGTGAGGAGGACAGCCCTGCATCGTTAGCACATCACATCAGGGACGTGAGACGTCGCTCACTAAGGAAGAAGAAGAAGAGCAGTTGCAGCCGAGATAATGAGGATTCAGACGACAGCGACAATCAGCCTGTAAAGATGGAGCACTTGGAAAGCTCCTCTGATTCTCATCCCGTGAGCCGCAGGAGTGAGGGCTTCAGATCTAGAGGATGTTTTACAGGCCTATCTTGGACACGAGATAAACAATCTACATGTTCACATGTATCTAAGGACAGCTTTAGCCACTTTCATAAAACTTTTGAGGGGCCAGCTGCAGGCAGCCCTGTTCCACAGGTGTCGCGGGTGTCAAAGGTCACCATACCGTCATTTATAGCCAGTCCATTGGGGTCAAGGAGTAGCAGCAGGTATTCTAGCACAGAGACGTTAAAAGAAGAGGACCAGCCAGCCAACACAAACACCACTGGTGGGGACTCATCAGCTGCTCTGAGTAAAACCTACCATAGGAATTCCACCATGTACCGCTCACCCAGTTTTGGCCATGGAGATAATTTTTCCCGTGCCCCAGTTCATGTTCATTCTAGACTGGTGCCCAGCTTGAATCCAGTCAACTGTAAAACTGCCATTTTAGAAAACAGGGTATTCCCCCATTCTTTAAATGATGAGAAAGACAAGAACCGGATCTCTATGTCAAACCCTGATATTGCCTCAGAAACGCTATCGCTTCTTAGCTACCTTAAGACAGATCTGTCAGAGTTGAGAATGAGGAAGAAAGGGCAAGACATTGAAGACAGTCCAAGCTCTGGGTTTCAGGGCAGTCAGGGCACATCAGTATACAGGATGGGCTCCAGGGCACATCGACCACACCCTGGACGGCCCTCCCTGAAAGACCTCACTGCTACTTTGAGGAGGGCTAAGTCATTCACATACTCTGAGAAGCCAGAAGTGCAGAGATATTATGGAAGTGGGCCAGGTTTGAGGAGTTCCTCAGAGCAGCAGCTAGACTGTGAAGGTAGTGGAGAGCAGGTGGTAGTTCCTGACCGTGAAGTGGAGAGTGATGACTGTAGGAGTGCCTGCGGTTACGATGAGCCAATGCCAACCCCTCTGCAAGACCGCTATGTGCAGGAAGCGAGACAGGTAATAAGAGATATCTGTCAAATGGGTGAGAGTAAGGATGACGATGATTATGAGGAAGGTAGTTTCAAGATAAAAAAAAATGAGGCTAAACAAGACACTGAAATAGATGATAAGGCAAATCAAGAAAGGAGGCTTGAACATACTGTTTTTACAGTGTGTAAGGAAGGAGAAACTGACAGAGAAAGTGGAAAATGTTTACAGAAGGGAAATTCAGAGGAGAATGTGTTCTGTGATAAGTCAGTGGATGAGCTCTCTGGTCATGAATCTAGCCTGACAGATGAAGGAATTGTCACAGAGCCAGATGTGGGGTCGTATGGGGGGCTATCCTGTGGTAAAGATCTGTTAAGTCAAACCCTCAATGTTTGGAATCAGTCAGGGTTGTACGAGGAGCTTTTGCCTGATACAACACTAGAGGAATCTCTTTCATCTCAGATTCCTTCAGTTAGGACAGAGAATGAGGGAGTAGCCATAGGAGGAGACATAAGCAGCAGTAAAAATGTAAACCAGGGGGCCTTAGAGGCTCCGTCTACTCCCAGCACTATTCGCAGGCGAAGGAAATTCTCCTCATCTGGCAACTATGGCTCAGAATCCAGCAATGGTAGTAACGGAGAGTCAAATGGTGAGTCTGCATACCGCTCGTTGAGTGATCCCATGCCTCACAGAAGTTGTTCGATTGCAGAAGACAGCGGAAAGAGCTACTCTATGGATAGCAACATGCTTGGTTCACTGTCTTTAAACTCCAAAGTGGGTTGTGGTGTGGACTCCTCAGCAGCAGATCTGTCTGAGTATACAGGCAGTGCTGCAAGTGACCTCTCTGTGTGTAGTGAAAGTCTGCGAGATTACAGCACTGTGATTCAGAGCATTGTGTGCGAACCTGGTGCGATGGACAATCTCATCGACGAGAAAGTGAATAGCAAGGCTGTGAAGAAAAAGAGCTTTAGCGACCCCAGTAGACGAGGGGAACTGGCTGAATCTGTCCTAGAATTTCAGAGGCATCACAGTGAGCCAATTAGCGAATTAGAGCAATCCATACCACCTTCTAGCAGTGAGCCCATCTTATCGGAGCAAAGAGATGAGCTGTGGGCGCTAAACAAGGAAGAACGACAGCTTTATTGTCCCAACAGGAGGCCTCGTTCCCAGTCTGAGCATGTTTTGCCCTCCCATTTTGGTCATAATGGAGAAACAAAACCAGCGGACGAGCCCTCCTTTCCCTTTGATCCAAAGCTAGCTCAGGTTTTGTCTCCTCGCATGAGTCGCAGAACCTCCAAGAAACGCACAAACCGCTTTAGTCACCAGGTGTCTTGTGATGAAGGGGATCACTTAGAGGAACAAGTTGAGGAGCCATCTTCTGAAGACCACCCAGACTCCACGTCCATCCTTCCTAAGCTTCCACCCCCAAAGGCCAGGTCCAAGCATGTGCGTCATGCCAGTGAACCTGCCACATTTGTGCCAATCGTTCCTTCAAATATCCACATCTCCCAGGACCTTCAGAGGACTGGTCATGTCCCTGAGTCTCCAGCACCCCTCAAAATAGGCCAGGGGGAGGATGCTCCTTCATTACAGGACGTCACTGAGCAATACATATTGGCTCTGAAACCTCCAGAGGGCCTGGCAGAGACCCATACAGCCCCTGGTGGGGTCGCACCAGAGGGCAGAAGGTCAACACCTTCAGTGCCTACTGCCACTGCTGAGCCACAACTAGAGAGGAAGTCCAGCGAGGAGCTCACCACTGCCCCTCTGAAGGCCAAACCAAGAGTGGTGAGTAATACCTAACATTATCTACTTCTGTGTTTTGGGTATTTATTTGTGTATTTGAATCTTTGGCACAGCTTGTCGATTTGTAAGTGATTTGGTCAACTTTTTAAGGTCTCTTAAGTTTCAAGCAAACCAAGTTCAAGGGATAGTTTTAGGGATTAATATTTGGGTGAACTATCCCTTTAACTTGGTTTGCTTGTAAAGTTGAGAGTTGTAAAAGTTGTTTTTGCATAGTTTGTTATTATTGTATGAGACCTCCGTGCTTGTGTGCTGGACTGCGATAGATTTATGATAAAACCGATACATCACTCTGAAGCGAACTTGGATGAAATTTTCAAAGCCTTCATCTTGTGTGGTTGCAAAATCATGTGTCTCTATTTGTAAAGCATTTGACATGTTACCTTTTAGTGTGGCTTAATATAGAGCTCCTGGATTACATTTTTGTCTGAATATGATGGAATGAACAGAAACAAACGATGCTTTTCAAAAATATGGAGGACATTTATCTTACCCACAACAGGTTCTCCTTTAAAACTTCAATGTTGTCTGTCTTTTCACCACCTTTCTTTATGTCATGTGCCTGGATAGTGTGTTGGTGTGTGTGTCTCTCCTGCGTGTGTTACATTGTTTACTTTCCTCAATAAAAAGTTGCAATGTTATGGCATTCTTTAGTGGCATATTTTAAAGGGAATGCTTTATCTCCTTGTGTATTTATACAGTGGCCTATTCGTTATATAGAACTATAGAATTAACATTTCAAAAAGGCTGCTATTACCAAACTGACCTTTAAGAGAAATAACTTTCAAATATTTCATATTTCAGCATGTTGTGCTTGGTGGTACATCTCCAGGGTCTGTGATGTTTTGAAAATTCTCACATTCTCTCAGTGATGAATTTGTTCTCTGTATGGCTTTGGTAAGCCCTCTGTAGCATGGTTGGTCTGTCTCAGACACTGAACTTGTTCATAGTTTCCCTCAGGCAACCTTTTATGGTGCTGTATTTTCCTGAGATTTTGTCCATGCCAGCTTGTTCTTTCAGTATTGTGGTCCAGTTAGGGCCGTGTTTGGAGTGGCCTGATATTGCCTGATTATATAAAGGGTGCAGATGAGTTTGTTTGAGTGACAGTCTGTTGGCCTAAACAGCACCCAAATTCCATTTTTTTTCCTTTTTTTAGCATTTCCTTTTTTCTTTTGAGGGTCGTTATGAAATGCACAGTGGGGAAAATGTTTGCTTGGCCTTGTCATTCAGCGTGGATTATTCAGTCTAATTTGAGTCCATCGTTAACAGCGGTCGGCTTTGAGACTCTGTGTCAAACACACACAGACACGTTTGTTTGACTATATTAGTGAGGATATCTCATTGACCCAATACATTTTATGTGGAGCTAATGATATTTCTTATGTTCTATCCCTAAATCTAACCCTCTCACAAACCTGTTAATATCAGTAGATTTGAATAAAAACATGATTTGGCTGATATGTGAGCCTTTTTAACAAGTGAGGACTGCTGAAAATGTACTCACTAGTCCGTTTTTGTCATATTTCACTATAATGTTAAGGACATTTTCAAAAATTTGACCCTCACAAGTTTAGCGAAACCTACACACACACACTTTTTAGTTGAACATTCATGTGTTAGACATGAAAATGCAAAGCGTAAATAGAGCCGGAGAGATATCCTCTGAAGCTGTAAACTTCAGGCATCTTTCTAGAGACTAATGCCTGCTTTATGATATTTGTGTAGCTCCGCTTGATGTTTTCTTTAATGTTTTTTTCCCTCTTTTTTTTTGTACTGTATAATGCCTTTTTCTACAGCCTGTGCCATTTTAGTGGCCCCACAACGTATGTTGGGAACTTAAGTCACACTTTAAAATGTTCGAATGTTGCATTAGATGACAAAAAATTGCAAGCAAATGATGCCAGTCCTTTCCTCAGATCTACTGTAATGTAATAGTTCGTCTAAAAATGACAATTATGTCATTATTTACTCACCTTTATGCCATTTCAAACTCCATTGTCTTACTTTCTGCCTTGGAACAGAAAAACAAAAATCCTTTCCTTTAAAATAAATTCCACTTGCTTTGATATTTTGTTACATAATTCAACGACTTTCTTTTTAAGTGTCCAAATACATTTGGATTGCATTTGCTTTAAAGTTCTTTAACATAAACAGTCAACACACAGTTTTATGGCTTAAACCTTTCCATATGTATATTTGGAAGCACCCCCTGTCATTTGGGTAATCGTTTTATCACTAATCACTGTAATGACATTTATTACGTAAAAGTTGAGGCTGTGGTAATTATCTTAAGTTACTACTTGTTCTTTAGAGTGAGAGAGGGTGGACGTCTAACTGTGGTGGGTTAATGAATATTGAGGCTTAGAGACTGGTTCAGACAATAAACACAGGGTGTTTATTACAGGGTGTGTGTGTGTGTGTGTGTGTGTGTGTGTGTGTGTGTGTGTGTGTGTGTGTGTGCATTAAGAGAGTTTGACTGCGAGAGATGGGATAGCTTGGTATTCCCTGAGGTTGTGATGGTCAGGAACAGTGCACACGCCCCACAAAAAAGAAAATGAGGGGAATACACATGTGGACGACAGGCTGTGGGGGGAAAACGCCCTCAGGGCAAGTTCTTTGTGAGAAACCTGTGAAGATGTCTCAATAAATAGTGTGGTATTGTGAACCATTTGTAGAGGACGGTGAACATATTGTGCTCAGCTGTACAAGAAAAGAGCTGTGGTAAAATAATGTCAAGTTCAACATATGTTGCATAATGTTGATTTACCACATACAATAATTTCATCTCATTCCTAGGTTATTTAAAACAAAAAGAGCAAAAAGTATGGTTACTGTAAGGCATTTATAATGGAAGTGAATGGGGCCAGTCCATAAACGTTAAAATACATACAGTTTAAATGTATAGCCACAAGACGTAAACATTATATCCTACAGGTTAATATGGTTTTAGTGTAATAAAATCAATTCCAGGGTTTATCTGCATTACATTGTCATTGTCATGAAATAACTTTTAAACAGATGAGGTTAGTAAGCAATTTTATCACAGTAAAATCAAATTAACATGTATATTTATGTTTACGTACTGTGGCTATACTTTTGAAAAAGTGCATTTTAATATGTATGGACTGGCATCATTCACTTTTATTGTAAGTACATTACTCTTCTGTAGTTAATAAGTCACATTTTTGTTGTGTAAATCAATATTATGCTACAAATGCTGTCAGTTGATCTGAACTTGTATTGAACCATTAAGTTAAATTCCTTTAAGTTCTGTCGACAGCATATGTTGATTACCACAGACGCAGTTTAATAACTTTTTAAATAAAAGAAAAAATGGCAGTTACAGTAAGGAACTTTCAATGGAAGTCTACAGGCTCAGCACTCTGGAGAGGTCTAAACAAAGTCTTTCTTGTACATCAGTCCACTGGCGGCCATCTTTGTAACGCTCCCGGGAAGCTATTTCCAGTCATGAATGAGCAGTTCCCATCTGCTTGAATGGGGAAAGACGAAATCTACAAAACTGTTGTTAAAGATAATGATCAAAGAACATATTTTAAATCAGCAGTAAAATCTGACAACAATGGTATCAATGGTAAATTGTGCTTCTTTACCTCTGAATATGATAAAAAAAAAAAACGAACTTTTACTCAAGACCCTAGTAATCTCACATGTCTCCTCTAGAGTTTCAGAAGAGATCTTAACACAACGTCTCAAGCTGTGCTCGGATTTGCCAAAGAAATAGTCTGTAATCTAATGTCAGAGAGCTCAAAATGAACTCAAGCATTTCTCATAATACTCTTCCCAGACAAATGATCTGAGTTCTGCTATTCGCATTAATTTTATCGCTCTATACTCTTACTGTATGTCAACAATTGTCTCAATTGTTTATTATGATGGATTTATTGGAGAAACATCCTTGAGTTGACACTTAAACTTAAGCATAACTCAAGAAGAACTCCTGTTGAGCCTCACAGTTATATATGAAAAACCTCAAGAGGAATAGGATATTCCTCTGGGGTGTGTATGTTGTTTAGTAAGGGAGGGACAGTTGGTTTATGTGTTTGTGTGTGCGTTTTAAGAGTCTCTGCTCCTTTATCAGTGCCAGGGTCAAGTGATCCTGTGCAGACAGGAAGCTGGGGAACAGTAACAGGAAGTTGTTGTGGTTACTAATATGTTTGATGAGCTGCAGCAAAGGGACTGTGGCGCTCCGTTCCGGAGTCTGTTTGGAAACAAAGTGCCAGGCATGAGACAGAGCACATACAAACACAAACCAGACAAGTGTGTTGTGTGTTTGTATGACTTGTCATGGCTTTGATGCTGTTTTGCTGTAGCTGCTGCTCAGTGTCTTTAGCGGGATTAAAGGCTCAGTCAGAGTGAGGGCATGTGTTTGCTGTCTGCCTGCGTTTGGATGGTCGTCTTCGAGGGGACACAGTCATGTCTGTGCTGTCCTCACTAACCAGACATAATTTGCATTTGTATGTTCAGTTTGACTCTCATGAGTCAGTGTGTTTTAATGAAATGTCTGGATGTCTGTAAGATGTCTCCAGATGTACATGTCCTTTTCAGTCTTTCAGGGTTAAAGGGATAGTTCACCCAGAAATGAAAAATCTCTCATCATGTATTCACCCTCATGCCATCCCAGATGTGCATGACTGACTTTCTTTTGCAGAACACATGATAGGTGTGGGTGAGAAACAGACAACATTCAAGTCCTTTTTTGCTATAAATCTCCACTTTTGACTAGCCAAACTAATAGGTAGTGATATGCACTAAGAATGCAAATCACCAAAAAAAGAAGAACGTGGTTGTGAGCGAGCTTTTTTTGGTAATGTGAAAAAATGCAGCAACTTACCCGTATCTCTCCCACATCTTGCTCACTGCTTGACAGTGAAACCTCCATTCTCCGTACAGTATTACCACTCCCTTGTTTATTATATCCGTGGCATTCATTGCACGCAATGAATAAACTCCACACAATCAGTTTCTGTGCTAAGATGTGCATTCGAGTCAAGCATGTACCTCTTGGAACTTTATGTATGCCAATTTTAGCCACAGGAAGTGAAAAAGGAAATTGATACTGCATGACTATTAATATTGACTATTAATTGAGTCAGCTTTGGGTGAATTGTCCCTTCTAATGTCAACATGAAGTCAATAATAAATGCTCCTGAATGCTCCTTTTTATTTTTCACCAGTTCATCAATGCACAATATTTTAAAGAGAAAATCGTAATTTTTGAGGACACGTGTTCTATTACATTTCTAAGTGATCAAACTAAGTTTTGTCTGGCAGATGAAAAAATGGGCAAAAAAAAAAAATCTCATATTTTTCATATCTGAAGGAAGACCAGAATATCATTTAGCCCTTTTCCACCGAAATTGCAACGAGTACTATAAACTGTAACAATGGAATCATTATTAAAATTGGTGTAGCAGATGGTTATATCTGGAGCTGTGCCAGAGCTTATAATATTATGTTGACTGATATTCATTATTTACTGATTTACTGATTATGATAGAGAATCCCACCGGTTTATTTAACAGATAGCTGCGATCTTCTTAACTAAGTGTCTAGCTGGTCAAATATCCCCATATTGAACAAAACAATGCATAAAATACGATAAACGGAAAAAATAACAAAGTTGGCAAATCTATAACTTGCTGAGATAAGCTGCAGAAGACACCATACAACGGCGTGCATCATTTCTCGTTGCATCTGTGTTTCCCAAAAGATTTTGATGTGACATTTTTTTTGTGTTTTTTTTTTTTTTCATTTTTTTTATTATTATTGTTGTTCTAGAGTAATGTAGTACTCCTTGCTGCAGAGGTAGCTACTGTTGTTGTTTGTCATGCCCTCCCCCCTCTGCTATAATCGATTCCTGTGTAGTGACCAGCAAACTTTTGGGGCCTCTGTGTAACCAGTTTTTCTGCTCTGGAATGGCCTTTTCCTTGGTGGGAACGCACGGAATAGTTTTAGAATTCGTGCCGGTCCAAAGTACCCAAGTACCCAAACCATGTCGGTGGAAAAGAGTTAATAGAGACTTGTGGGTGGGCTCTTGGGGCTAGTAAGCAGACACCTAGCAAACACTTAGCAATGCTCCAGCAACCACCTAGAACACCTTGACAACTGCTTAGAAAAGCCCTGGCAGCAAACCCTTATGAGTTTTGCATGTGCAAGCACCACTAACATTTTTTGAAATGTGAAAATGTTAAAATATAATCTTATAGGAATATTAGCCAACAATTTCACAGCCTCTTTCCACTTTTCACAATCCAACCAAATCCCTACGTATACAATCAAGTCTTCTTATCCTGTCCCTGTGTCAGTGTTATAGAATTCCTGGTGACACGTTTCATTGTAGAGGAAGTTGAGCCCAGGTCACCATGATCATCTGACACACACCAGCCCTCTGATGTTTCGGGGGTTTGTGACCCCTGTGTGAATGTTTCTGTTGTGATAGAATTATGGGTAGTTTTCCAAAGGGAAGCAGCACACATTGTACATTGCAGTTTGTGGAAGAAAAAAAAACATTTGAGGATTTTCATTCAGGATTTTCTGTGAAGTAAAAAGACATGTTAATTTTGGTTCAATGTGGTTAAAGAAATAGTTCCCCCAAAAATTAAAACTGTCATCATTTACTACTGACAATTTACTGTGTTCATTATATGAACAATAATTTGTTAAAAAGTCCCCGATCTGAACATAAATTCTGTAATCGGATTCAAGCACAAAACATGTCTCGTCAAACCAACTAGTGCAACCGGCAGCACAGACTTCCACAGACTAGCTTTTGCGTTCAGCTGGACCATGCACAACACAATGCAGGGATTTCGATATGCCTTTTTCAACGTTTCAAACTACATTTAACTTGACACTGCATTCTAAAACAATGGACGCTTAAGGAGCGTCTCATTTTGGTTGTCGTGTTTCACTAGTTTTCAGCATCTGAAACACGGGTAGCCTACATAGACCAACAATTAAAATTGGCTCAGATGAAGTAGGCCAATAATAGGGTTATGTTCAATTATATAAAAATAATACACTTTCAAGCCACTATTGTATTGTAGAAATGCTTGACTTGTCTGCTGCAACAATATAGTATGTACAGTATATGATGCAATGTATTAGAATTCTAATATTTGTTCTCTATTATATTTCTAATTATTTACAATATAATATACTACATTGTATTTATTTTGGGGCCTTTCTCAGTAAATATTGATATGTGATTAATTTGATGAATTAATCTGCACACTTTTTAATGGATTGATTAGCCCTGGTTTTTATGTCAGTTTTTTTTTGTATGGAATAAAAATAGAATTAAAATTTCAAACAGATGCCACTGTGAATTTGGTGACAGTAGGTTGAAAGTTCTGCTGTTGAAGTCGGTCAAGGCTTAATGAAATGTGAATCACTGCCCCCAGTGGGCAAAACTGGAAGTGTTGTTGATCGAATGGACTAGGGATGGGCATTCATCAATAGTTTGGTATTGTAATATGTAAGCTCATCAAAAACGAATATTCTATTATTGTATTATTTAAAAAGTAAATAATGAGAAATTATTTAAAAGGTAATTAATGAGAAGATGTTGTAAAAAAATGTTTTGTCATAAATGTTGCGTCACTATTAAAAAAGCAATCTTCTAAATATAATCAAAACAAGCTTATGTCATGTCCTGTGTTTTAAAAAATGTTTTTATTTAAACTAGCAATGCATGAAAACAAAAAAAGTATAGAATGAAAGCATTTAAGATCACTCAAAGCCAAGAAAAAGAAACCGCTTATTAATTAGACTGACGCAGTTAACGTACAGGACTAGTATATGCACTCGGCATATAATACTTATCATGTTTATATTGTATGTCATGTTTTGGTTGAGAAAAACAAGCATATTCACGTGCTCAGTAAACTATACTCATTTATACACACCAGATTAAATGATTGAATGTCCCTTACCTCTAGCAAGTTAGCATAGACTTTCTCGGATGCCATGTTTGTTGTTTACAGAAGCGTCGCGGGGATTACGTTGCTACGGGGACGCTGCTTTATGACGAGCCGCACATATACAAGAGTAAAGTGTACACCGCTTATCCAGTACATTTAAACAGGAACCCAGCTTTCTCACAGTAAGCCACATTCTCACAATAACCCGCTTTTCTGGTGTCCATCTGAACGTACTGACAGAACCGTTTGCTCAACAAATGTGATCAACTTGTGTCCACACTGAACGGCGCCACCCAGTGCATTCTGTTATAACTGCCAGTTGTAGTTTGTGTGTTCAGGATTGAACATGCATCTCACTGTGATTATGTAGAGCAAAGCAAAACTTTGTGAAATTTGAATAGCATTTTTACTATTCGAATAATTATTGCAGAATGAATATTTGAATATTCGACTACTCGTGCACATCCCTAGAATGGGGGGTGAATGGGGGGGGCAACATCTCCTTTTGTGATTAACAGAAGAAAGAAAGTGATACATGTTTGGAGTGACGGGCATGAGTAAATAATGACAAACCTTTTACTTTTGGCTGAAATTTAATTCACTTCAATTAATAATAAAATGGAAATAAAAGCAAATAAAGGTAAAGAACGAAAATAATATAATCACAGTAGGATGTGTTTGTGTAGGGGAAGTGTATTATCAGTCTATTAAAGCTGCATATATGTGAGTCATGCTGTACAATTCTCTCCTCTTCTCTCTCAAAATCTCTCTCTCTCTCTCTCTTGCCATTCTCATCTTAAAGCCATTTGCAGACAGCTCGGGAGACAAGGAGCATTGTATAAGGATGAAGTCATTTCTGTCGTTCTTCCAAAAGTGAGATTCGGCCCTAATATCAGGTACTCTGACAGAGAGAGTAAGGGAGGGCAGTGAAAATGGGAAAAGTGATACTTGGGAATGAAAGTAGAGAGAAAATAAAGGATGGATTGAATGTAAATGAAGCGAGTGTGTGGGGAAGAGCGGGGCGGGGGGGGGAAATGGATGAGAAGAGAAAATGGGGGGAATTTAGTTGTTCCCTGTTGTTTTCATTGAAACAGGCACCAGGAATGTGGGCCGCCTTTTCTCTTCAGTGCAAAATGTCCATGAAAGCCACACAACAGCCTGCATAGAGAGGGGGT
This sequence comes from Moxostoma hubbsi, assembly GCA_032164185.1. NCBI lineage: Eukaryota > Metazoa > Chordata > Actinopteri > Cypriniformes > Catostomidae > Moxostoma > Moxostoma hubbsi. The sequence continues at coordinate 5,797,979 of JAVLUX010000019.1, forward strand.
GGGGGGGTGACTGGAGAAAGCACTTCCTTTTTTTTAGCGTACACCACAGGAAATGGGAATCTTTCTTAGCCCAGCTGTTATAAACAAAGTAAAAAAAACTTATCCTTAGCATAAAATTTCACAGGAAGTCAAAGCTGAAGTAAAAATTTTTCATGTTAAAATACTTTCTCCAATCCCAGTTAAATTTGCAGAGTGAACTTAAAGTGGTTTCATTTCTCTGAAAAGTGTAAACACTGTGGCTTTATGGTGCTGTCTTGCTGTCTACATAATAAAGCAATATTTAAAGATTAAGTATATAATTTCTGCACCACTAGCGCCACCAAATGGAATTGCAAAAATAAATATTGTTTTCAAAACAGCTTTATGAATACGGCCCCGTCTGCCATTGGTCAAAAACAAAGAGTTAGTCCTGCCCCCAACTCAAGCCATTGGTTGAGTAACGTTGTTGGGGCGTATCTAAGCTGGACACTCAAAACAGAGCGATTTCCATAGTGCCAGAGAAACACAGTGTTTACAGTTTTTGAGAAAATTAACCTATGAATGGCTTATTAATAGTTGTCTCTGCATATAAAGAAACTATTTTAACACTGAAAAAGTTACATACTTCAGCTTTAAAGGGCCATTCATTCCGAACGTGCTTTTGTGTCCGTCCACGCTGTTTTTCAGTTTTGTTTCTATGTAAACATGCTAGACGGATGTCTTTGACCATTGTGCCACATCTGGCCGTTTTTTTTCAGCATCTCGAGTCAGAGCGCTGCATTTTTTTAAATGTTGTGTCAAGTCGAAAATAACTTAAACTGTTAAAAACATGTCTCAAGACACCTTCGTTTGTGGCGCTGGCACATTTTTAGCACAGGGACATGTTCATTGTGAACATGTGAATGATTTAAAACTCTAGAATCTCACTTGTTCACCACAGAAATAACGTGAAACACACGGGAGACTTCACAGACAATTGATCCCAGTAGAGTTTGCCATTAGCATGATGCTAAGCTAATGAAATTATACCAGAGATATTAAATGGTGAGACGGGTCACTGGTATACTTATTAATGGGAGAAATCGTAGCTCCAAATATGGCAAATGTTGGAATTTAAGTCCTGTGTTGCAGTTAAAAGAGCAAATCATCTTTTTGATAGTGACAGCGGCTGTTAGTTTGCATTGAGAACGCACAGGTGCATTAGCTGGATCATTATAAAAAGTAGCGTTTTTTTTAGCATGATCTGAGCTAAAGAAGCACAATTTATGATGCCATTGTTGTCAGATTTGATTGAAATATGTTATTTGCTCGTAATCTTGATCAACCGTTTTTGAGATTTCGGTATTTCCCCATTGAAGTAGAGCGGAGCTGAACTTGATTCCATAGAATTGCACTAACATGGCTACCAAGGGACCTGACTTGCCTTTAAGGGACTTTGGATACTTTTAGCATGGAAATAAATTGCACACAGAGATATTGGGTATTCATAATGGATATTTATAATCTGCATTACGTCCGAAATCAAATATTATTATTTTTTTAATTGAGCATACATGTACAATTGCAATGCATTCCCTGATTGCCTTTTTTAAGTTGGAGTGCACGAGAAGTATTTGTGTATTTGTCAGTATGTATACTCATATACAATGTGAATCTTTGTTGGTGTGTGCTGTACTGAAAAGTGGGGACACCCCTTTATCAATGGCGATTATGACCCTGTGTAGATTCATAGTTGCTGTGCTGCAGCCTGACTCTCTCTTATCAGATGAGGTTAATATCCGCTAATCCACTCCTGGTGTTTGTGTTGGTTGTATTTGTAAGCATGAGGGTACACTAACAGTTCTGCCGAGATATCAGGCTGCGTTCTAAGGGTTTTTTTTAAGAGCTAAACTCGTAAATGCGTTCTCTCATGCAGATGAGGCTAAAACCATAGAACCACAAACACAGGTATCAAATCTCAACACAGCATATTAAGTCATGGTAAACTTTGAAGTGATTGGAGATTTTGTCATGTAGGGGGTCTGATTGCATGATGGCTCACCAGTCAGGCTGTTTATGTCACAACCAGCTTTTTTTTGTAATCTGACCACCCATCTCTACAGCTTTGTCTTATTTTTCCTCATCATTTTTTCTCATGATTAGTTTCTTTTCTGGCATCACGTTTGTTTCATAAGTCTTAAAGTACTTATGTCACCTTCTACCTGACCTTTGACCCTAAACACGTGCACGGCATCGTTTTTAGAGGTTACTTGACATTCAGCTAATGGTTATCAATTTCGTTTGGAGTAGGGGTGTCCATGGTTAACCGATTAACCGATTAACCGTTAAAAATTGCGTAACCGAGTGAAACATTTTGCTCGGTTAAGTGGCGTCAATGGCGTGCATTGAATTTAGTTGTAATACATTTTTGCACCACCAGAGACTGCCAGAGCGCTCCCAGACATTTGTAATGTCCACAAGAAGTAGTCTTGACCAGTTTTCTAATATGAAGCGGGCAAAGAAAAGCACAGCGTGGGAGCACTTTAAAATCGAGAATGACGGGGCAAAATGCAAGTATTGCAATGCAGTGCTTAGATATACTTCAAGTACAACCTCGTTGTTGTACCATCTCAACAGCCAACACCCGGGCACACCAGGGATGGAAATTAGCACCCGCCACCAGCCAAATGCGGGTGATTTTGTGTTGTGGCGGGTAAACTCGCTTCACCTACCGGCCACCGTGGCGGGTAAATAAAAATAGCATCATGCGAAGTTCGTCTGTTAAAGGACAAATTAGTTTGAATAAACGAGGAGACACTGATTAGCAAGACAACTCAGTGAATGTGCTTTCCATTAAATGAATCACACACACAGTAAACAAATCCTTAACAAAAAAACAGGGCTATTCTGGTGGGTGCGGTGACGCGCTCATGTAAGGGTGGCGGCGTGGCGCTGCCAATAAAGCTCCTAAAATCTGTCACAAAGAACCGGCAAAAGTAATGATTATGAATATGTAAAATATAGCAAGGAGATATTTTAATTATTTATTAATAAACAAGTCTTTTCTTTGTCCGTGTCATTTGCAAAGATGAAGTTGACGATGCTGACTCGCGGTCTTCGCAGTAACGCACCAGAGAGAAATGCACATTTCTTACGGATTACATAAGCAGAGAGCAGTCTGTGTCTGTTTCTTTAGTTTTGAATTATTTGTGAGGCAAGGCTACCTTATACACTGAGTTTCGGTTCATTTATGAGACGAGCTCCAGTTCACGCGCCGGCGCCTCCGCTTCGAGATTATATCGTCTGCTATATTTAATTCTTATTTATTAAATCCAGGCAATTGGTTGATGAAACATTGATTAAAATTAAGACACAATTAATACAAAACGAAATTCACTTTAAAGAAAGGTTTTGTGCTTTCTGTTTGATGTCTCTGTGGAAGTTTTAAAGCATCTTTCAGTGCCGCTTTCAGAGCGTTCACGTCCGTAACATTGTGTTTTCCTCGTATGCGAACTGAAATGAATATCAGTTCATGGATTGTGTGTGTAGGCTATAAGAGAGAAAGAGAAAATGCCAGTATTTCATTGAGACTTGAGATTAAATAAACGGCTTAAGTATTGTAGATCTTGTAGTATTAATTTTCACATGCAGTTACACATTGTCGGTTAAAAACAAGAAAGTGGCTGGTAAAAACATTGAGTGGCTGGTAGATTTTGAAATCCACAGTGGCCGGTGGACAAAAAAGTTAATTTCCATCCCTGGCGCACACTATGGTTAACCGAGTATTAACCGTTAAGGGCCTCGGTTAACGGTTAATGAAAAACTTGAAAACGTGCAGCCCTAGTTTGGAGTAAACAAAAGAAAGGAAAGTTCCTTCAGGAGCAGAGTCAATTTAATCTTGCGCAAGGCCTCAGTCATGATAAAACGGGTCGTTTATCTCAATAACTCGTAACGAGTGCCTGGATTCAGCCCTGACTCTTGTGTTGCTTGGAAATCAGTGGATTTCTCTTGTGTGGTGACAATGTGGTTTGGCATGCCTTTATCATGTCTGCATGTGTGGATAGGATTATAAACTGTTTTTATTTTTTGGTGCTTAAAGTCAGCATGAAATAAAAATTGGCCCTATTTGCTCTCTTAATAATTGTTTTCATGATCTTTCATCAAAATGTATGGACTATTTCTATATGTAGGACTGTGAAATCAATGGCATTTTTTAAACTAATTAATCACACATTTTTCTCACTGAGAACATCTGGGACCTGTTGGATTGGAGGTTTGAGGGCTAGGGCCATTCCCTCCAGAAATGTCCGGTAACTTGCAAGTGCCTTGGTGGAAGAGTGGGGTAACATCTCACAGCAAGAACTGGCAAATCTGCTCTCTCTCTCTCTCTCTGTCTCTCTCTCTCTCTCTCTCTCTCTCTCTCTCTCTCTCTCTATTTGTTTAGTTTCTTTTTTGTGGTCTGCTAAGTGCACTTGGCTCAAATGTCAGATTTTTTCCCTTTATGCAGATGTCAGATTGACAGATTCTTAATATCCGTGGCATATTTCATTCATTTAGATTTATACTTTACTGACAGGACCACTGATGGCTCATCATACTCTAATTTTCTTGTCGTTCCATTCTTATGAATAAAATGCAAATGACATCACATGTTGACGTGTCTCGTAGAAAAATCACTCATTGCTTCAACTTAAAATTGGGCATTATTAAACAAGAATACAGCCAACTCAAGCAAATATCTTGCCAATAGAACATCAAAGCATTGAGTTGGCATACAAAAAACTGTTATGGCGTGAGAAAGACGGGAATCGCCAAAGCTTGCGTGTGTTGTGTTTAAGTGGTAGTCTACATAAGACAGTTTCAGACCTCAGTATGGGAACAGGGTCGCAGAATGATGCAGTTCACCCTTTCCCATGGTACCTTTGGCGTAGTTCCAGTGTGTGTGCGTGTTGATTTGTTTACAGTATTTTCCATGTAACCATGTATCTTACTGATTTAACATTTAGACAGTCACAGAATGGAAGAGAAACTTTTGAACACACCCCTAACCCTAAGTAATAAACCTTGGCACATAACTCATCCTGTACCGTTAACTCATCCTGTACCGTTAACTCATCCTGTACCAGTTACTCATCCTGTAACATCTAAAGGAAATGCAATGTTATGAGTTGCTATAGTTGCTTGGGTGTTGCTGTGTGGTTGCTAAGGTCCTCTGAGTGGTTATTATGTGGTTACTTACTGGCCCAAGTAAAAGGAGCTTATTCACAATTCTGTATTCCCAATTCCACATATTTTGGTCTCTAGATTTGGCTCAGGGCCCTCCGTTAGTTTAAATCTGTTGTTTTTTACCTATTATGTTGTCCACCAGGTAAAAATGGCAAGTCTGATTGCTTAGAAAAGTAATCTCGCACTTCTCGGCAATCCACATGATCAACAGAATGAGTTACTCACCAAAGTTGAATAATTAGATGTTAGGGGTTTAAACCCCTAACCCCAAGTATGAGGAATAGTTTAGCAACATTTATTTTACAAAGCACCATTTATTATCATTACGTCATTTATCAACTTACATCTTTTTGTTTTTGCCTAGTGTTTTTGTAAGCTGTCAGCTATAACTTTTCTTTCATTTTCTCTCTCTCTCTCTCTCATTTTGATGGTACCACCCTTTGTAATTACAGTGTTTTGTTTGCTTATGCTAGTGAGCATGGCTTAAGGTCTCTGAAACAGCACTTTCCGGGGTTCCCCAAAGAATGAATCTAAAGTTTATATACATTTACATTTTATTTCAGTGGATCCTTATAGTAATGGGCAGTTATTAAAAAAGTTTTTGTTTTGTAGTGACGAAAGACAGCATTGGAGTTCAGTGTGTTCTTCAATCTGCTCTCTTCTCTATAATGTGGTTCTAATCTCTTTTTATAAACTCAAAATGCCACATCAGTGTGATGTGGGTAAGACATCCATATTTCATTATCTTTTACATTGGATCACAAAAGAACTGCTTCTTTTGCTGAAGCTATTTTAGAGAATCGCAAATGTCTTTATTTAATCTTGTCAAATGGAACAATATTGTTGTGTAGTTACTGCTAACATGTAGCTTTTAATGAGTTTGCTAAGGGATTTGAATAAACCTGTATGTATTACATTTTGGAATGTAATTCACCCCACAGTGTATGTGCTACGAACATGAATGATACCTGACATTTGATAGCTTGAGGGAAGGTGTGCTATTACGTTTCCAAGTGATTAGACTGGAGATTTACGCTTGGCGGATAATAAAATAGGCAACAAAAATAACAAAAAAAGCATAGATTTGCATTGAAGGAGGGACCCAAATCATATCATAGAGAGACTTGAGGATGGGCTATTTGACTTGGATTCATAAGTTACCACCAATGACCCAATCGCACTACCAACCACATAGCAACACAATAACCACTCCTTAGCAACCCAACCCTAGCATTGTGGCGGTGACTCATGCATTGGCAAGCACCACTCACAGTTTCTTCATGACTTTCAAAATCTAGTTTGATATAATGTAGTGCCCATGAATTTGATCTTATAAAAATGATGTGACTGTGGTGAGATTTTTGCTAAATGAACTATTGCAGTAGTTCTGGGGTGAAAAGTCCACTGAGTGGCAGTAAAAGTCAATAAAATTTTCTCCCAAACAGATGCTCTATCAAGTTTTAAATAAATAAATAATGACCTCTTCTAGGGTTGCCACCCATCCCATAAAAAACTGGATCGTCCCGTATTTAAAGATGAAATTGTGTCCCATACTGAATTTAAGCTGGTCAGATGGCATCATGGTGAAATCATTCCAGATCACTAATGTGACATCGATATAAGTTGGAAATGGTGGCTAAAGCTGCGTACACACTGCCAGCGACAGCGACACCATCCCATTCATTTTCAATGAGAGCACAGCGACTTCCGGCGACACGAGCTGTCGTGACCGTTGGCGACTAGATGTTTTGCGCGACCGTTTGTGACGCGCAAAGTTGAGCGACTTACGGCGACTTAAAGCGACTTACGGAAGCGACAGCCAATAGGAGAGAAGACGGGAGAGCTCATGTGATCCTTCTGTCTCTCGCAGCTCCTGCAGTAACGATGGATGAAAGGCTAATTCTTGCTGTTAGCAATGTTCCAGTGCTCTATGACATGTCTCTTCCCACGTACAAGGACATTTTTAAGAAAAATACTGCGTGGAAAGGTGTCTGACTCCGAGATTGAATGGTTTTGTGGACCCAGACAGACCGGCGTTTGCGTTTTCGCCGCAGATAAACAGCCGCTATGGCAAAGAGCAACGCCTTGTTTCTCATTCATCTTTGATATAAAGCATTTTATGTACTGATTCCATTAATATTTAGTCTTTTCCCTCCAAAATGTTTGTTTTTAGTGGCAAGAAAAGTGATTCGCTGTCAACAGCAATGGAATGACATCCGTGAATGTCATGTACAGACGTTACTAGGCAACCAGTAGTGGGAACGCCCACTAGCGACTTCACCAGCGACCTGCAGCAACAAAGTCACTGGCAGTGTGTACGCAGCTTAAGGGACCATTTAAAAAGCCCACACATTGTACTAAAACGGTGTATTTTTTTTAATATATATGTTTAATAAGATGTTCAAAATTACAGTCATGGGCCAGGGAATTTCTCATTTTAGCATATAAGAAAGTATATATACGTTTTGTATTAATAATAGCTCAACACATGTATTGCTAAAACTGTGGAGGATGATGTAAGGGGCCTTGACCCAACCCCAACCCCAATTCCCCCATTTTCAGTGTCCCTTATTTTACAACTTCAAAGTGGCAACCCTACTTCCCTACCCTACACATAAACCTAACCAATAATGTCATAAAATCAAGTATGAGATGAGATTACAAGTCATGCGCTGTAGTAACAGTGTTTATATGTGATAAGATTGCATTGTGTGAGGTCACATGGCAAAAAGTGTTTATGAACTGATAATCTGCAGTTTTACTTGTGGATTTAGCAAAAACAAAAGTTATTTCGGCTTGAAATGAAACTTGGTGACATTTAATGACACAATACTCAACGGCACAATGAAACCATCAACCTACAAGCGTTTCCTCTTTGGCGTCCGAGCCCACTTGCTGTTCCTCACAGACAATGCGTGTTCTGTTGCAGGCCTGGGGCATAGCTGAGCATGTAGGCCTCGTTAATGTGGGCGAACCGGAGCAGCGGTCACTCTCTTTGATTGACATATGCGCATACTCGGGCTTTGGCAGGACAGCATCGGCACAACTCAAGTTCGAACACAGAGTTTGTGCCAGTTTCAATAAGAAAGATCAAGACGTCCTCACCAGCTCTCTCTCACTCTTTGTTCGGCTTTAATGGCGTCGGAGCGGTGGTTTGGCGGTGCTTCATTTCTCCATGGTGATGGCAGGAAGGACTACAAGAGCCCAAGTCCCGCCTTCAGAAAGAAGTTTTTTGAAGACAAAGGCCTAAAAGGTGGAACGACTAGCAAGGCAGGTTCTTATTTTTCTATTTTAGCCTGGATGTAATCCAATAGGGTTCTAATGTGTGTCTAAGACTGGTTCTCCTTAGGTTAGTTCATTCAAAAATGAAAATTCTGTAATTAGTTACTCACCTTCATGCTGTTCTAAGCCTGTATGACTTTCTTCTGTGGAACACAAAGGAGACGTTAAGCCGAATGGTTAAAGGGAAAGTTTAACCAAAAATAAAAATTCTCTCATTTCTTTACCCTCATGCCATCCCAGATGGATGTGACTTCCTTTCTTCAGAACACATTTGAACAAAAATAGACAAATATTTTAGCTCAGTAGTCCTTATAAATGGACATTAACAATCAGACAATCAGCATTAACGTTGTCCATATGACTCCATTGGTTAAGTGAATATCTTGTGAAGCGATACGTTCGCTTTTGGTGTGAAAAAGATCAATATTAAAGTACTTTTAAACTATAGATCATCGCTTCCGTTAGGCAGCAGTATGCAGGTCTCTCATGTGACGTATTGGCATTTTCATGTGAGAAGTGACACCGCAACACAGCTGGAAGAGCAGCGCTGTTTACAACTGAGTAGGATGAACGCTGTACAGACCAAACGCTGTAAACAAATTGAAGCGAATTTAAACATAGATGTCAGAAGATTTTGATTGAAGAGGAAAAGAGGTAATACAAGATTTTGCATGTCGTATTTATTTGAACTTGAGCACTCACCAGGAGCACAGGGAGATGGAGGAGGCTGGACCAACAAGCCTCAGAAATACAGAGAGCACAGGAGAAGTGGAGAAATCATCACCATCAAACTAGTAGTTTTGTTGTTTTCTCATGAGTATGTTACATTATGTTTTACACTTTTAACTAGTGGTCGACCGATATATCGCCGAGGCAGATAAATCGGCCTATATTCCGAATTTTTTTTAATTATCGCATTGGCCGATACATTTTCCCCTTTGGCCGATTTAGTTTTTTGAGGTTGTTGAGAATCGCCTGCTTGCATGTAAAGTGACTGAGACATGTAAACGACCAGTCACGGTTTGTTTTGTTGTTACCTGCCATCGTGTTACTACAATAATAGACAGGCGTGCAACATGGTCTCATTTAAACAGTCCGCATATCAGAGCTGCTGCAGACACGTTTGGTCTCAAAATATTTAATTTCCTCTCTCCTCAACAGTTCCCTGTAACTTTTAACTGTCTTGTCTAATGATAAAAGGAAAATATCAATAAAACTAATATCATATACCGTCTGCAGATATGTGCATATCTCTTTAAACAGATGTAATAAACCAACCTCACAAAACGTGAGCAGATCCAGCGTGCTGTCGAATAGATTCTCCTCAACGGTTCTCTGTAGCTTTTCTAATGATAACTGGCAAATATCAATCTAATTTCTATTATAAACCATCTGCAAATATGCAGATATCTTGTTTAAAAATATGTAATTTGCGAACCTCATAAAAATCCAGCTGAAGCGTGTAATCTGTCAGCCAGAATCAAAACTTCAGGATCAGAATCAGAAGTTCCTCTGATTTAAAAACCATGAAGGCCAGTCCGTGAAAATCCAAGCAGGTGATCCAGGCCATTTAAACGGTCAGTTGATTGCTGCTGCTTGCGCTGGATTCGCACGAGTGTGTGAGTACAACTTCAAAGTATAAGCACTTCAATTGTGCTATGAGTATTTTTGGTGAAAATGTGATCGTTAATGTGGACATGCCATCCATTGTTGCTGGACTAATGTGTGTACTGTTTTTTTCCTGCTTCCTAATATATTAGCAATTTCTTCAATTCAGCAAATAAATTATTACAATTTATTCAAGTTGAAAAAATGGAAGAAACTGCCAATCTAATCTATTTATAATATTATTTTTTTAGATTCTTTTTTTTTACAAAGTTAAAGTTTAGTGTGAAATCGAGTAAATATAGTGCTAAATAAGAGTTGATTAATTTTTTTGCAATTTTATGTTTGTTATTAACTATATTAAATTGTGTGATATATTGACATTGTATCTGCCAGTCAGCCACCCTGCTCTCTGGACATTGGCATAGGCCATTAAAAAAACCCATATCGTTCGATCACTACTTTTAACCAACCATAATAGCAAGAGTAACTTAAAGGTTAGCGGCACACACTTTTAGCATGATTGGAGGTTAACGTAACACTTCAAGAACTGTTAACGTTGATGCGGTTTAATTATCAGTGTTTGGGTTTCACGCCATATTCGTGGTGGTCCGGAATTGAATTTGCACAGCCTTTCAAAGTGATGTTTGACAGTCCTGAAATAGCCCTGTGGTTTGTTTTTCCTCCTTAAGCTCTGTTCGTTCTCTGATAAAAGAGCCTTAAGATAGACAAAGAATGTGGGCAAAAAAATTTCTAAATTAGAAATGTAAACTATTAAAGAGCTGGATTTGGAGCTTGGCAAAGGCTGACAGAAATTGGGGCCACGCCAGACCCCACTGAAGTGAAGTCCATGTGCCAAGAGTTCAGATGAATCAGATGAATGCCAGGAAATTGGGAGTTTGAAGGTGCACTTGTTGCGCTCTCCCCTGATTAAACGACATTAAGTTGCCCAAAGAAGTATTTGGACACTGAAATCATACTGTATTATGTACAAAATATCAAGCCAAGTGGAATCTGCAAATAAATGCTGTTAGAGCTTTTCACAGAATTTTCTCACAATAATTATTTGTCTTTTAACCAACTGGTGTAAAAGTGATTTATGTACAAAGACTATGAAGATTGTATCATTTCAAACCTATTAAACATTTCGTTGTGAAAATAAATAAAATCATCCACATACGGGTTAGGAGCTTCAATTAATGTTCACATCAACCATCAGAACGGGGAAAAATGTGATCTCTTCTCAGTTATTTCGACCGTGGATAATTGTTGGTGCCAGACAATCACACACAAGAGTCTCAAGAGCCAAACTGGTGCCAAAAAACATCCAGTGAGTGGCAGTTCTGTGGACGGAAACACCTTGTTGATGAGAGGGGTCAACGGAGAGTGGACAGACTGGTTTGAGCTGACAGAAAGGCTACGGTAACTCGGATAACTACTCTGTACAATTGTAGTGAGCAGAATAACATCTCAGAATGCACAACACATCGAACCTTAAAGCGAATGGGTTAAAACAGAAGACGACCACGTCGGGTTCCACTTCTGTTAGCCAAGAACACAAAGCTGCCAGCTGTCATCAGCCATTCTGCATTGACCTCACATCAACAAGGCATGTCCATCCGCAGAACCGCCACTCAGCAGTTACAGATATACTCAAACCAGCCCGTCTGGCACCAACAATCATGCGACGGTCGAAATCACTGAGATCATAGTTTTTTCCCCATTCTGATGGTTGATGATAATAATAATAAAGTTATCAGTGAGTATATATTAATTAATGAAGTAATGAAAATATATATTTTTTTATTAGTCTCAATGGTGATTGTTATTGTATTTTTTACTGTATTAAATAATAAAAATACTGTAATATAATCATTTTAAATAAATTAAATCAGCGTAATTATCACACAGCACAGCGCATACTGCCATGATGTATATAAGCTTAAGAATTTAAATAATATATTTTGCATTGTGAAATTAACGTTTTTGCGTTATGATAATGAGAACTTTGGGGTTGGGTTGGGATTTGCTTAATTGTCATCAAAATAACAATAATATAATGTAAAAACGATTTAATGCTCCTAAAAATAAGCTTTATTTTCTTTACACAGCATTTAATTTTGTTTTCTTTTGTTTATGAGGTGAAATACCATCAGGACATGTTCTTGATAGGTTTCCTCTTAAAAACAGCAGGACAGGGTTGGCAACAAAGTTTATATGAGTTGGCAAAATGGGAGACCGTATTTAAAAATCTCTGTGTGCGCGTGCATCGTTTGTGTATCCTTGTTAAGAGAGGTGAGCCATGTGTCCTCTGGCTGGACTCTAGGGGTCTTCAACGAGACCCTCGGATCAGCCTTCATCAATCATAATAGCCCTAATTACCCTCTAATGATGATTGGAATAATGGTAATGATGGATGATTCCAGAGCCTTCGGAACACAGTAGTGGAAACAGAAGAGGACAGGCGGTCAGAAGCCAGGAAGTGGGTGAACGAATGCCAAGCAGAGATAACTGCTGGAGGACACTGGGTAAATCACGGCATTATGTTGTGATTGACTTCCTGTGAATGAGGGGTCTGTATGGCGTATATCAGGTTATAGAATCCATGCGTTTGGGATTTGTGTGTGTGTGTGTGTGTGTGTGTGTGTGTGTGTGTCCTAGATCACAAGAATTTCAGAGTTACTCTGGGTACCCCTCCAAAGACAATCTTTATAGCTCAAAGGTATTTCTTTTTATGAGAAATATATGAGAAGCAGGTGAGTCTCTGTATAGCTCTCAAATTAAAATAATTGATGTCTAAAACAAGCAATTGAGACCTCGTTTGTGATTTGAATTTCCTATGTGCCATGCAGAATGTCATTTAAGACTTGATTGTGATTGATGTATATGAAATTTCCTTGCTGCATTGTGTCGTGGATGTTATAGACTTCTCTATATCTATAAACATAATCTGCATTTTTGTGGGAACATTGTTCGGTCAGGTCATCTAGGCTTTATTCTGGACTGTTACTGCAAAATCTAGGTTGTAGTTTTCTGATTAAGCACCAAAATGCTTAAAAATCTCTAAGCTTAAATATGAGCAATAGTAAGAGAGTTGGGTGCTTTATCAAACACCACTAACTATTGTATATTCTTAATTTGTTCTGCTTAAAGTATCTTTTTTCATCTAATTTTGCACACTATTGTTCTGTTTTTCCCTTACACCAGTCCTTTGTTCTCTCATTCCTTATGTCTCTCTCTCTCTTTTCTTCTCCGTGAATAGTGAAACGGGCGCAGCTGTAATAACAATGTCTTTTTTCGCGGCTGCTTTGCTACTTTGTCTCTTAAAACTCTTAAAGGGATGGTGTGGATTTTTTAATCATTTAAAGGGACTGTGTGTTTTTATAGTTTTTAAACTATCTCAATGTCAAGTAGATCCTCTTTTACATGCCACTAATAAACTGGAACCCAGAGTTAGCCACATGTTTCTGAGAATGAAAATTAATGAAAGTCTCGTCACCATTTAACCTTTTGCTCAGATGCTTGTTCAACATGATTTGTTCTGGCAGAGATATGATGGAATATGAGATGACATCAGTGCCGAGCTCTTCAAGTTGAAACAGGAGAAGAGTTTGGTAGCCATTAAATTTGAGGGAAAATTGAACAGAATTAGACAAGTATTCTTGTTGCAATTTTTCTTTTCCTTTCTTATGCAGTATTTGTAATTTCAGGGTCCTATTTTTTTCCCATCTGAGTCATTATTTTGTAGAGTTTGATGGGCTAGAAGATCTCAACGATATGCCATGGATAAACCTGTGTCCAACTTCCCCTTACAATAGAATGTGTTGGTTAACTTGAGAGCTTATGATGTCATTATAAGGTTTTCCTGACCTTATTCACAAAAGTGATATCTTTCATTTTTGACATGAATGACAATGAGGTTGTGAGGGATAGACTTACGGCCTCTTCAATGAGTTGTACTGCTGTTTACATTTTTTTTTAGATGGTTCCACTGACAAAACATTGAAAAAACATAATTCCAAGTAATTCCAGTAGACAAAAAACTCCAGAAAACATGGGTTGCGGAAAATAAGATTTGATCTAGGAGTTGTATACAGCTTTAAACAGTGTATGCTATTGAAGAGACACTCTCACAGTCTCGTTTTCTTTCAATTTAAAAAAATAAATAAAAAAAGGTCAAACATGGTGCTTCTATGAATATGGCTATGAAGTAGTGTTGGGCTGACTTGTTGATTGGTAAAACCAAAATCAAGTTGGCATTGGTCATGCCAAAACTTGGACCAAGCTAATTGGTTAAGACAAATTGTACAGGACCCAGTTATCACCTTTAATCAGAAAAATGGCATTACCATTTCTAAATTCACCCTCATTACAAATCCTTCTTAATCAAACTATAGTAGATGGCAGCCACATTTGAACTAAACTTATGAATCATGACCAATATTCTACATTCTTTAAAATCTCTTACTCTGGATAATAGAACATGAGTAGGCTGGTGAATAGGGACGAAAAAGAAGTGGTTGAGTTTGGCCCAGATGGCCTCCTCCTTGTCCCCTGGAGCACAGAGCTCTGGCCTCCCCCTCATAACTATCTCGTCCGTTTATCTGGACCTATTTTTATCCTTTGGGTCTGCCATGTCGTCAGGCCTACATCTGGTTCTCATTCATAGTTCTCATTCCATAAAAGACAAAGTTGCATTTTGCAGAAGGAAAGAACATTGCCAGCAATACTGTCTTTTGTCTTTCACTCATTTAGTCACTCTTACTCTCACTGTGTTTTGACTGTAAATTTACAGAATGGTGATAAATAGATTATAAACACTGTTTTTTTATTGGTCAAGCAGAACTCAAGCTGAGCAAATTTGTCAAACCTCAGCTGATTGTTTAAGCCAAGTTCAAACTCGGCTGATTCGTCAAACCAAACTCAAGCTCTGCTGATTCTTCAAGCTCAGCTGATGGGTCGAGCTAAACACAGGCTTAGCAGATTGCTGAAACCAAAATCGAGCTCTGATAATTTTCTCGACCTTAGCCAATGGGTCGAGCTAAAACAAAGCTTAGCTTATTGTTTAAGCCAAATTCAAACTCCACTGATTCTTCAAGCAAAACTCGAGTTCAGCTAATTCATCAAGCCAAACTCAAGCTTGGCTGATTGGTCGAGACCAACTAAATCTCAGCTGATTGCTGAATCTAAACTTAAACTCAGTTGATTGATCAGGCCAAATTAAAGCTTTGCTGACTGGTCAAGCAAGTATAAAGCTTAGCTGATTGGTCAAGACAATGTTAAGCTCAGCTATTTGGTCAAACAAATTTAAAGCTGATTGTTCAGGCAAAACTCATGCTAAGCTGATTGGTCAAGTCAATCTAAAGCTTAGAAGATTGGTCAAGCTAAACTCAAACTCAGCTGATTAGTCAAGCCAAACTAATGCTCAGCTGATTGGTCATGCCAAACTCAAACTCAGCAAATTGTTCAAGAAAAATCAAGCTCAGGTGTTTGGTCAAGCATAACTAAAGCTCAGCTGATTGGTCAAGCCAATTTAAAGCTTAGCTGATGGGTCAAAAAAAAAATTAAGCTTAGCTTGTTGGTCAAGCCAAAACAAAAGCTCAGCTGATCATGCCAATTTAAAGCTTAGCTGATTGGTCAAGCCAAATTAAAGCTTATTTTATTGGTAAAGTCAAAGTCAAACTTAGCTGATTGGTCAAGTCAAAGTTAAACTCCAATTATTGGACAAACTAAACTCAACCTCTCAAACCAAAAATCAACCTGATTTTTCATCAAAAATAAATCTTAGCTGATTGGTAGGCCAGACAAAAGCTCAGCTGATTGGTTAAGCCAATCAAATGCTCAGCTAGTTCATCAAACCAAACTTAAGCTCAGTTGATTGGTCTAGCCAGACTAAAGTTTAGCTGATTGGTCAAGCCAGTTTAAAGCTTTGCTGATTGGTCAAGTCAAACTCGAGCTCAGTTAATTTTTCAAGCATAACTCAAGCTCAGCTGATTGGTCAAACCAAACTCAATCCCAGCTAATTATTCAAGCAAAACTCAAGCTAAGCTGATTGGTCAAACTAATCTAAAGTTTAGCTGAATAGTCAAGTCAAGCTCGAGCTCATCTGATTTGTTAAACCAAACTAAAGCTCAGCTGATTGGTCAAGTTAAACTCGAGCTCAGCTGATTGGTCAAGCCAAGCTCAAACTTCGCCAATTCTTCAAGTCAAACCTGAGCTCTGCTGATATGTCAAGAAAAATTCAAGCTCAGCTGATTTATCAAGTCAATCCTGAGCTCTGCTGATACGTCTAGTCAAATTCGAGCTCTGATGATCTTTCAAGCTGAATTCAAGCTCTGCGGATTCGTCAAGCCGAATTCAAGCTTAGCCGATCCATCAAGCCAAAACACAAGCCCAGTTCCGCATCCAGTCAGACATTTTTGCTATGCCCAATGACAATTTGCTCCTATTCATTTCTTTAAAAGAATAAATAGCTCATGTTTAAAATGGCTTTACATGCACATTTACAAGTCTTCATTTCAGTCACTAAAATATGACTCTTGAAAGTTTTCCTTTTATCTTATAATTACTCAGCACAGCAACACAAGCCTATGAAATCCCCTCTTTCATAATGCTATAGATTGTTGTGTTGAAGCATGCCACGATCACCTGACCCAGTAATCTTTCTGATTTTGGAGTGTTGTGTGTGTGTGTGTGTGTGTGTGTGTGTGTGTGTGTGTGTGTGTGTGGGCGCCAGCCTTGATGTCATCGCTTGCATTCCTGCTCTCAGCACAACACCCGGTTGTCCACAGGTCAGCAGGCCCTGGCACTATTTGACCTCTCGGCCCTCTCGATTATTACAGGTAGAGGTATTTACCACCTCTGAGTGTTAGAGGTGAGCAGATACTAGTATCAAACAGAATCAGCCCACCCGGATCCGACAGTGAACTAGTGACCCGTGACCTCTAACCCCTGCAGTGCCACTACATCTGTAGGACTAGGGCAGAATTGCATGGGAATGGTAACATATTCACCACCTCAACAGTGTGGTTTGCTTCAAAATGTGTTGTTTATTAAAGTCAGGTTTTTTTTTATGTTTTTAGTGAAGTGTCTTCACTCGGCCTCACTGGATACAAACTGTTAACAAGTATCTATTAACTAATGTGGAACACAACAGTGGTCTAAAGGTTCGTGGAAGAATCACATTAACCTAGATATAATGGCACGCATTGATTCATTTGAGTGGAAAACATGCAAGGATTATTGTTTAACTTTGTTTACAGGTTCACATGTGTTTTACTGGTCTGTGTGTAACGAAAGAATAGGCCATATATCTTTTACACACCTTTTAGGTGAGTGGTTTGACCCTCCATACAAACAAGGTCAACAATTGGATCCATTCTACAGGTTGAGAGGAGGTCACTGGGTAAAACGGTGAGCCTCGGGCCCTCACTCACTCTCATTGTAAGTTTAGAAACAAAGTCTGCTAAAATAAGGAGCATGAAATGCAATTAATTATGAATATAACTTTGAAACCCCCTTAAATTGGCCAATATATTTAATAAACAAACACGCAAGGGGCAGAAGATGTTATACATGTTAAACAATCTTATATACCTTATAGTTGTACTGTTGGTGTATACCTAATGCCTTAAGAAATGTATCTTAAAATGTATAAAGTTAAACTTAAAGAACGTTTCTCAGTAGATTTTCCATCTTGCTTTTTTAGCTTCAAAAGCCACTTTTATCTCATTCCACTTCTGTCTAATTCTTTTTTCCATGGCCTGTCCAACATGTTTTAAATTTGTAAACTAGTGGACATTGTTTTACTTGTTCCCATTTACAGCTCTTTTGTACCCCTTGTGAAACAGATCGTAAGTCCTAGCGTTGAGGTTTTTTTTATTATTCCAGTAATATCTGTCCCTCATCAGCAGTGTGTGATAGAGAGAGAGAGAGAGAGAGAGAGAGAGAGCGAGCTGATGTACAGAGACAGAGCTCCTGCAGTCGCCTCCTCCGCTAGTTTATTCCTCAGTTGCATTAGCGATCACAGGACATGGTGGAAGACACATCCATCTATAAATAGTGATGAAATCGTATGGCCATGGGAATAACGTTCACTTACAACACAAAAACAAACAGTTCTTTCTCTCTTAGAGACTGTGAGAACGAAAGAGCAGAAGAGTTAAAAAAAGAGAGAGGGACAGGAAGGGAGAGACGGATAGATGCAACAGAACAGGGTGTGGGGGCGACAGAAGATAAAAATGTATACTTGTTTTTGTTGTGTTTTCAGGCCTGATGATTGGCCCAAAAAGTGTTTTTTTTTTTTTTTTTTTTTTTTTTTTTTTACCTTGTAAATCCTTATTTTAAATGAATGAAATAAAGCAAAAGGTATGAATAATTCATATGAATATTGTGGTATTACTATAAAAATCTAATTACGCTAATACAGTGTTGTATAAATTGCTCAGTCCTCTAATAGCTGAAGAATGTAACATTTTCAGTGTTAAAAAACACTTTTTCTATCCCAACTTTATAAGCAGAGAAAACTACAAGTAAGCCTTTCATAGGGTAGTTTTCTCAAAAACTGTAAGCAATGGGTCTGTTCCAAAATCGAATTATCTTCCTCCGGAGGCAGCATTTTAAGACATCATAAGCACGCGTGACGTGTGCTATTTGAATGACGCACGGAGCTGCCGCCTATGTAGAGCATTCCATAATGACTTATGAGGCATCATTTCAGTAATGTGTTTTTTGTGTCAGAAAAGCTGTTTTGAAAACAATGTTTTTGCAATTCCATTTGAGGGCGCTCAAGTTTGAGTCTTGCAGAAATTACATACTCCAGCTTTAAGTAAAAGTACAGATAGCTATCTTTAAATTGACTCAAGTAAATGTTGAAGTAGGAATGGTGGGACGCTTGAACAAATCTTATCGCACATAATTTAATCAGTATTTCACAGCGTTTATAATGTTTAAGTCAAAAACATATTCAATTAATTTGTAGCACAAAAAAAAACAGATTAAAACTTCCACAAGAAATCTCTTTCTAATCGAGTTGACTGATTCAAAAGAATCATATTCAAAAGATTCGACTCCAATGATTAATTTGCGAATCTGACATCATTATCACCTAGCCACATGCGGTTTATGTTTCAGCTCTTTTATTTACTTTTTGCAGTGTTCAGTCACCACAATTTGAAGAGAAATACAGATGTCTTCATTACTTTGAAGTAAAAGCCATCACAAATATTAATACAAAATATTAAAAAAAATAAATAAATATTAAAACAATCATTAGCATAGTAGCACTCAGCTTTTTTTGGTAGTGGCACAGTGCTTTTCTGTGCATTCAAGTACAGATTACTTTTTTTCCCTTGAAAGTGTGTTCCACATGCTAATAACAGTACTGTCTCTTTAAGGAAATTTGGCAATTCTGTTCTTTACATTAGTGGATGTTCTAATGGCTTTATCTCATCTGTGATATGTCTGACACAATTAAATGTTTTTTTTGTTGTTGTTTATGATCAACAACTGATTATAAAGAACAGAATGAGTATAAAAGAGACATTATTCAATGGCATATTGTTTGCATGGATTTCGGATTTGGACACACATTACACGGAGCAACTTTTACCCTTAACACGCAGTAAAAGGATCTCACTGCTGAATAATTCACTTCTATACTACACAATTACTGGTGAGAGAAATCTAAACATTTACCAGTTGCCAAATATATACATTTTAGTCGTATAACATGACATTTTGTTGCATATGCGAGTGATTTGCTTCTCATTGTAGTGGAGGGTTGCACATAGAGAAAAAGATTGACCCATGGTTTTTTAAAATATAGATCGAATCGACCAAATAAAAACATTTATTGAAAAATGTATTTTCTTTTTTTTAGCCCTATGATTCAGCCTTCAACGATTGTTAATTTGCATAAAGTTAAACTTTTCTCAACTTTTTCATGTCACTCCTCACGTCGCCAACTCTCATTGACAATGAACGAAATGAGGTCGCTTTGTCTCTGGAAGTTACTGCATGTGTGTATGTGGTTTAATGTTTCAACATACAACATTTTGTTCATTTTGTTCATCAGCTTGAACATTCTATATATCATTTTAATTGTTTGAATGCCTTGCTCCCATAGACTTCCATTATAAGTGCCATACAAACACAAGTTTTGCTTGTTTTTACAGACGGAGGGAAGGGTCTGAATTATTTTCAGATACTGTCAATAGACCTTAAAGGAATAAATCATGATTAATATGAAAAATTGATTAATATTATTTACCCACTCTCATGTCATTCCAACCCAAATAACTTTATTTGATCTGTGGAATATTTGAGTTTTTGAAGAATGTCGAAAATGCTGATTTCCATATAGTTTAATGACTCATTTTAAGATAACAAATTACCCAATAGTGTCATAGTCCACGCAACATGTGCATCATGTTTCAAGTCTTCTGAAGGCGTACAATCACTTTCTATGATAAACAGAACGTGTGTGTGTGTGTGTGTGTGTGTGTGTGTGTGTGTGTGTGTGTGTGTGTGTGTGTGTGTGTGTGTGTGTGTGTGTGTGTGTGTGTGTGTGTGTGTTTTGACCGCACGCGATCCCAGCATTCATTTTGTACCTGGATTCCTGCATTTCATTCCAGCTCACTGGGACAAAGCCAAAACCTTCTGGGAACAGGGTGGGGGTGATATAATCATACAACCCCCCCTCCCTCTACTTTAAATGAAGAATGTTCTGGAATCTAGTGTTACAGTTCGCAGTCCTGATGAGGTCTGGCCCGTGGGCGCAGACCAAGGCAGGTCACACTGATGCCAGGTTTGAGTCTACAGGAGAGAGAGGGTCTTTTGAGCGGTCCGAGACTGGAGGGGAGGGGCTCTGATCTAATCACGCTCTGAGAGCAGCCGTCTCTGGGCCAGAGCCCGCATGATGCACAGTCAGAGAGAAGCCTGCCATATTTGGAGAGAGAGAGAGAGCGAGAGAGAGAGCTAAAGCATTGCTTCTATCTTGTGGTTGATCCTTCTTTCTCTCTCTCATTTCTGTTTTAGTTTTAGTATTTGTTTTTTCAGTAATCCTGTAGATTAGCATTAATCCATTGAATTAAGAAAATGCAGCTTATTTACAAACACCACTAATGCGCAAATCAAAAGATTAAGCTTTTTATGCCTTTCCAGGTCGATTAATGTTTACATCACCAAAGACTCCACTATTTGGAGAAGTTGTGTGTAGCCAAATGTACAAGCAGTGTTAAGGTCTGTGTTCATATTTTAGGGTCTCTGTTTATATGCGCATATCTATTGTTACATCTATTGTTCTAACCTCAGATGATATAACAAATGACAGAATGGACACTAGATAGAATAAATGAATGATTGGGTGTTAGAACGAATGAAAAAACTAATTACAAACTATGTAACAAACTAGTTACAAACTATGTAACAAACTAGTTACAAACTATGTAACAAACTAGTTACAAACTATGTAACGTTTATCTAACATTTACTCGTTGAGTCTATCTATTGATCATTCCTTTCTTCCTTTTAGCATTATCTTTTTTAACTCTGTCTGTCATTCTATTGATCGTTTGCTTGTTTGGTCTAACTTTTATTATTTTATTTGTATTATTATCTATCCTTCCTTCCTTTTTGTTTGTTCGTTTTATCTTAACGTTCTCATTCGTTCAAAAGTTGATATTTTCTGTTGTTCTATCGACAGATCGTGATTTTTTTTGTTTGTTCATTCTAACATAATTATTTTTATCTATCTGTATATCATTCTATTGAATCATTTGTTTGCTCTATCTAACGTTCTACCATTAGTTTGTTTTATGTAATGTTCTATCAACGTTTTCGAATCGTTCATTCGTTCTATTGTTCATTTTATCAAATATTCGTTGTATCTGTCTTTCCATCTATTGATTGATTGTTTGTTAGTTCATTCTATCTGACGTTCATTTGTTTATTCTGTTTAACGTTTAATCATTAGTTTTATCTAACACTCTATCCTTCGTTAATTCTAGATAAAATGGACGATAGAATGTTAGAATGAATGAACAATAGAGCGTTAGATCAAATGAAGGAACGAACGATCCTATGTAACATTCTATCTTTCATTCATTTTCTCAAATTCTATAGTTTGTTGTAACGTTCATTCCATCTATCATTCTTTCCTTCCTTCTAACATTATATCTTTGTTTCTGTCTGTCTATTGTTATTTTGATTGTTTGTTCATTCTGTCTATAGCACAACTTTGGTTAGACTTAAACTCTAGGCATCTGCGTAAAGAAACCATAATGCTAATTTCATCATCAGCACTGAACTCGTGCGGCGTGTTCAGCCTGAATGTGTTTTCAAACTCCCCATACTCTGAACGCGAAGTGTGCACTTGTACCTGGAATTATTTGCACTAATTATTGGGTCCACAAGGTGGCAACACTCGCAATTAAGAAATTGCTTTCACAAAGAAGTGCAAGAAGATGTAATCACCACTAAACAACAGTAGACTCAGGTGGAAACAATAACAGTGGATGCGCACATCAAGAGTGCACAAGGTTAGGAGATACCTGCATTTGTGTAACTCGAGTATGAAGGACAATAAAGAAATCTTTATAGGTCTAAAATGCATGTGTATGTGCGCACAGTCAAATGGAATATACAGTGCCTTGCGAAAGTATTCGGCCCCCTTGAACTTTTCGACCTTTTGCCACATTTCAGGCTTCAAACATAAAGATATAAAACTGTCATTTTTTGTGAAGAATCAACAACAGGTGGGACACAATCATGAAGTGATTTCAAACTTTTTTAACAAATAAAAAACTGAAAAATTGGGCGTGCAAAATTATTCAGCCCCTTTACTTTCAGTGCAGCAAACTCTCTCCAGAAGTTCAGTGAGGATCTCTGAATGATCCAATGTTGACCTAAATGACTAATGATGATAAATAGAATCCACCTGTGTGTAATCAAGTCTCCGTATAAATGCACCTGCTCTGTGATAGTCTCAGAGGTCCGTTTAAAGCACAGAGAGCATCATGAAGAACAAGGAACACACCAGGCAGGTCCGAGATACTGTTGTGGAGAAGTTTAAAGTCGGATTTGGATACAGAAAGATTTCCCAAGCTTTAAACATCCCAAGGAGCACTGTGCAAGCGATAATATTGAAATGGAAGGAGTATCAGACCACTGCAAATCTACCAAGACCCGGCCATCCCTCTAAACTTTCAGCTCATACAAGGAGAAGACTGATCAGAGATGCAGCCAAGAGGCCCATGATCACTCTGGATGAACTGCAGAGATCTACAGCTGAGGTGGGAGACTCTGTCCATAGGACAACAATCAGTCGTATATATCATTCGTAATGGAATGGTTCACAAATAAACATATCCAGGTGTTAGAATGCCCAAGTCAAAGTCCAGACCTGAATCCAATCGAGAATCTGTGGAAAGAACTGAAAACTGCTGTTCACAAACGCTCTCCATCCAACCTCACTGAGCTTGAGCTGTTTTGCAAGGAGGAATGGGCAAAAATTTCAGTCTCTCGATGTGCAAAACTGATAGAGACATACCCCCAAGCGACTTACAGCTGTAATCGCAGCAAAAGGTGGCGCTACAAAGTATTAACTTAAGGGGGCTGAATAATTTTGCACGCCCAATTTTTCAGTTTTTTTATTTGTTAAAAAAGTTTGAAATATCCAATAAATTTCGTTCCACTTCATGATTGGGTCCCACTTGTTGTTGATTCTTCACAAAAAATGACAGTTTTATATCTTTATGTTTGAAGCCTGAAATGTGGCAAAAAGTCGAAAAGTTCAAGGGGGCCGAATACTTTCGCAAGGCACTGTACTTTGAAAGGCTGAGCATTCGTCTGTATGCATATGCCAAGTGTTCATGTCAAAACTGATGTATACGTTGGGCCTAACAATAATTCTGCAGTATCTATTGTTTGTTCTTTTGATCTAACATTCTCATTCATTCTAACATTCACATTTAGTAATTAAGCAGATGCGTTTATCCAAATCAACTTACAAATGAGGAACATAGCATGCATTTAGATCGCTCGTTCTTAGATCACAGAGAACGAGTTGGCGCATAGACCTGGAGAAGTGAATTGAAGTAAGAGAGTGCGGTTCAAGTGGCTGTCCTGAAGGCCAGAGTCAAAGCCTTGAATTTGATGCAGCCAGCTACAGGTAGTCAGTGAAGTGAAATCAAGAGTGGGGTGAAATGAGCCATTTTTAGCTGATTGAAGACCAGATGCGCTGATGCATTTTGGACCAGTTTTCGAAGTGGCTTAATTGTGTTAGCTGGGAGGCTAGCCAACAAAGCATTACAGTAGTCCAGTCTTGAAATGACCAGATCATGGAACAGGAAATGTGAAGCATATTCTGACAGAAAAGTTCTGATTTTCCTGATGATGTAGAATGTGAATCTGCAAGATCGAGTGGTTGATGAGGTATGGGCGGTAAAATTAAGCTGGTAGTTTACTACCACTCTCGGGTACCGAGCTGTTCTGCAGCAAGCAAGATGAAAAGTGAGGTGGTCAACAGATGTGTTGGCTAGGATTACGAGGAGTTCAGTCTTGGCAAGGTTAGCTGAAGGTGGCGTTTCTTCATCCTGGCCAAAATGTCAGAGAGGCAGGCAGAGACACGAGCTGAGACAGTAGAGTCACTGTGTCGAAAGCAGCAGACAATTCAAGGAGGATGAGGACAAATGATTTGGAGTTAGCTCTTACCAGTCACAGGGTTTCAGCTACTGACAAGAGGGCAGTCTCTGCTGAGTATCCTTTTTAGATGCTAGACTGATGTCTGTTAAGTAGGTTGTTCTGTGAGAGAAAAGTAGACAACTGGTTGAATACGACCCTCTCAATAGTTTTAGACAGGAAAGGTAGGAGAGTGTGGATTGGAGGGGGGCGGGGCCGGGATGGAATGTTGCACGCCCGGTCCCCAATCGGCCTGATGGGGCGCGCGAGGGATAAAGGCAGCCGGTGACGACGGTTCGAGAGCGAGAGAGCTCAATCCCGGACAAGCCGGTTCTCGCCTCCTCCTTGCCCATCATAACCCCGTGTTACAGAGAGATACTGGTCTGTAGTTGTGGACTACTGTCGGGTTATATGTTGGTTTTTGAGCACTGGGGTCACTCCAGCCTGCTTTAATGTATTGGGAAAGATTTCTGTTGTGGGAGCTGTGACGATAATGTGTGTGTGTGAGATTGTTGGAGAAGCAGCTTGTATAAGATTTGAGGGAATAGGGTCAAGTGGACAGCTAGATGGTTAGAAAGAAACACTTTGGGGACCTTAGTCTCAGAGAGAGGGAAGAAAGAGGAAAACAGAAGATGGGACATTGGAAGAGAGAAGCTGTGAGTGTTAGGTGTGGAAAATTGGCTGCTTCTGCACGCAAAAAACATGGCAAATTCATCATCAGTCAGAGAAGTAGGATGTGGTGGAGGAGGATAGAGAAGAGAACATTTAACATTCATTCGTAACTTCTGACTAGTAAGATTTTCTGGATATTTTTCTTTAGGTGCGTCCACTTCTGCACTCTTCTGCACTATTCTAAGCCATTTTGTAGTGTAAAAAGTGTGAGCGGTATGTTAATACTGAAAATGCAGCAAAAATAAATTTTAATTCAAGTACCCGGATGATGCACTTTTTCAACCGTCAAAACGGAGTGTGGAATCTTGGAAGGGGCGAAGTTACGTGGCTGCACTGCTGGTCTGATAACACAGTTTATCAGATAAAATTCAGTAAATAATGAAGAATGTAGCAGCTAGTGAAACCTCAGTGGATACAGCACCTTACAAATGTGAGTTGAATGCTTTACCATCACCCTAAGCTGTGTGAATATGTACATTGTTTAAGAAAAGTGTGGTTGGCTAACATGCTAAAGCTAACTTGAGTCAACTGTTAAATGGCGACTGATTCCACATAGTAAAAAAGTGTTCCATTTGAGATGATACTTCACTTTGAAAATTCATACATTACATGGCTGAGTGCATAGTATATTTTGGAAGAGCATAGTATATTGGGTGTCGTAGTGTTAGGGTACTCGAGATCGGACTCGAGTCTGAGTCACAAGTCCAATTTTAATGGACATGGACTTGTCACAGCCTCGGATACATTTTTACTCAGACTTGACTCCGAGTCGAGCCTTTCGGACTTGGGATTTTTTTAAGAGTTTGGCCGAGTCTATGGCATTTGTGATGGAACGAAAAACAAACAAACAAACAAAATAACGTAACATAAGGTGACCATATGTCCTCTGTTCCCCAGACATGTCCTCTTTTTCAGACCTGAAAAAAGGCATCTGGCTGGGATTTCTAAATTGCCTCTAAATGTACAGGATTTGGATTTGTCTTCATATTGATGTGCTCTCTACAGTTTGTACTATCATACATTCTGTGTATTTGATTTTGTGCATCAGTTTTCATGCCTATACGTCCGTCCTTGTGATTATTCTGGCTGAAAGCAGCAGCACCCACTCTTTCAAAGTACTGTTTTAACTCTATCGCCCGTGCGCCCGTGCTGTATGTGTGTGTGGGAAAGAGATCGCCATTCGCCAGACATGCTCTGCCGCTCTCATCCAGAAATATCAATAACGTAAGTACACTTTAAAAGGTATGTTCCCCAATTCTGCAAATTATTAAGTTTTATCAGACTCACGGTTACTAGGCAAAGTTATTTCTAACTGGAAATGTTGACTATATCGAGACAAACACAAATTTACTCAAAAAAATGTCAAAGGGACATTTAAACTAGTATGATGGATGAAATATACCATGATGGAAATTGTACAACTCAGTACATCACATATTTGTAGCACAACCTCCGTGTCTTACCTATAAAGCTGGCACTTGCGTTTCAATGGCAAAAAAAAAGGATGAAAATACAATGAAGAAAACAAGTGAGGGGAGAAGTCACTATTCACCTATTATCCATACTAAATATAACGTGAAAAGAATTAAACGTCAACCCAAGGCGAGTTTGATCTTGTAAAGATCAGTACGTAGAAGTAGGTTACACCTGGACACAGCAGGAGGACTGAAAAGTGTGAAGTGTAGTAGAATAAAAATACATTTCTAATGGTATCCAATCTTTTCTGTTTATATTTTATGTTGTTATATTTAAATTTATGGGCATTATTAAATGTTTCAATAATACCATTTATTTGCTCAGCAGGAAACTAATCTTGAGTTTTTTGCATTTATATTGACATAGTTTTTCTTAGTTTTTCTAAGGTTAAAATCAGCTTAAAATAATGATGTTGAGTATACGGTTACAATTCTAATTCAGATTCTTGAACAGATTCATTCAGACTCAACTCAGCCTGTTATGGACTCTGTCTTGAGTCCAACTTGGCCCCTTTCGGACTCAGACTCAACTAAGCTGGACTCGACCCCAACACTAGTGTGTCATTTAAGACACCGCTTTTGTATATCGTACTAAAGGCTCTCAATCAGATTCTCTGGCAACGTGTGCAATAGTGGGGTAAAAATGTATCTGACAACATAATTATTATTAATCGATTATGGAAATGAAAAATGGATTATCATCACTATATTAATACCCAATGTGGTACAGATTCTGTCTCAGATTACACAAGCCGAGGACTGTTTATATATTCAGCTACACAAATAAACCAAACCATCTGTAGTGCCAATGTCTCGTCCATGTCTGTGCTGTCAAAATTAAGAATGTTTAGTAAAAACATTTCAACTTTTTTTCAGCATATTTAAAAAAAAAAAACACGATTTTGAATTTGCGACACATTGTAATCGTTAGGTAAAGAGTCTTAATCAAATTGTTGTTAGAGCAAAAATGTACACCCCTTCTTCACTTGAAGGGAACATTTCAAGCCAACCCTGTATCAGTGAGCAGAACCTTTGATGTCTGTCTAGAAATATGGTTATTTTATTGTATTTTAACTACGGTTAACAGCTTATTTCCTCTTTATGAAAGCATTTAGCCTCTGAATTACACCTAACAACATCATGGAATCTGTCAGCATGTATTTTACCATCCACTATTCAGTATTGTTAAGAAATATTTTCTTGGAGACATGTGGCTTAACGTGTGTATGTGCGTGCGTGTTGTTTAGAGGCATTAACTGTCAGTCAGCTTCCCGTCTTACTCTTGTTTGATGATGTCATACTGTATGTTATGCGATTCGATGCCTTTATGCATGCTGAAGAGCAGAGCTGTGCTAAATGACAGAAACGGCTCCCAACACGACACCAGCCTCAGTTCAAAAGCTTGATGAGGCCATATATTTACTTAAACGCATTATTTTACAGCCGTTTTTTGAGGTCGGTGCTTTATTAGGTTTATGTTTAACTCAAAGGCCTCGTTTCAACAGCCCTGCAGGCAAAAACACTCACTGACTGTCACTGATACAGCCAAGATTGTCTTTGCAGGCCTGACCCAAGCTTTTTTAGTTTAATATGGCTTGGTTCAGAAATGCTTGGCTTGGTTCATACTTTTTTTACTTTATTTATTTATTTATTTATTTTTAGATAATATTAGACTAAAATGAAATGAACAGTTAAAGGAATTGTTCTCTCATGTTTTGGTTTGTTAGGAAGTTCAGTACCTTAGTAGGTAGCTGCATATGTAAACCGGGGACAGCAGGGCAGCTCACTAGGTTTGCTTATTGATTGCTTGGATTGTGTTGCAATCATACTAGATCATAATGCAAAGCAGGTTTTTATGGTTGATGTTCACTGCCGTAAGGTTGATCAAAAGGGGGTTTGTGTGTAGAACGTTCATTAGTTTTAAGCTCTTTCGGATTGTTTTGGTCGAGTAGGGTCTTGAAAACTCCATTGATGGAATTTAATGAACTCTTAAATCAGAACAGGACAAATCATGCTTTTGGGAAACTCCACATTTGTCATGGGTAAGGAGTGTACATTAGGTACAAATCTTTGGCATGGTAAGATATCAGCCTGAGGAGATTCTCAAATAGCCTATCTGTTCTCTAAAATGCTATTTCTTTGATGTCACCTCCAACTCTTCTCCAGTTCTTTCTCTCACACTGCTATTGTCGTCAAGGACAGATTAAGAACTGAGAGGCCCATAGGCCGGTACACCATGGAGGCCCCCCATGATGTGTCACGTGACTACGTTCACTTTTATGCGCTTGCCAGATTTGGTTGGATTTATCAAATTGATGGAAGAAAAGTTTGGAGCAACGTCTTACACGGCCGGCCAATTATATGTACTTTTTAATTATGGACCAATCCAAAATCATGTGTTATTAATAGGGATGTGCATGTTATTCAAATACCGAAATCACTATTCTGTTATTCTGCATGTGTTTAGAGGTCTTCAGAGCCGATCTGAGTCCGATGGTACTCGACAAACCTACAGGTTTTGGGCCAGGTTCAGGTCAGTTTTTAAAGTAGGCTATGGGGTGAGTTACAGGCTGTTCACTCGTGCGTCAAGGCCACATAAACACACACTGGAAGACAGTGTTTTTTTCTCCCTCTTGCCTTTGGTGTGCAGACAATAATTACACAAGTTAAATGTTGACTCATTGAAAAATCAAAGCATCCCGAAGAGGTTTCTAAACTGTAGCATGCGCTGCCTCATGGAAAGTGAACCAGCCCGGGCAGAATTACCCATTTTCCATTGATTATGAATAGGCCTACTATGTTGCAGGCAGTGATAGTTTGGAAATCTCTTCGGGATGCTTTTATGTGACTTTAATGGGATTTTATCATTTTTAAGATCTATATATTGTGCTATTTAGGATCTTAGCTCACTGTGCACTCTATTCCCTGCTCTCTGAGATTGTGTATGACGCATCCATGGCAATAAACATTCTTTATTCCCGAGTCCCGACTCCCAACAAAAAACAGAATAACTGTTTGTGAACTCTCGCGTTTAGCCAAATATTACAAAAGGTTACCATGCACATATTTTGGGTATCAACGCACCTTTTGCTTTATCATTAAACATTAAATGCATGCAGGACTTAAACATTTTAAAGTCCTCTATACTGTTGTATTAATTCTGTCTCTTATATGAATTTAAACCATCAGCTTTGTACATAGCCAGGGTAAACTGCACCTTATCTTTGTGTTTGGAAGCGTTTGGTAAATCAGACGCTGTTCTCTGTAGTCCTTCAAATGCATCTTTTCCAAGAGTACTAACAAAAAAATTATAATATGTGCACTTGTATATGTTTTGAATACTATTCTGATGCTAGAGAAACTTTGTAGTATGGCACTTTTGTACCACTGTCTCCTTAAGATGATTCGCTTATGCTTTTCCTCTTTTGTAAGTCGCTTTGGATAAAAGCATCTGCCAAATGAATAAATGTAAATGTAAAATAAATGAAAATAAACACACTGCGCCTGTTATAGGCAGATTCTCTGAGCATGCACTCGAGTGTCTGTCTCCAGCATGCATTCAGCCGAAACAAATGGTATTTCACATAAGGCTGACATTTACTTGGATTTAAAATAGGTATCTCAAAATAAATAAATAATTCATTTAGAGCTCGGGGCCCATTGGGTTTAGAGGCCCCTGGGAAACGGCCCAGTCGGCCCAGTGGTTTTTCTGTCCCTAATTGTCGTCCCTATAATCAGTAAATAATGTGTAAACTGTATCCTTCTCTCTCATGTATGAAGAGCTACTCATTAACAAGACCTCAGATGAATTTTGATAATACAACAGGCAGTTTTTCCATGATATCAGTATTACAGTAAATGATATAATTAATCACAGAACTGGAAAAAAAAAATACTTTCACTATTTCAGTTTGAAATCAATTCGTAAACAGAATATTGGGAACTTGGCTCCAGCCAGAGACTGTTTAGCAGAGAGGGGCCACTTCTATTAAAAAGAATGGGAGAAATTGCAGAACACCCAGCAGACAACGGATGAAGAAAGAAAGTCCTGCCTTACAAGTAAAAGAGCCAATCACCTTTTAGATACAGACATCCCCTGTCAATCAACTCGAGAACACATATTAGCTATACAAGATGGAAAAATTGTGTTTTTAGCATAATCTGAGGTAAAGAAGCACTATTTGTGATACTATTGTTGTCAGATTTTACTGCTGATTTGAAATGTGTTCTTTAATCATAATCTTGACCAACTGTTTTGGAGATCTCATTCTTTCCCCATTTAAGTAAATAGGAGCTGTTCTTGTGTGCTGCATGTTTACATAGACAAATAGCTGCCCAAGAGCATTTCAAAGATGTCCGCCAGTGGACTGATTTGCTAAAAGATTTTGCTCTAGTTCTGTTCCAAAAGCATGTGAGCTGCCTTGCCCTGCCTTCTGCATGGATAGGAAACTGACTTCAATGGCAACATAATAACAAAAAGAACCACGTAAGTTACTGATGTCGAATGCTGAACGTAGGCAGCAACTCATAAAATTAGTTCTCACAAGAAGTGCGCAGAAGATTGACTCGCATTTAATTTCAATTATATTAGTTGGCGAATGAGTAGAGTTTAGTGTTAGCATGTTGCTAAGCTATACTCTAATAATGATACTCTAATAAGCGCATAAATAAACTGCATATTTTAGGTGAATTAAAAAAATATATTTTTATGTATTGTGTATATTTATATTGGACATTTCTCTCTTTTCTTCTATTTGAACATATAACTGTATTTTTATGTTAACCAAGACTTGAAATATAGCTCGGGAGTGATACTTTTGTGGTACTTTTATGGTGTGTTTGACGATTTTTGTACATGAATGTTCTGGGATCATTAGAAGTTATGATCAATTAACAGCATTTGTGGCATAATGTTAATTACCATAAAAAATTATTTAGACTTTTTTGCTTTCGACAAGCAAAAAATCTTGTTTACAATAAGGCACTTACAATGGAAGTTAGTTGGACCAGTCCATAATCGCTAAAATACACATTGTTTTAAAAGTATAGCCACAGAATGTAAATATTATATGTGTTTACACAATTTTAGTGTGATAAAATCGTGTACTGACTTGCTATATCCAATATTACAACTCCGTTGCCATGACAACGGAACCCTGTAATTTGTCATTGGATGTAACTTTACACAGATAAGGTTAGTAAGTAATTTTAGTACACTAAAATAATTTTAATTTTATTCTTTGGCTATGCTTTTAAACCGTTGGGTATTTTTAAGTATTTGCATTGTCAGTGCATAATTTTGATTTGTTGCAGCTTATTAATTTCATTGTGTTGTGGCTTAATTTCGTTGTGTTTTCAGATTTTATTTGGTCGTGTTGTGCACCCCTTGAGTACCGTATAATCAGCAGTGAAGGCAGGACTTCTTCGACCTGAACACTTTCAAAATTTCTTAGCTTTTCCTTTTTGGCACTTTCCACCATTGACCACCTCCCAGTGGTTCAGATCTGTCAACATAAGCCATTGTTTGGATGCTCCGTGTGAGGAACCTCACTCTGGTCCAGCTGCAGAGGAGGTTGTGGTTTTCAGAGGCTTCTGACTTTTGAAGCATTTGAACTTTTTTGTTTCAGTAAGCTCCTTCTTCCATTCACAATCCATTTAAAATGTTTTCAATTTTCACAGTACTTTATTGGCATGATCGCATTTACATACTGTAAATTGCCAGAGCATCAATACCCACAACGAGTAATGGCAAGAAAAAATATAATGATTATAATTAAGCAGTAACAATCTCTTTATCTTGTCTTTCACGCTATAGTCCTTTTGTTCTGACGTGCATATTATGTTTCTCTTTGAACTGGCTTCTGTTGGGAGTATCAGATATTAAAGGAGATAACTCCAGACTCATCCAAACTCAACCTGGGGGGGATTTACATGATTTTACCCCCGCTGAGAACGCCCCACCCCTCTTCCTCTCCCTACCTCTGTGATACATTCCTGCTGTTCTTTTCAGTAAGCTGCCATCACTAATTGTCCAAAGTTATTCATTTGCAGAATGTTTTCATAGTTGACAAGGAGAGCATGGAAGAGAGAGAGTTTTAGGGTTGGAAGAGTGAGGAGAAAATGAGTGTTACAGCTCAAAAACCTGATTGGGTGAACCATATTCTGTACGTTTACCTGCACTTTAAAAGTTTTTTTCAAATGTCAGGTAAGCAATTTAGTCCTGCTCTATTCAGTAACACTGGCTCACAGTATTATTTGGGAGAGAATTGCTTTCAAATGTAAACAAAAGGGACATTATAGCTGAAATGTATCCATGTGAATCAATATTGAATCGAATCGAACCAAGGCTATCAACTTGTCAGCCGGAGCCAATAGCCTTGGACTTCGAGCCACGAGACCAAATCGTTTTTGCATTTTCACCATTGGGCCAATAGCCCTAAGGCATTTCCCTATAACCCACACTTAATACCCTGCCCTGGTGCCAGCATCACACACCCCACCCATTTCACAAGCAAGAGGTAATTTCAAGCTGAGGTATGAGATTCTAGAGACTAGCTGGCCTTTGAAATGAACATGGCTGCAATGTGTTAGATTATTTTGGTCATATTTAGGTGGAAAACAAGACCAAACTCAGCTAAACTCCGCCTCTTGACATTGACTCTTCAATCTCCAGTTGGCCTTCTTTGGGCCAAGGGAAATTGATGGGCCAAAAGTGCTTGGCCGTTGGCCCCGATGATGCCCAATGGAGGCACGATGAAGCTCCGGAAATAACAGTGGGAACGCAACTGGCCCTGGCACACACTAGTACGTGCTCATTTAGCCCGATAGTGGAAAAGTGGCTATTGTGTTGTTTGTGTCTTGACTCTGGGCTAGCATCTTTCTTGTATCCCATTACATGTTAGTTGGTCCGTTCAGTTTGCCGTAGGAGAGGATTATCAACAATTCGCATGACGATTGTCGCAGTGGCTGTGTCCGAAAGCCAAAAAATTGTGCTTTCTGTTCCGGCATAAATGAAGCCTTCTCTGCTTTTGATATCAAACAATCCCCTATGTATAAATTGCTGTTTGGTTGAAAGAATGACAGCAGAATATTGTTTATAAATGTCCCATTTTTATCAACTAATGACTCCATTTCTAGCTAAAAATAAGCATTGTTGTTACTAACTATGTGCTTGGTTATGTCTAAAGCTCACTTGAATTTGTTTTAGATCATTAGACATGACGTTATGGTTCCTTGGAAGGTTGTCTGAAACTAGCGTTTTTATATGGGCCTTCAAATGCAAATTGCTGCATGTAAAGTCATTGACTGACTGGGCAGTGAGGCATCAAGGCAGCTGCTTTTGCTATCGGACGCAGCCAGTGATCATTAACCACAAGCTGTCTTGATTCAGTCAGCATCTGGCAATGATATCTGATCAGTTGAGGGTGAGCAATTGCCCATTCTGACCCCACCAACACACCTGCACATTTCATAACAGTGTCTGACTCGAGATGCGCATGTTGATGATTCTATTAAACCGCCGTTATTATTTCAGACAGTGTTCTCATTGAATGTGGACGAGTTCAGGATAGGAATGTGCAAATCTACATATTTTCAAAATTAACTAGTTGAGTCATATGTATGCCCGGTCCACTAGTTTGTCTTACAGGTGTGTCATTTTTTTTTTCAATGTTAATATACTTTTTCTTATCCCAGCTCAAAATGCAGCAACAACTATTCTGTAAATAAGCAATCGGTAGTGAATGCTTGCAAGCTTGTGTAGGTGTGGTTGCACATGTGGAATGTGCGGATACTGAACAGTAATCTCAACAGGTATTTGAATAAATTCTAAGCAGCTGGAGTTTTGTGATGGAAAAACCTGTGCAAGCACACACAAAAGTCCAGTCAGTGCTGACATAAGCATTTCCAGCTCATTTTTTTCTGAAGCACATCTCTCTGCTTACATGAATTTAACACAGGGAAGATTGTTGGTACAGTAAGGTTCTTACAGTGGAAGTGAATGGGGCCAGTCTGTAAGCATTATACACATTGTTTCAAAGGTAAAGCGCACAAGACATAAATATTATACATGTTAACATGATTTTAGTGTGATAAAATCAGGGATTTGCCAGTGTTACGGCATTTAAGAACATACAGGGTTTACCGCCGTTATGTCGTCATGACAACGAAGGTGTGATATTGGATATCATTTTACACAGACAAGTTAAGTAACCAATTTTATTGCACTGAAATTGTTAACATGTGGGATGTTTACAAATTGAGCTATACTTTTGAAACAATGCGTATTTTAATGTTTGTGATTGGCCCCATTCACTTCCATTGTAAGTGCCTTAAAGGGATAGTTCACCCAAAAATGAAAATTCTCTCATCATTTACTCACTCTCATGCCATCCCAGATGTGAATGACTTTGTCCTGCAGAACACAAACGAAGATAGAATAATATGTCTGTTCTGTAAGGTCCTCACGGTGCAAGTTAACGGTGATCAGACCTTTTGTAGCTCAAAAAATTACATAAAGGAAACATAAAAGTAATCCGTATGACGTCAGTGGTTACATCTATATCTCCAGAAGCGATATAATAGGTGTGGGTGAGAAACGGATACAAATTTAAGTACTTTTTTACTTGAAATCTCCACTTTCACTTTTACATCCATTTGTGATTTTTGGAGCTCCAAAAGTCTTATCATCATTCACTTGCATTGGATGGACCTACAAAGCTGAGAATTCTTCTAAAATGTCGTTCACATCTGGGATGGCATGAGGGTGAGTAAATGATGTGAGAATTTACATTTTTGGGTGAACTTTAAATAAACAAAGAGGAAAAAATGGTAATTGTTTTCACAATCCAATCAGTTACTTGGCCCTAAAATCAAGCACTGTTCTACTTTTGTTCTTGTAAAATATCACGTTTCACTCAGAAATGTCAAATTATGACATTGAGTTGTGAATGCTGTTTCATGTTGACTTGAAGCCAAAAGATGCTTGATGTTTCTGTTCGTGTGTACTTTCAGCTTTACTTTAAAAATCATGCTGCACCTTTGATCTTTCTTCTCTCTTTCATTTTTCATTCCAGTCAATCTAAAATGCATTCTTTAAAAGAAGTCTTTATAAGGTCCTGCTTTGTTCTGTGCTGTGGTTATGTCACAGCCAGATTTATTATGTTTTCCCCCAGTGTTGTTTTAGCAGAAACCGCTGGAGCTCAGTAAGAGTATATGAATATTGCATTTTTCTGCGTGCAATATTGAGATTTTGCTTTCATCCGTTTGTCACGCTTTCTCTCTAATGAAATGTAGTGAGTCATATTTGTTCTCTGTAAAATGGTGACATTGTTGCTACATAATTTACTTAAAACTCAGATTATTCTTTCACCAAATCTGTCATCAAAATGCTACATGAAAAAAGTCATACATCTTTGTGGTTTGTGTTATTCAATGCATTTGACCACAGCAATGTTGCCAGAACAACAAGCAGGCCGTGTTTAGTGTGAAAAGGATCTTGCCATGTTTTTTGGCCATGGTTTTTTGGCCATCTTTTTGTAATTAGCTTTAAATAACACAGTGCTTAAAGAGTTAAGTTTTGAACAAAGCTAATGGGATTTGAAGACATTTGTATTAAAAGTAACCCAGCTTTATCTAGTAGCATTCTGTGAATTGAAACATTACATCTAAGCAGTGTTTTTTGGCAAGGTGATTTTGCAAAGGGAATAAGATGGGATTTATAGGGTCTTCTGTAGCACTAAGCAACAACTGAAAGCTTTGGTCTGTTTGTAATGTGCCTGTTAATCCTTCAAACTCTTTCAAGGAGATTTAATGTGAATGGCTGTGAATGGAGGAAAATCTCTTTCCTCTTGATCAGTCCCTTCTTGTTTTTATTCTCTTGCACACCCCCATCATATTTTATTTAATTTTTTCCCCAAAATGGGTCATGCTGGTGGTGAGATGTGAAATCTCGCATGGCAGAGGGTTTTTGTGTGTGTGTGTGTGTGTGTGTGTGTGTGTGTGTGTTTAATACACCTGTAAAGAGTCTAAGAGCAGAGATGTTTTCAAATAGAGAGCTTTAGAGAGAACGACCACAGGTTAATAGTTAAGACCCTAACATTTTAGATTAATGGATTTTTCAGCATCTCGCGCAGGAGCACCACGTTTTTTTAGACGTTGTGTCAAGTGAAAAGAATGTCAATTTTAAAAAGCTTGTCTTGAGACACCTGCACTCTGTTATGCATTGTTCTACATCTTGCTTTTTTTTAGCACAAGAATGTGTTCTGTCTGAATGGCCCCTAAGGTTATTATTGTGTGTATATGTGTGTGGTGTTAGGGTTTTTTGTAAATGTGTGCATGTGTATGGTGTGTTAGGTCAGTGTGTGTGTGTGTGTGTGTGTGTGTGTGTGTGTGTGTGTGTGTGTGTGTGTGGTATTTTGCTACACTTACAGTTCATTTTGTTGCCCTAATACCACAGTTTGAAAGATATTTTTTAAAAGAATCACAAAGTGAAATTGTGATTTTTGTAAGACATCGTATACAAACATCTCTCTTTATGCACAGATCATTGCTGCTGTGAGCCCAAAATAGCTAAAAATGTATATCTGCTCTTACTTTAGGCAGTTTTCTACTAAATAAGCAATTTTTTACTTGTCTGTGAGCTTGCTTCTGTGAATAATCCAATGTTAAATCTAAGATGTCCAGAGCAATATATGCAGTCCAGCTGGAAAAGCAGGCTAAACAAATAATCAAAAATATATGTTCTAAACTATTGGTGATAAAGTTAGACATCATCTGAAAGGATCTCAGCTTTCTTATGGCACCAAGATTGAGCTTCTAGTCCGCTCAGAGGCCGAGATATTCAGTGAAATAATGGGGGTGGTGCGTGAACTGAAAATTAGACAATGTCTATGGACGAGCACTGTGAGGGCTAAAATGCGTTATAGTACCACCTACATTTCAGATTGGCATTTTGTGATTAAATGTTTTTTTCCTAGTACTTGCTGCCATCTAATAGAATAAAATACATGTTTACAAAGTTAGGACAACAAAAAAAAAAAACATTTTCTAATCATCATAAGATTGTTAACATATACAATATTATTTATGAATAATTAGCCTTTTTTTAATTTGGGGGGTTTTCTGAAAAATTCGACACATTTTTGCCAATTAGTGCACAGTATGTGTAAACGGTGACCTTTTAAATTTGAGTGAAAAATTGTAGGCAGCAGCCCAAAAATGCCTCAGAGTTGAAGAGGTTAAGCCTAATTCACCTCAGGTGTGCATTCTATGGGTTGCTCGCAACCGCAAAGAGCATGAGGTGTGACCGTTATCTCCATATTCATAACAATAGGTCTTATAATTGTTAAGAAGACACACATATTATAAAATAAACAAATAACATTTATTTTTTATATTAAACGGCAGCAGTCATTTAACTTACATGTTACAAAGCTGGGAAATTAAATTGATATATATATACACACACACACACACACACACACACACACATGTGTAAGGTTATTTATATTAGAATTCTAAGTATTTGCACAAGTATATTTTGTCATCTTACTTGAAACCCGAAACCTGCATGAGTTAAGCGTTGTCTATGTTTGATGACATTGCAGGGTTTCCAAATGAACACATTTTGTCAAGTGAAGTCAACAGATATTTTGTGGTCGGTGTTTAGGGAGCAGTGAACACTGTATAGGGACCCTGCAAATTGGAAAGCAGTTCATGTTTATATATTGTAGCCTTTTGCTGTTGACCAACACGCCATTTTGATGTTATTTTGATTAATAGTGCAGCCCTAAAGAATCATGAAATTAGTCAATTAATGCGCTCTTTAATGGTAAAATAAAAAGCGCATTCAAAACATAGGACATTCACGACATTGCTTGATTTTATATTGTCAGTGAAATCATCGCAATTACATCGTGAATATTCGATATATCACACAGCCCTACTTGTCAAGCTCAAATAACTTAATTTAAATAACCAATATAATGAAACTTGTCAAACACTTACTTGTGAGCTGGAGATGCAGGTTTATGTGCATTACTAGACTTTTAGGTTACAAACTGGTCATTACAAGTGTATTATGCTATAAATGTGGTTTATGAGGACATTTCTAGTGTCACATTCATTTAAATTGCTTAAAAAAAACATACCATGTTTTTTTTGTGAAGGATAGGGGATAGAATCGATAGCTTGTTCAGTATAAAAATCATTATGTCTAGGGTCCTTAATGATAGCTGCACCAACGTGTGCGTGTGTGTGTGTGTGTGTGTGTGTTACCAGTGTGTTGGTTTGCCATAAGGGATCTTGTAAATTCCACAGCTGATTTACAGAAAGTGATAATGTTAAAACAGCTGCCATAACTCAACACCACGAGCTGTCAGCTCCTAACTAACTTCAATTCATGAGTGTATTTTCTGTACTGTGTGTGTGTGTGTGTGTGTGTGTGTGTGTGTGTGTTTGTGTGTGTGTGTGTGTGCAGATTATAGCATTTTAGCATGTGTAGTTTCCCATGTCCATAGTTATAGAAAAAGAATGCAGAGAAAAAGTGACCACATTCTCTCCATATTCCCCAATATTTATCCACAACCCAAACATAGAGCCGCTATTCTCATAAGGAGGTGGTGGGGAGAGCCAGAGTGTCACAGGAGGAATTTCCGGCAAAGAGCTGCGAGTTCTATGCACGATTATTGTGCCGACGACTATCTGTGAAGCTTTGATTTGTACAGGACAGTTTGTAAATGAAAGGGGGCCAGTTGTCTGACTAAACAATGTCTTAAATGTTTGGCTTAGTTCATCTTTATCGACTTTTGTATGTAATAGCGCTTGTAAGTTGGCAGCCAAGTGTAGTGTGCATTCTTTGGGTTTTGTTTAAAATATGAAATGGTAAGTTAAGCCAAAAATAACAATAAAAATTCTGTCATCATGTACTCACTCTCATGTTGTTGCTACTCAACGTTGTATAACTTTGAGGAAATGCTGTTCTTTTTTAAACAACACTAGCAGATTGTATCAGGGGCTGTCAGGCTACAAAAACCATCATAACATTAATCCATACCACTCGTGAATAATATAGTCAAAGTCTTCTGAATCCATTTGGCATTTTGTGCAGAACAAATTGGAATTTAACGGGATAGTTCAGACAAAAAAATGGAAATTTTGTCATCATTTGCTCACACTCTTGTTGTTCCAAACCTGTATGGCTTTCTTTGCTACATGGAACACAAATGGAGATTTCAAGCAGAAAAGTACCCTCAGTCACCATTCACTTTAATTGCGTTTTTTTTCCATGCAATGAAAGTGAATGGTGGTGGAGTAGTAGGCTAAAGCACATAACTGTTAAGCAGAAGGTTGCTGGTTCAATCCCCACAGCCACCACCATTGTGTCCTTGAGCAAGGCACTTAACTCCAGGTTGCTCCGGGGGGATTGTCCCTGTAATAAGTGCACTGTAAGTCACTTTGGATAAAAGCGTCTGCCAAATGCATAAATGTAAATGTGGAATGAATGGTGACTGAGACTGAACATTTCTATAAGAAAGAAAGTCTTACAGGTTTGAAATAACACAAGGGTGAGTTAACGATGATAGAATTTTCAACTCTGGGGGAACTGTCCCTTTAGGTTTTCTAGTTTAAGAAGTTATTGCATTCGTTTTAAGTAAAGGCTTGCTAAAAACAGGGTTTGTAGTTGTATTTGTCCCTATTTGGTCAAGTATGTCATTATCTTCCCCATTAACTTGTTTGACCATAACATGCTTTATTAATCACAGTTCTGATCCGTGGTGTGGTTTCTACTCACTCCAGACCAGATGGGTTTAGTTAATAGAGGAAAAAAAAGATGAAATTCCATGAAGTGATGCCTGACATAAAAGAACATGTTGTTTTTAATGGTGGTACTTTGCCAGTTTGTTTCATGTGTGTCCAGGGAGATTATTTGGACTAGCTCATAACATGCAAACCTAGTGTGTTTGTGAGATATTTTTCATAAAATTCTGCATTTAAAGTGTTTTCTGTATTTTTATATATATATATATATATATATATATATATATAAAAACGGCACTGTGGCAGTGCCATGGTGCAGTGACGATATCAAATGGTACTTTAAAATATAGCATAGTACTGAAAGAGTACTATGGCCTTATTACAATGGTATTTACATGGTATGTCAATGAATACCATGGTATTACCATTATGGCAGTGTCTAAAACAACCATGGTATTACAATAGATCCATATTAACAAAAAGTGAATACCGTAGTACCATGGTAAGGGGATAAAATAGAGCTGTGGTGGCACCATGGTACAATGTTTTAATATATAAATACTATGGTATTTGCATGGTGGGTACTTAACAAAAATATGATGTTATTGATGATGATAATAAGAATAATATCATGTTAGACAAGGTAATGCCATAGTACTTTTATTGTAAATGCAGCATGTTGCAAATGATCCTAACAAAAATATGCCAGTACCGTGGGACTATGATGGGATCAGATGGTAATACCATAGTACTCTGTTATATACAATGGTACTGAATGATACGGTATTCATATAGGATGGGATTTACATAGTACTCCAAAGCACTTTAATGAATACCTTAGTATTAAAGAGTAATATGCCCATAATAACATTATAATACCATAGTACCATGTAAAAAAAGACAAGGTAAGTGAAGGCATTTGCAAATGACGCTTACAAAAGCATGTCAGTACTATGGTAAAATGATGGTATTAGATGGTAATACCAAAGTATTTTGTTATATATGCAGTGGTACTGAATGATTACCATAGTATTCATTTACCATAGTATTTACATTGCACTCCAAGACACCAAGGAATACTATGGTATTACCATTGATTATGTCCAAGATACATTTTAATACTATAGTACCATGGTACATTCGGATACTTTTTGTTACTGGGACTCATTTAACATTTCTAAACAGCCGCTTCTTTGAAAGAACTTCAGATTGGTCTATGACCTACAAATATCAAGTAACATGTTGTTCTCATGATATCATATGGCTCATCTTTCTGACTCCTTAACTTCTCAGACAAAACGCATTGGGATTGCACACACATTTTCCCAGTAACATGCTGACCTGCCACACTGCTTTTCGTTTTCTCTCTCTCTCTCTCTCACACACACACAAACAATAGGCCCTTTCAGTGAAGTGATACAGTAACGCTGCAGTTTCTCTGGCTTCTCAGATTATGCATGTTTAAATTCAGTCAAAGTGCTGCACGTTTGTCCTGGCGCGCAGCTGGTCATTTCTCAGTGCAAACAGTTGCAGTCCAGATGTTGGGAAAATGGTAGCTTGTTTGATCTTTTATTGTGTTGATTCTCAATGGGCGTCAAAGCGCCAATGTTTTTGCATTTGAGCTCACTGGCACCCCCTGCTGATGGCATAGCTTGTGTTTTTGAATGGTCCATTAAGTTTCATTAACTGAATCTACAGTACACATTCCCATAATTTGCCATTTCAGTATGTTAGTACTCCTAAGAACAGGCAAAGAAGTTTAAAGAATAGCTGCCATTTTCGTGTGTGTGTGTGTGTGTGCGCGCGCGCGCGCATGTGTTTTGAT
This sequence comes from Moxostoma hubbsi, assembly GCA_032164185.1. Lineage (NCBI taxonomy): Eukaryota > Metazoa > Chordata > Actinopteri > Cypriniformes > Catostomidae > Moxostoma > Moxostoma hubbsi. The sequence goes on from JAVLUX010000019.1 coordinate 5,840,459, forward strand.
AGACATATTTTTTTAAAACATTAAAAAAGCGCAGTGCAGCTAATAGCTGTTATGCTTGAGTATGTTCATCATGAGATGTGTTGTGTGTAGTTGTCTAGTCACCCACACTGCTTCTCTCTCACACACACACACACACACACACATACACAAGTTGCCCTTTGCTCTGCCCTTATCTGTCATCTGTTTATATATTATTTTCTGTCCCTGCACTAGACTGCATATTTTTAATAAACATTCAATGACAACTCTTCAGTAAGTATATATGTATCTATATTAATTATTGTACATACTGTATATCTCTTTGTGCATTTAAAGGGGTGATGTCATAAGGAATCACATTCTCCCTAATATTTGGACATATAAGAGGTCTTTCTACTATAAAAACATACTGTAAATTTCAGAACTCAAAACTTAAACCCCAGTGAAATAAAAGCATTTATTGAAACCAAGCTTTGTTCTCTACTTCTGTGACTTCTCTACGTCATTCGGGGGCTCAATAATGCATGAACGCCTCTACAGCTCAAAAACATTAACGCCTACTTTCACGTCAGTGTACCCTTGGCCCTGCCCACTGGTGCTTCAGTTCATAAACTGAGAGACTCACCATTCCTGAACACCAAATGGGACCCATCTGAACGGTTTTAAATCAATTTTTCACTTAAATGTGCACAGACAGATGTCTTTGACAATTTGATACATACAGTATCTCAGGCCGATTTTAAAAGATGAGGTGTTAAGTTATAACTCTGTCATTCAGCTGCTGCCTCTTGCTGTTTTGAGTATAAATGCATCATAGATGCATTCGTTCGCCCATCTGCGCTATTTTTAATTGTCGTCTTTGATGTCCAAACAATCATATCAATGTTGATTGTTTGTGAACTAGTCATTATATGATTTAAGCTTTGAAAAGGTACTGTTATTGAAGGATGGGGCAGTTTAAAACACTTGGACCCATGCGGTCAGCGCAAAATGGAACAGGACATCTGTCTATTGTCGGCTCGATGGAACGCATCTATTGCTTTTGATGCAGCGTGACTCATCTCCTGTGTAGAAAAGGTGTGAGTGTTAACAGTTGTGCTTGATATGAACAGTTTAATATATTCAGATGCAATGTGTTGGATGTGTGTTATCTGTAAACCCTTAAATTAAATTTTATAATGTGGATGAGCTTGTTCATTCTCTTCAGATTGAGTTAAATCAAATGGCTAAATTTGAAGGACCTGCATGATGTTAGCCAATCAAAACAGTGGGCGTTAACATTTAATTTTTAAGGAGGTGCTTATGCCAAAACCAAGCGTTTTAGACAGAGGGCAGAGATAGAGTGAAGAATGATCATATATTACTAAATTATGATTTTTTTTTAATGCAGATAAAACGTTACTAACATTATCAGTGGACCTCAGGGAAGATAATAAAACTATAAAAAAAAATTATGAAAAAATTTCACGATCAGTGGCAGATGCGGTTTGTGTTATAGAAACCTGAGCGTTTGAAAACATTATTTTTAAAATTGCATTTGTTGGAATGGAATTTTTCCCGCCTTTAAGTTTCTTTTCAAATACTTGCTGGTTCAAAACTCCACATGGCACTGGAAAAACCATCTGAGGACCAGGGGCGGAGCTAGAGGGTGGCCAGGGGTGGCCGTGGCTACTATGGACAATAGGGCCACCCCATTGGCCTCCCTACTTGCAACTTGCAGTTTTGGTAATTTTTTGTCTTGGACACAATTTAGTTAGACTTTTTAACCCACCCCCTTCACCCCCCGTCCAACAATCCTTCGGATGTTTTAGCACGCTGCTATACTGTTGTGGGTGGTTGCCAGAGCGTTGCTGTGTGGTTGCTGATGTGTTCTGCTTGTTTTTAGCACGCTGCTATACTGTTGTGGGTGGTTGCGAGAGCGTTACTGTGTGGTTGCTGAGGTGTGCTACTAACTAGACTAACTTGACAAACCCCAGTGGGAATACTTTTTTACACACGCTAGGGATACACTGCTAGCTACACAGAACTGAAATCCAACTTACTGCAGCCCACATGTCTGGTGGTCAGATCTGCTCGTTGGGGGGAGGGATCACCTTATTTGCTTGTCTTGTCTATTTATTTTCTTAACGCGGTTTGGGGGATTTTATGTTTGTTCATTAGAAGCAGCATGCTTCTCTGTCAGTAGCAGCTGCACGTGTAGAGCAGATCTAGTCCGCCAAGACCAAGCCAATACCATGTCATATATAGAATATACACTGGCGGCCAAAATTTGGAATAATGTACAGATTTTGCTCTTATGGAAAGAAATTGGTACTTTTATTCACCAAAGTGGCATTCAACTGATCACAATGTATAGTCAGGACAAAAATGACTATTACAATTTGAAAACAAAAATTCTGAACTTCTCAAACTACTTCAAAGAGTTCTCACCAAAAAATCCTCCACATGCAGCAATGAAATCTTTGCAGATCTTTGGCATTCTAGCTGTCAGTTTGCCCAAATACTCACTGACATTTCACCCCACACTTCCTGTAGCACTTGCCATAGATGTGTCTGTCTTGTTGGGATCTACTCATGCACCTTACAGTCTAGCTGATCCCACAAAAGCTCAATGGGGTTAAGATCCATAACACTCTTTTCCAAATATCTGTTGTCCAATCTCTGTTTCTTTGCTCACTCCAACCTTTTCTTTTTGTTTTTCTGTTTCAAAAGTGTCTTTTTCTTAGCAATTCTTCCCATAAGGCCTCCTGAGTCTTCTCTTTACTGTTGTACATGAAACTGGTTTTTAAAGTGCCATAGCTATGAAAAACTATTGAAAAAGTACCACTAAAGTAGTCCATATTACTTCTGTGCACTATTCTCTAGTCTTCTGAAGCCATAAGATGAGTCGTTATGTAGTAAGATAAAGTCATTATTCACTAAAAACGTTCCTCACTTTCAAATCTCATTCATGCATGTGCAGAATCAAACTGAAGTTGCATCAAACTTCATTGATTCTCCCATGTCTTATGACTGTGTGCTACGAGTTTATTGACCACTAATGTCAAATGTACCGTAACTCGTATGGAACATGAATTAGATAAATAATAATGCAGCTCAATTTACTTGTGTAGGTTGGAGCATAAATGGGCAAACTGTATAGAGCGTCATTGTAAATCCTTATCTAGATGTTTTAAAAGCATTTCAAGAACTCTTGAATACATCAAAGCAAATCCGAGTTTAGTTCCCTCTCACATTTTAATCTGGCCCTATCATGTTTACTGGTGCGATTGTACTGTTGATGTTAGATGGCCATTAACGAGGGGCCTGTTGGAGACTGTAGTTCAGTGTTTATTCCAGAAGAGAATTTTTATGTTTATCGTCTTCTGATTGACAGAACAATATCCAAAAATTCTTTTGAAGGACGTCAGCGAGCATTCTGGAGCAAATTCAGTTTATGATTTCCAAGACATGGCATTCTGTCTCGCTGATTGCCATGAAAAACATGGGAGGAACAAATCCTGAAGGCTTTCAGCTCATCGCCGTCTGTCTTTTTGTCAGGGTGATTCCCATGTCAGCTCTTATCTTATTTAGTGCGTGCTTTTGTTGTCAGTGCTCAAGAAATCCTAAAATACTTAAAGCATTCCAGAGCTTCATAAAACTGGCCTCCATTTTCCAGATTAACCCTAAATGTCAACATGAAATGGTGTTTACAGCCTATTTTACTTTTGTAATGTGATGTATTTCTCATGATTATGCAGGAAATTGACACGATGCTCCCAAAAGTTAATGAACCCTGATATTGACCCCATTCTAACAAATTACTGCAAATCGTCATTCCCCCATCAGATGTTTTTCTTGCAAGAAATCATGCTCACATGAACAATTGTGAGCGCAATTCAGAGGTTGACATTTTTACCCCACTGAAGCTTAGGATCAGAGTTGGGTTGTGGGTTAGGGAGTAGAGTTAATAAAATATGGGCTGGACTTCATTTTATCCATTTGGTAATTGATTAAATGGTGAAAAGTGGTCTCTGTTTGACAGGTGGTTGGAGGGGAGGGCTTTAAAAGTATAAGGTCTTGGTTACATCAGCAGGTGGTTATGCCATGTGGTGATGTTGTACAGTGTATTACCGTATTGCCTTTGAGTTTGTATGGAAAAGTTCTAAAGCACCAATATTAAAGTGTCTCTACTGTTCAGACTGAGCAGCTAACCATATCCAGACAAATTGCATTAGCGATTTTGAAACTTGTCATCGGTGAAGGGTGTCTGAGCCAGAGCTAGTCTCTTTGCCTTTGACAGGCCGCTTAACACTAATATCTACAAGCAAGTCAACAAATACCAGCATGCTGATGGACTTTCTGACTGATAAGAAGTAAATGGGATTGAAGGAAAATGATGGAGGGAGGTGGTAGAGGAAAAACTATTGTTTTTTAGTTCTTCCTGCCATCCAGTAGAGTAAAATAAGACTTTTTGCATGAAAGTGCAAATCGCTGCCTGTCTGGCAGACATCTCCGCCTGGATGAAGGAACACCACCTGCAACTCAACCCAGCCAAGACTGATCTCCTTGTCTTTCCAGCCAACCCTGATGTTGAACACAACATCACTGTGCAGCTGGGTCCAACTACAGTGTCGCCTTCCAAAACGGTCAGAAATCTAGGGGTAACCATTGATGACAAGTTAAATTTCACAGACCACATCTCAAAGACTGTAAGATCATGTAGATTTACATTCTACAATATCAGGAAGATAAGACCTTTCCTCTCTGAACATGCCACACAACTGCTTTTTTACTCACTTGTCATAACTAGACTTGACTACTGTAACGCTCTCTTTGCAGGCCTTCCTGCATGTGCTATTAGACCTCTGCAAATGATCCAGAATGCAACAGCACGTCTGGTCTTTAATGAACCAAAGAGAGCACATGTTACACCACTCTTTGTCTCTCTCCACTGGCTGCCGGTTGATGCACGTATCAAATTCAAGGCTCTGATGCTGGCATACAGAACAATCACTGGGTCTGCTCCAGCATACCTAAAAACATTTATGCAGAGCTACGTTCCCACCAGAAGCCTGCGGTCGGCTAAGGAACGTCGCCTTGTCGTATCAAAACAAAGATACACCAAAACACTTTCTCTGACTTTCAGTTTTATCATACCACGTTGGTGGAATGACCTTCCCAACTCAATCCGTGAAGCTGACTCGCTCTCTATCTTCAAAAAACAGCTAAAAACACATCTTTTCCAAGAGCATTTAACCAGTCACTAAAAAAATTATAAAAAATTAACAATTCTTGTTGCACTTAAATCGGTTTTGTATACTATTCTGATGATAGTGAAACTTTGTAGTATGGCACTTTTCGTACCACTGTCTCCTTAAGATGATTCGCTCATGTTTTTCCTCTTTTGTAAGTCGCTTTGGATAAATGTAAAAATGTAAAGTTGAGGACACAAAACTGAACTTTGCACATTAAAAAAAGGCATTTTGTCCAATTAGTCCACTGTATGTGTGAACAGGGAGCTTTTAAATTTGAGTGTGAAAAATTTCAGACTGCAACCCAAAAACCCTGCAGAGCATAAACTCTGCCATCCATCTTTATCCATCAATGGAGGGATATTTCTTTTGCTGATTTTGGATTATGAAAACACTAAAGAAGTGATCCGATTTAGCCACTCTACAAAGGATATCGTTCTGTCTGTTTTTACATGTCTTAGCTGTTGGCAGGGTGTTTGTAACATCTCTGTCAGTGTCGCTTGAAAGTGACAGCTTATTAAAAAATGACATACCTCCATTGGTAATTGGAAGTGAGTGAGCATATATTGTTTGCAGTGCAAGAGTGTCTGCTCGTTCACAATTTAGATTTGGAGGACACAAGGGCCAGTTATCTTTCTTTTCAAGTGACCAGTGTCGTTTTACTGGAGTGGATCTCTCAGCACGTCAATAATGCATCAGCACAAATGCACTCGCTGCTAATAACTCCCAAAATGTGCTGAAAAACCTCTTGGCTAAAAATAGCCATGTAGGGATAAAATACAGATTTAGTGTGACGGGGAGCGAGAGAGTGGACGGGGAAAAAAGGAATAATAACTGAGAAACTGAGAGAGAAAGAGAGCCTGGTATTGATTAGGTAGAGACATTTATTGTGTGTCTTTGGGAAATTTAGTTTTTAAAAGTTTAAATAGTGTCTTTCATACTTAGTTCAACTAACAAAACAGCAAAAAGTGCAATGGTGTTACCATGTTTATTGGACATAGTAGCATATGAATAGTTTGTTGTTTAATCTTTTTTATTTGGAATATATTGGGGCATATACTGTGGTAATACTGTTGTTTTATCTGTATATTTACCATGTTAGTATTGTTTCTTTTTGTTCACATACCATGGTAATACCATGTTTTTGGACATGTACTGTGGAAATATGTTTTTAAATGTGGACAGAGGAATATTTTGAGCATATACCATTTTGGGCACATACCATAGTAACGCCATGTTTTTTTGGACTTGTACTATGGAAATATCATTATTTAAACATGTGATTATTTTTGGACATGTACCATGGGAATACTGTGTATTTTTGGGCACATACCATGGTAAAACCATGGTGTTGGACATTTACTATGGAAATACCGTATTTTTTTATTTGTACATGGGAATAATTTTGGGCACATACCATGTTAATACCCTGGTTTTTGGACTTGTACTATGGAAATATGTTTACAACATGGAATTACTTTTAGGCATGTACCCCATGTTAATGCTGTTATTTTATTTAGGCATATACCATAATAATATCATGTATATTTTGGAACACACCATTGTAATACCATGTTTTTTGAATGGAAATATTATGTTTCCTCCGTGGGATTATTTCTGGACATGTACCATGTTAATACTGTTGTTTAATTCGGACGTATACCATGGTAATATTGTGAATTGTTGGGCACATGCCATGGTAATACCATATTTTTGGAAATATGCCATGGCATTTTTTGAAGTACCTTTTGAGTATGAATTACTAGTAATAATAGTAATATTCAGTTCCAGTAGTGTGTCTAATCACTGTACCATGGTATTATTCTAGTGCTTTTTAGAGTTTCTTTATTTCTTTCATGATTTCTTTTTATGATTTCTTTCTTCTCACTGTTGTAGTCTAGCTTTATATCTCTGTTGTCCAATTTTACCATGGCAATACAAAGCCATACCTCTCCACTAAACTGTTGACATCCTCACCAGGCTGAGCCAATGCAATATGCTAGGGCAGGATCTGCCATCGATTGGTCCGGTCTGTCAGCTGTTTTCTGTGATCTGCTACTCAGTGCTGTTGGTGAGCTGCATTCAGTCTGCTGCCTCTCATTAAACACTGAATCTATCTTTGCAGTTTCTCTGCGTGGTCTCTCTCTCTCTCTCTCTCTCTCTCTCTCTCTCTCTCTCTCTCTCTCTGTCTGTCAACAGCTCTACCTACCTTGAGGGAGAAGAAACAGAACAGAATAGCACTGATCCAGCTTTTGGGAATGGTTGAAACACATTCCCCCTCCAACGTTGGATTTTACAGCCTTAGATTTTAAATCCGATGAGTTTTATTTCATGGAAACCTTTTGGGAAGAGGTTTAGCTCTCACCAACCTGTTGCTCGTCTCCTTGCGGAGGTGATCGAGCTGACGGGAGGAGGGCTAAGGGTGGAGCTCATTGCAGGCGTCCGCAGGCGCTGTCACCTCGGGGGCGAGAGACGCGCGTCGCATGCTGCAGATGGTACGGACCCTCGCCCAGTTCACTATCGCCCTGGAGGAGATGCAGGAGAGCGGAGAGAGTGCCAGTGATGATGGAGTAAGAGGTGGGGGGGTGGGTGAAGACATCAAGGACAGGTCTGCCATCGAGACCAATGGAAATGGGGGTGGGGGGGGCTTGAGCAGTTCTCAGACCAGTGCTGAGGTATGACCCTTACTGACCCTTTCGTTTTTTGTCTATCTGTTGAGATGTTTGTTTTTCTTTGCTGTTGCCTTTGTGAGTTGTCAGAGAGCATCTATGTTTGGGAAACTTGAATGTCAAGGACTTTTACTCTTTTCACCCTTCAAAACAGAGTTTTCATGTTGCTTCCTAAACTTTAAAGCAACCTTCTAATCTCATCCCTCTTTACTGTCTTTGTCATATCTTGGTTTTGTTCTTAAGATTGTCAGGATGAATTGATGGATGGATAGATGGATAGATCAAACAGTCACAACATTAAAACCATCTGCCTAATGTTGTATAGGTCCCCCTCACGCCGTCAAAATGGCGCCAACCTTTATCACCACAATTGTAAAGAATGGATATCTGAGTTACCGTAGACTTTGAAAATTCTTACCAGTCTGGCCATTCTATTTTGACCTCATCAACAAGGCATTTCCATCCGCAGAATTGCCCTTAACTGGATGTTTTTTCTAGAGACTGTTGTGTGTGAAAATCCCAGGAGATCAGCAGTTACAGAAATGCTCAAACCAGCCCATCTGGCACCAACAATCATGCCTATTTGTCACCAACAATCATGCCCTGGTCTAAATCACTGAGATCACATTTTTCCCCATTCTGATGGTTGATGTGAACATTAACTGAAGCTCCTGACGCAAATCTGCATGATTTTATGCACTGCACTGCTGTCACACAATTGGCTGATTAGATAATCACAGGGATGATTGTTGGCAGACGGGCTGGTTTTGTGTATTTCTGTAACTGCTGATCTTCTGGGATTTTCACACACAACAGTCTCTAGAATTTACCCTGAATGGTGGCAAAACCAAAAATCATCCGGTGAGCGGCAGTTCTGCAGATGGAAACGCCTTGTTGATGAGAGACGTCAAAAGAGAATGGCCAGACAAGTTCAAACTGGCAAAGTCTACGGTAACTCGGATAACCACTCTGTGCAATTTTGGTGAGAAGAATATAATCTCAGTATGCTATTCTGAGTGTAGGTTTGCGCTGTTTTGGTGGCACAAGGGGGACATACACAATGTTATCCAGGTGGTTTTATGTTGTGGCTGATCAGTATAGATAGATAGATAGACAGACAGACAGACAGATAGATCGACAGACAGACAGACAGACAGACAGACAGACAGATAGATAGATAGATAGATAGATCATGTTAGAATGAATAATATAACTAAAAAACAATATAAAGAACAGTATAGAACGATTCAATGAACAAACAAACAAACAATAGATGGATATCATAAACAATTGGCTGTTGCCTGCAATTTGCTGGGGGGTTTTTTTTGTTTCTTTTCAAATAGCTGTAGCATCTTTTCTGTCACTTTTGAAAAATAGTGTTTTGTGTTATGTTTTTTGTAGGTTTATGTCTTTCCTGCAGCAGTTTATTCTGTCCTCTACCTAAATATAATTAGAGTGACTAAATCAGTAGCCATTCAATCATGAGATTAAGGCAGTGCTCTTGCCTTCAGTGCGAAAACACAATCCTCCACTCACATTTGTGTTTGCCCCCCCACCCCAAACCCAAATTTCAAGCCAAATCTACACCCTTGAGTGGAACACAAAAGGAGATGTTACGCAGAATGTTAGGTAATGACAGCCACCAAGGAAATTAAATGAAAGTGAATGTTGACTGAGGCTGTTCGTCCCCAACGTCTTCCATTGCTGTACATCTTTATGTTGCATGGAAGAACGAAAGACATACAAGTCTGCAACAATATGAGAATGAATAACTGACAAAATTGTCAATTTTGGGAGAATTTCCATTGAAACCCTGTCCTGCTTATAACACTAGTTCCTAACAAAACCTTCTGCAACACTTCAATGACTGGACTGAGGCTAAGAGAAGGGTCTTTATTGGATTATGTCCAGACATAGAGAGGATTTAGTCTGTAGTGACCCTATGGGTGTCTGTAAGGGGGAAGTGTCTTAAGAATGTCCTACACCTCACATATGGCACATATTCAACAGGGGTCACTGGTTGACCCCTGTGTATCTGTGTGATGACTGGTTAATACCAGTTTTGTTTTGTTTTTTGTGTTTGCAACTAATAAATACATTTCCATTGTGTTCTCATTTAAATCATTGCGTAATGTTGTTTTTACTATTTGTCCTATGTTTTTATTTTTGCTCTTTTTTGGATTTGTTTTAGTCTGTGATGCTTTCTCTCCGTTTATTGGTCTTGAATGCTCTCCTTTAACCAAAAATAGCCAACTGCCTGTGATCCTGTGATCAGTTTTTGTAAAGGCTGGCCAGAGCTCGCTTTGGCCGTTTGACGCAGACTGGCACACATTTAAACAATTTGTTTTTAACAATTTTAAGATATGCAGTGCAGTCCTCTCATATTCATAATAATAGAGCAAGTAAGTTTTGTTATTGTAGCGGCCTTGCTAAAGTGTTGCTAATGTGCTCTGGGTGGTTGCTTTTGGTAAAAGTCTCTATGATATTGTGGTCTCTAGAAATGGCTCTGGTCCCTCCTTCATTGCAAGTCTATGGATGAATTTCCACTATTAAACACGATTAAAAAAAACTTATGTTGAAACCACACGGACTGATGGATTTAACAGAAGCATATACCATCGATTAACAACCTCAAAGCTCACGGTAAGTCGGTCTATAAAGGTTTATGTTATTATTAGGGCTGTTGATCGCTTAAAATATTTAATCAAATTAATTACATGGTATGCCGATATATATATATATATATACATATATACACTACCGTTCAAAAGTTTGGGGTCACCCAAACAATTTTGTGTTTTCCTGAAAAGTCACACTTATTCACCACCATACGTTGTGAAATGAATAGAAAATAGAGTCAAGACATTGACAAGGTTAGAAATAATGATTTGTATTTGAAATAAGATTTTTTTTACATCAAACTTTGCTTTCGTCAAAGAATCCTCCATTTGCAGCAATTACAGCATTGCAGACCTTTGGCATTCTAGCTGTTAATTTGTTGAGGTAATCTGGAGAAATTGCACCCCACGCTTCCAGTAGCAGCTCCCACAAGTTGGATTGGTTGGATGGGCACTTCTTGCGTACCATACGGTCAAGCTGCTCCCACAACAGCTCAATGGGGTTCAGATCTGGTGACTGCGCTGGCCACTCCATTACCGATAGAATACCAGCTGCCTGCTTCTGCTCTAAATAGTTCTTGCACAATTTGGAGGTGTGTTTAGGGTCACTGTCCTGTTGTAGGATGAAATTGGCTCCAATCAAGCGCTGTCCACTGGGTATGGCATGGCGTTGCAAAATGGAGTGATAGCCTTCCTTATTCAGAATCCCTTTTACCCTGTACAAATCTCCCACCTTACCAGCACCAAAGCAACCCCAGACCATTATATTACCTCCACCATGCTTAACAGATGGCGTCAGGCATTCTTCCAGCATCTTTTCATTTGTTCTGCGTCTCACAAACGTTCTTCTTTGTGATCCAAACACCTCAAACTTGGATTCATCTGTCCACAACACTTTTTTCCAGTCTTCCTCTGTCCAATGTCTGTGTTCTTTTGCCCATCTTAATCTTTTTCTTTTATTGGCCAGTCTCAGATATGGCTTTTTCTTTGCCACTCTGCCCTGAAGCCCAGAATCCCGCAGCCGCCTCTTCACTGTACATGTTGACACTGGTGTTTTGCGGGTACTATTTAATGAAGATGCCAGTTGGGGACCTGTGAGGCGTCTGTTTCTCAAACTAGAGACTCTAATGTACTTATCTTCTTGCTCAGTTGTGCAACGCGGCCTCCCACTTCTTTTTCTACTCTGGTTAGAGCCTGTTTGTGCTGTCCTCTGAAGGGAGTAGTACACACCGTTGTAGGAAATCTTCAATTTCTTAGCAATGTCTCGCATGGAATAGCCTTCATTTCTAAGGACAAGAATAGACTGTCGAGTTTCAGATGAAAGTTCTCTTTTTCTGGCCATTTTGAGCGTTTAATTGACCCCACAAATGTGATGCTCCAGAAACTCAATCTGCTCAAAGGAAGGTCAGTTTTGTAGCTTCTGTAACGACCTAAACTGTTTTCAGATGTGTGAACATGATTGCACAAGGGTTTTCTAATCATCAATTAGCCTTCTGAGCCAATGAGCAAACACATTGTACCATTAGAACACTGGAGTGATAGTTGCTGGAAATGGGCCTCTATACACCTATGTACATATTGCACCAAAAACCAGACATTTGCAGCTAGAATAGTCATTTACCACATTAGCAATGTATAGAGTGTATTTCTTCAAAGTTAAGACTAGTTTAAAGTTGTCTTCATTGAAAAGTACAGTGCTTTTCCTTCAAAAATAAGGACATTTCAATGTGACCCCAAACTTTTGAACGGTAGTGTATGTATATATATATATATATATTTATATTTGAAACAATTAAAATGCATCACATTATTTAGGTATATAAGTTGAGCATTAAAAAAATAATATAAAAAGTGACTAGAATGCATATGCAATATTACCATATTGTTGAACATAAGCCTGTCATTGGCCTACAGTACACAGCAATCCACTTTGCAATTAAATTCGTCAATCAGTCTGAGATTTATTATAAGGGCTTGTCTAAGGATTCAATGTACACCAGATGGACGCTTTTGGAGCATCTCGGTTGTGTTGCGTCATAAACATTCTGTTTTTAGGTCAGTTTGTCAAGTTAAACAAAGTTTGAAACTTAGAAAAACACATCTTAAAATCTCTGCCTTAGGATTTGTGCTCCATCAAGCTGTGTCTGTATGCAAGGACATATTCTCCTCTTGTGTTATCTGCTCTTGGTAAGTGTTGTTTGTATGAGCTGCATGTTGCCTATACAGCGAGTTTCGCTCACTGCCCCTGGAGAAAAAGGTGGTATTCCAAGCTTGAATTGCTTATATGGAAGGAATATTCCTTATTACGGTCCAGGCACATGATTAATTGCAGACATTTTTTTAATGTGTTATTTTTCATATAATTAATCGCACTGAATTGATGCATTTAATGACAAAATAATGGAATTCTTACTTCCGGAACAGACCGTTGCACTCTATAGTAAAGTTCACCTCTAATTGTCATTAAAATGCATAAAGAAAAATGTGCGAGACTTCGGTCTGTTTATGTCTTAGGTCAGGAGTGGCTGTGGCTCAGGTGGTAGAGCGGGTCGGCCATTAATTGCAGGGTTGGTGGTTCGATTCCTGGCCCACACGACCCCACATGCCCGAAGTGTCCTTGGGCAACACACTGAACCCAAAGTTGCTCCCAATGGCAGACTAGCACATTGCATGGCAGCTCTGCCGTCATTGGTGTATGAGTGTGTGTGTGTGTGAATGGGTGAATGAGTCACAGTGTAAAGCACTTTGAATACCGTTAAGTTTAAAAAGGCGCTATATAAGTGCAGACCATTTACCATCTTAATTGCCTATTTTTATTTAATTGTTTTATTTTGGCCCTCTTGTTGAGTTGAACAGTTCATCAGAAATATCCCTTACTTTCTTTTGAACACAGTTTGATTGTCATGGGATTTTCTCTGTTTATTTTGGTGCCGTTAAAATAGCATTGTCCCCAGGCAATGCAGACTGAATCTAAAATGAAATGGAAGATTGATTCAATCTGTTTCATTGATGTTTTTGGACAAAACTACAAAACTCACACAGATTGGCTGGTTCAGACAAAATGGTCAGTCACATTTTGATCAATATTGCAAATAGATCGGAACACGTCAGCCAGACAAGCATATGCATGGCTCCATGTGCCTGTCACCGTTGCATAACGTCGTTGAAGAATCTCAGCAGGACAGTGGATCACCGCAGAGTCAGAGTTCTGAAAGCCTGTCAAGGAAGATTTGTTGCTGAGGCAGAGATAGAGAACAAACAGCCCTGGGATGGAGAAAAGGGGTTGAGAGAAGACATGGCTTTATAAAAAATGATGAAAGGCACAGAACCGCAGTGTGGTGTCTCTTGTGATACAGTTAAGGACACTTGTCACAGAGAGTTAGGGAATGACGACACTGGATGGCATCTGTGGTGTGGAGGGGGGCTGAGAACTGATGTTTGGTGCTAGGCAACTAGCTTCACGCATGTTCAAACCACTCTCTTTCCTCTCTATTCTGCTTTGGTCCTTTTACTCCATCCAGATCGGGAACAGTAATGTTCTCTGTTTAGTTCCATATCGCTAGATTTTAGCTTTTCTTTTGGTATACGTAAGTAGTCATTTAGCGGATGCAATCCGATGTGTGGAACAGCCTGAGGTTGAAGGGATAGTTCACCAAAAAAAATAACAATTCATCCATCATTTACTCACTCTCATGTTAGTCTAAACCCATGTGACTTTTTTTTCTTCTGTGGAGCCAAAACTTTGAAGCACAAAAAAGCACACAAAGACAGCATAAAAGTGATACATACGACTCCAGTGTGTAAATATATATCTTCAGAAGTGATATGATAGGCATGGGTGAGAAACAGATCGACATTTAAGCCCTTTTTTACTATAAATTCTCCTCCCTGCCCAGTAGGTGGCGATATGCACAAAAAAAATGTGCAAAAAATAAGATCTCTTGGGAGAGAAGAACCCTTGGGAAGGCTGTCTGAAAGTGGAGATTAAAAAGGACTTAAATATTAAACTCACCCACACCTATCATGTCACCTTTGAAGACATTTTACCACTGAAGTCGTATGGATTACTTTTATGTTGCCTTTATATGCTTTTGTAGCTTCAAAGTTTTGGACCCTGTTGACTTGAATTGTAAGGACCTACATAGCTGAGATATTCTTCTAAAAAATCTTTTAAAAGAAGAGAGAAAGTCATACACATCTGGGATGGCATGAGGGTGAGTAAATAATGAGAGAATTCAAATTTTTGGGTGAACTATCCCTTTAAGCAGTATGTTAGTGTCACTCACCATTCACTTAAATTGCATATTTTTTCCATACTATGAAATTAATGTATGGTACCTGAGACAGTATTTCTGCCTAACATTTCCTTTTGCGTTCCACAGAAGAAAGAAAAACATACAGGTTTGTAACAGCATTGATAGTGATAGTTTATACAGTATGTGGGATGTGTGATGCTTTCAAGGCCAGTATAACTGGTATTGACCCCAACACAGATACATCTATTCATTTTTATTTATTTATTTGCGATTTATGAGTATTAATGGGTCATTTTAGCCATTTAACATTATATGTAAAAGGTAAATGTATTAACAGGAATAAACTCCAAATTCAAATTTTTAACTACAAAAACAAACAAATCTCAATGTTTTAACATATTAAAATATAAATAAACTAAGAAAAGTCATATTTAGCCTTATAGTTATTTAGAGTGAAATAACCCCAGAAAATTGTCAAATTATTTCAGTAAAAAAATAAACGAGTGATATGCCCATCCCTAATTCCTTGATGCGATCGAACCAGAACCATTCGATTGCTAGCTCTGAGCTCTAACCAGTTCTCACCACCACTCATATCACCAACACCACCTGTTTGAGCCACATCCAACAGTTATATTCCAGTGTGGAGGAGAATGCATGAACATTCTTCTCCTCACTTTCATGTGGTGGACAGTGCAGTATTTTCTCATTGTGACTAGCGACCGGAGAGCGTTTCTGCTCAGATCAAAGGGAGGTTGATTTTTACTGGTTTTGGTACAATAGTTTCAGACCAGATTGTACCTGCTTTACACTTGGTGCTTTGGCTAGTGTGCATGAGTTTTTATTTTGGCTGGCAGTAATACCACATTTGGCAAAATTCCGCAGTGGACCTCAGGCGTCTAGCGGAGCATGCTTTAGCAAGAAATGAGATCTCATTACTCAAACACAATTGAACGCTACAGCCCGAGCCTCAAACGTGGCGCCTTGCATGACTTTTGCACTATGACCTCGGTTAAAAGAGGGTCAGTCATGGTATTTAGAGAAAATAATAATTTTTTCAGATTTTTTTGTTATACAAAGTTATGGAGTCAAATCAAGTTTGAATACGTCTTGAGACAAAAACGAAGCGTACAGTAAATGTACAGTCTTTCGGCCATTGTTCAGTCAACAAAATATAAAAAATTCATCTTTACAAAAAAATTTCAAGTGGACCAAAAATTTGGCATTCCATGTGTTGTGAAAATAGGACGTTAAGACACTACAAACTATTGATCAAAATCCTTCACATTCATGTATATATATTGCGTGCATCCCATTGCGATTGCTCATCATAAGACGACTGTTCACCTAAAACCTGTGCCACTGGCTCCGCCCACAGGGGACTCATAGTGGTTCAAAATCCCTCTCTGCACAGCTAATTATTAAACGAACAATTATGATGATGTGATGGTGGAAAACATTTTGAATGACTTATCACATTGTGCAACATTTACACTTTCAGTGTAGACAAAACACTTGTTAAAGTTGCACCTGGTTAGAACACAATGTTAGGCTAATGTTTTTAGCATTTTAAGTAACAGTGCACTGAAAAAATAACAGAATTTTCATAATTTACCTTCATGTTGTTCTAAATCTGTATGGACTCGCTTATGCTGCTTATTTTTTCAATACAATGGCAGTTGATAGGGACTCACTTTAAGAATCGAAGGACCATAAATGCGACCTCCACGCGACTTGTGCGTCATATTAAGTGGTCAACCGATATATCGCAGGAGCCGATAAATTGTCTGATGGCGATAATGAAAAAAATTCCAAATATTGGCTACATTATCGGCCTCAGCGATGTATTGTTCCACCAGTAAATATGATGCACGAGTGTGATGCATGGACTTCCTTTATGATGCTCTTGGGTGCTTTTTTAATCTTTAAAGGGAAATAAATTGATCGCCTACATTTTCCAGTTTGGAACTTTGCGCAATAGTGCCAGGAATCACCTGCTTGCATGTGAAGGAATCATCTGGAGTGTGGTTACATGTCCATGGTTACTGGAATACTGTGTCCACTGTTGTTATTCCTTCTTCCTTTTATTAACATGGTTAAGCAGTTTGGTTATGTATGAACTAAAATGGGATTACTACACAGAAACCAGAAGAATCTGCTATTTACAATCTAAAAGCATGTAAAAACCTTATTTTTTAAAGATTTATGTATTTATGTTTTTACAAAGTTAAAGTAAATCTGTATGCATGTTTTCTTGGACTTACTCTGACACCTAGTGGTGTGGATGCAACATCATTCAAACTCAATAGAGTTCAGTTACTGATGCCTTTTTAGAAATTCACAGTGGGCTCTGATTAGTTTAATCGGTGAGTGGAAGTGCCCGGTAACAGATTGGTTACTAAGATTAAGCGAGTATTTGGGTAATCATGTGATTCCAACATGGCAGCCCCCATGAGTGGACCCTCTCCATAGAATAAAACATTACAATTCCTTTCTTAAGGAGTGCAACTTTTTTAATGAGGAAAAATTAACTGAGTGCACAAGTTTTTTACGAACATATAACATTTTGTGAGATATAATACATATTTGCATTATATCGGCCTAATGGCCAACTTGCTCTCTAGATACTGGTATCGGCTATTAAAAAACCCATATTGGTCAGTCACGAGCAATATTCCATAACATATGAATGCATACAATAGCAATGGGCATAGCCTGACATTTAAGTCATTTTTTTGTGAAAATCTTTCATTTTTGGCTAAGCTATTCCTTTAATATCACTTGCGTGATTTTTTTCCATTGTGTTTGTGTTGTGTTTATGTCGGGCTGGCAGAGTCATACTGTTTAAATAAGTGAACAGAAACGAAACAAATCCTCCAATCGTTGTATTTCAACAGAAAATGTTTCTTTCTCCAGCCCTGTAATTAAGTTTGCGCTTCCTTTCAACTCTACCCAATGCCGTTGACAACTTAATCTTTTTGTTTTCATATAACTTTTCTCTATGCTCTAGAAATACGGCCATTGTTTCTGTGTTTTCTCAATCCGTCTCGCAATTCTCCGTTTACCTTGTGTTTACACAGTCCAACATGCCCCACACATGAGCTGCCATCAACATTTGCTTATTAGAGGATGAAAAAAAAAGCCATTTATTTCCCCCCGATGAGATTCATGTTCTATCTCTGCTTCACTGGGTTGCACGGCTTGACCATGTCTTTCCAAGAAATGCATTTGGAGGTTCTGGCTCTATAATATGATTCATTTTTAATGATTGCACTCCATAATGTTCCATGCTATTCGAGCAGAGCTACGGGCACACAAGGCACCTCTTTAAATTATGTAAGCCACATGGTAAGAATGTTCATGGCTGTTATTGATGTTTAAACTAATAAGATTTAATCCATTCATGCAGTTACGAAGCGGTGTTTTGAAGGAGACCTGATCCTCGTGTGTGTGTTGTGACATAAAGTAATTACATTATGATTATTGTAGGCGTAATTTAAAATGGGGCCAAATGTTTGCAGCACATAATTGTCTTCACGTGTACTTGGGCACTCGTGCGAAGGCAAGATCGTTTTGTTGTTGACGTGTGTAGTTTTACCGAGCAAATACTGAGAGATTTCTTTTAACCTTTGTTTGCTTAAAGTATATAGAAGTACTGAAGAAAAGGGTTAGTGTACAGAAGCTTTGAAAATTTCTCTAGCTTTTATTTCATCTTATATTTGGGGGCGAGGAGACTGTCATGACCAATAGCAAATTGTTATATGATATCATTGTTACTAATGTTTAATGAATTGTCTAATTTGTTATTTAATACACTTAAAATTAGATTTTCATCAAAACAATAATCAATTGTAATAATTAAATGCAATATGTAATTCAAAAGTAATCTAATTAGATTACCTAAAAAGTGTAATCTATAAGATTAGGTTACTAATTAGTTTTAGTTGTGTACTTTGTAATCCGTACCAGATTACATTTCTAGTCATCTACCCAACACTGCTTATATCAGATTAACAATTAACTAAAACTATTTAGTTTTCGCTCATATTGTAGTTCAGTCAGTTTAATTGTCATTTTTTTGCTAATTCACTTTTTAATTTCTAACAAAACATATTTTCACTGCTTATTTTTGTCTTTGTAATGTATTTCTTTAACAAATACCTCGCTGGGGAACATATTAATAGAGTAACCTTTCCAAATCATCAGAGCTCACCTGTTAGAGAATGTCAGACGCCTTGCGGGCAAAGTCTGTCCAATCAGGGTATTTCAGTAATACACAAAGCTCTTTTGTGATGCCTGTCATGGCCACCACCCACACATACATCTCACGTACATACAACATGCCATGTTGTTGAAGCCATGTACCCATTTCTGACCCCCTGTTGAGACCCCAGAGACGGTTGTAGTCTAACTGTAGTATAAATGCATTTTTAGCATTTTCTTTTAGCTTCTGGTTAGCATGCTAACTTATTAGCCTGCTACACATAGAGCTAACCTTTGTTGAATTGCTCTCAGTGTTAGATATTGTAATTCCCTATTTTATATGAAAACCTTAGAAACATAATTTGCATTTTCAGATATATTACGGTAAGCAAGCTTACCAATTAGCCTGCTAAGCTAGTTACAACATATAGTATAGCACAGCATTTTTTAACCAGTGTGCCATCTGGTGAGATCAGGGGTGCCATGTAAAAAATCCTTCAAACATAAAAATCCCAAAATGCACAAAAACATCTTTAAAACTATGGAGTTATATTCTGTGCATGCAAAATTGTATTTTGAGCATGCAAAACGATATTTTGAGTGCACAAAAAAATTTTGCGCACACAAGATGATATTTTGAGCACATAAAAGGTTATTTTGTACATGTTTGAACTCAGTTTTGTAAACCAATGTATCTTCTTGCAAAGATTCATAATTTTTTTTTGCATGTGCAAGATCTCACTCATTCTCTCTCCTCGTATGCCCTCTATGTGCACTCTGAACTTTAGATTGCTCGTTTGCTTTTCCAACCATATTCCGACAAGTCCCACATCCTACGTCAGGATTGGCTATTGGAAGCTGCTTACTAGCGCTCTGTGTTTGGACAGTTGGGGAAGCTACAGCAACCATCTCAGTGTAATGGTAGCAGAAGAGCCAACAGGCACAATATTCCAAGTTCAGTATACACTTTATATATACTGAATGCGGTTATCATTACAAAAGACATTTACTCCATGGATTATAGACATACAGGAATACTGTAAGGCTTAACTAACTGTAATGTAAGTTCTTCAAAATATAGTAGCCTGAGACAGGGCTGGACTGGGAAGAGAAATCGGCCTGGGATATACATAGCAACTGGCCCCAAAAATTGAGCGGTGTCCTTTTCTGCATATCACAGAACCGTTTTGTGGTTCGTTTTGCATAATGCAGCGGCTCAGTTTAGCTTATTGTGGCCCATTCGGCCCTTTTCGCAGCCGACCCAACGGCCCGCTTGCTTCTCCCAATGGCCAGTCCGCCCCTGATCGACCTCAAAGTGCGTCGACCCACCGGGAAAATGCCCGGTATGCCAGATTACCAGTCCAGCCCTGGCCTGGCCTGAGATCATGCAAAGCTAAGTATTTCTTTCTATATATATATATTTTTTTTTTTTTTTTACTTTTTGCAGTCTCAAACAATTGAGGTTCAATATACTGTACATTTAATTTACCCAAAACTATGACAGGGGACATAATTAGCCACTTTTACTTTTCTTCCATTTCTTCTCAATCAATTTTGCCAGAAGGATTTTGGCTCAAAGTATCATTTTGTGTGTGCAGACAATTTTTGTGTGCTCAAAATAAATCTTGCACACACAAAGTATAATTTTGCACACACAGAATATTGTTGTGCTCTCAAAATATCATATTGCAGAATTGTGTCCCTCAAATAACTCCATAAAAAATGGAATGCCATACATTTCTTAATAATAATAATACTGCCGCTGCGTCTCTCGCTTGCACGTGCAGCATTCTTCAGCTTATGGACATGAAGCTCATTGATATACCGTGTCTCTGCAAGCGAGCGGCACGATAAACCTTCGCTCTATATTATCAACGGAGCTGTCTACAATGCAAGCGTGCGACATCGGGGCATTCTTAATGCCTCATCACATCATCGTGCTCACTCACAGAGGTGGGTAGAGTAACCAAAAACTGTACTTGAGTAAAAGTAAAATTACTTTAAAAAAATAATTACTTGAGTAAGAGTAAGAAAGTGTCCAATGAAAAGAGTACTCAAGTAGTAACTCGTTACTTTTACAAATTACATAAGACGTTTACTCCCCTGTATTCCATTACATAATACACACTGAACATGTATTATAGAATTATTATTATTATTAATGGAAATTCTGTCATCTTTCACCATCATGTTGTTCCAAACCCGTATGATTTTCTTTCTTCCGTGCACCACAATAAGGAGATATTAGACAGAATGTTTGCATGAGTCACTATTTACTTTCAGTGAATGTTCATATATATATACACTCACCTAAAGGATTATTAGGAACACCATACTAATACTGTGTTTGACCCCCTTTCGCCTTCAGAACTGCCTTAATTCTACGTGGCATTTGATTCAACAAGGTGCTGAAAGCATTCTTTAGAAATGTTGGCCCATATTGATAGGATAGCATCTTGCAGTTGATGGAGATTTGTGGGATGCACATCCAGGGCACGAAGCTCCCGTTCCACCACATCCCAAAGATGCTCTATTGGGTTGAGATCTGGTACATTTTAGTACAGTGAACTCATTGTCATGTTCAAGAAACCAATTTGAAATGATTCGAGCTTTGTGACATGGTGCATTATCCTGCTGGAAGTAGCCATCAGAGGATGGGTACATGGTGGCCATAAAGGGATGGACATGGTCAGAAACAATGCTCAGGTAGGCCGTGGCATTTAAACGATGCCCAATTGGCACTAAGGGGCCTAAAGTGTGCCAAGAAAACATCCCCCTCACCATTACACCACCACCACCAGCCAAATTGAACAGGTGTTCCTAATAATCCTTTAGGTGAGTGTGTGTGTATATAGAAAGTGAATGGTGACTGAGACTGTCAGTCCCTAACATTCTGTCTAACATATTTTGTGTTCCACATAATACAAAGCGTCACACTGGTTTGGAACAACATGAGGGTAGGGAAATGATGACTGAATATTAAAGAGCTATCACTTTAGAGATAGTTTACTCAAAAATGAAAATTCTCTCATCATTTACTCACCCTCATGCCATCCCAGATGACTTCCTTTCTTCTGCAGAACACACATTCAGATTTTTAAAAGAATATTTTAGCTCCGTAGGCCAAAAGTTTGATGCTCCAAAAAGCACATAAAGGCAGCATATAAGTGATCCATAAGACTCCAGAGGTTAAATCCATGTCTTCAGAAGTGATATGATAGGTGTGGGAGAGAAATGGATCAATATTTGTCATTTTGTTTGCTAGACAGCAGGGGGCGATATGCAGAGAAGAATGTGAATCACCAAAATCTCCATCTTTTTCTCTACCTTGTGAATTAGTTATTTTAATTACTAGGCCTGTTTAACGATTTACAAAAATAAAAACTATATTATTAATAATATACTGTACATGCATGATATGCAAAATATCATCTTATTATTTATAGTATTATCTATTTTCAAAAAAACAACTGATTTAGTTGCAAAATGTCATGTTGCGGCATATCCATCCCCCGTCTGTCTCGTGCTTTGTTTGACCCGAATGGGTCCAGTTGTTAGTGACCGCAGTGCGCGTTACCGTCGCTCACTCTCCGGTGAGGTTACGGTCCTGTCACCTTGACAGGTTTGGTTTCTGTCTGACGGGACCATTGCATCATCATCCCCTGCCTGTCTTGTGTTTCGTGTCCAGGGCATGGTGTCTGGATCCTCACTTTCTGTCTGGTTCGGTTTTGGTCTGTATCGGGATCCGGATCTGTTTTTTTTTGTTCCAAGCGTGTTGCGTTTCAGGTGCCACTGGCATGTGGAATCATCGTTTCCATGGGAAACCTGATTGTTTCCATGGCAACGCCGATCGTGCCTACTTTCAGCTGCGAGCAGCATCTGCCCCTTGTTTGTTCATGTCTATATTAATCCCCTCGTGTGTCATGTCCTTTGCTGGATTGCCTGATTTAATGTGAAATGTAGTTCAGTGTTGACTGAATGTCTCGCTAGATTGTTGTTTGGTGTGAAGTAACTAACCACTCACTCTCTCTGCCTAGTTGGTCCTGTCTTGTGTATCTGTAGTTGCCTTCCGGTTCCCTGCGTGTCAGCTGGGTTTCCGCGGAGGGTACCTCGTCTTTGCCCACGTGTCAGGGAGCTAGATCGCCCTACCCAGTTGGGTGTCGTTTTTCATCTCACTAAGCTTTAACAAAGGATTCCACAAATGTATTCCTCGACATCCACAGTGACTGCTCATATTTATTGTAAATAAATCCTTGAAACTGTACCTCTGCATTTGGGTCTGTTTGTTGCTGTCGCTCGTTACACAAGGTGCCCTCTTTCAGGATTTCATCTGTTTTCTGTGCATTTGGTAAACTTTAAACTGGAGTGCATTGACTTATTAAATAGATAACACCACTCTTAAATGAATAGTTGACCCCAGAATGAAAACTCTGTCATCATTTAATCACCTTCATGTTTTTCTAAACACATATGGCTTTCTTTCATTCGTGGAACTTAAAAGGAGATGTTAGTTAGGCAACTAATTTTGCATGGGAAAACAGATGAATGAAAGTGAATGGTGACTAGGACTAACATTCTGCCTAACATCTACTTTTAAGTTCCACAGATGAGAGAAATGCATGTGGGCTTGGAACAACATATGTTGAGTAATTATGACAGAATTTCCATTTTTGGGTGAACTATCCTTTTAACTACCTTTTAAATTGATTTGTCAAAGATATTTGCCAACAACAATATAACTAAAATAAATATTCCATCTGAATAAAACTAAAGGTAAGAATTGAGGTAATTAGTAGTCCCCTTGGAGATTTAGATGAGAATGTTGTTAAATTTTGTATGTTTTAGTATTACGAGTTTTATTAAGGTAATGTGATGAATTGTGTCCTGTTAGCAACTTGCATCCCGTGCACAATGTTTTTGTTTTCAAACAAGGCAAAATGAATGATTTTTCACCGCATGTGATGGTGATGACACCAGCATTCAACAAAAATAAACTATTACGACCCCTCTCTTGATTTTCATTTGCTCCAAGGAATTAGATTTATACTGTATGTGAATCGTGGCCATTTGAAGGAACATTCCCTCTCCTTCTGCATGTAATACGTGACTTTGGGTGGCATGACCAGCTCTGTGTACACTGCTTGTGGCATCCTGTACAGGCAATTACATTCAAGTCATAGTCCGTGTTTCAGCTGGGCATATTTCTGAAACATTTCTCTCTCTTTCTCTTTAAACCTCTCACTTTCTCTTTTACTCTTCTTTGCAGTATTTGCTGTGTTTTGGCTGCTGTACTGTTAGTCAGTGGTTAAGTGAAGGCTGTCTTCTTCTCATAGAAGGAAACAGTGGCCACAGACCAGTAAACAGGAAATACTTATTTTGATTACAGCTTCATTATTGTGTGTGTTTGTGAGAGAGAGATATGGTGCATTCCAATGCAAGGGTGTTGTGGATTGTTGCCAGAGTGGTGCTGTATGGTTGCTAAGGTGTTCTGGGTCTTTGCAAAGGCATTGCTACTGTAGATTGTTTTTAGACGGTTGCTTCAAAAGTGTGTTTCCCCGAGTTTCCATGATATTCTGGTTCCTAGATATGGCTCAGGTTTAAAGCCTTTGGTTAATATGGCTCATTTTATCATCTGCCATGGGAAAATAGTTTTACTGTTTAAAAGTTTTAGTGCTTAGAAAAGTGTTAGCTCACCTGTCCTCAACAAGCCACACAATTAGAGGTATCATTCATATCTATAACACAAATTTAGCAAGAACCGCCAATTAAAATAGTTACCAAGGTAAATGTAATGTAATGTTTGAAGACATTTTGTGCATGTAAGCTATTTAGGATTTGAGGCTACCATAAAATTTTTTTAAAGGATTTTTATGTCTTTTTTTTCTGCATATTTGTACAGTGTGTGCTTGTGTGACTTGCAGTCAATTTGATTGTGTTTCTCTCTGCAGGATATGAGAAAACATGTCATAATGACACTACTGGACACAGAACAGTCTTATGTTGAATCTCTACGCACACTCATTCAGGTACGACAGCCCCAACAGACACACACACTTGCTTTTTATTTTGGTGGGGACTTTCTATTGACTGTTGTTTTATATTTAGCTAATGATATTTTCTTACCCTTATCCAAACCTAACCCTCAGACAAACCTTTCTGCATTTTGACACTTTCATTATGACATTATTTGATGTGTTTATTAAGCCGTTTTCGTAATAGCAGTAGCAGGTTTCAGGTTTTATTATTCTTGTGAGGACATTTGTTCCCCACAATGGTGGTAAAAACTGACCCACACACATTTACATAGCTATCTAAGTGAAGACATAGCATATAGAGTTGTATTTTAATATAAAGCTAATTATAATGAATCCAGACCAACCATACCCTAACCCTTCCCCAAAAAATTTTTTTAATAGGGGGCCTGGGTAGCTCAGCGAGCAAAGATGCTGACTACCACCCATGGAGTCGCGAGTTCAAATCCAGGTCATGCTGAGTGACCCCAGCCAGGTCTCCTAAGCAACCAAATTGGCCCGGTTGCTAGGGTGGGTAGAGTCACATGGGTTCACACTCCTCACGATTGCTATAATGTGGTTTGCTCTCGGTGGGGCTTGTGGTGAGTTGTACGTGCAAGACGCGGAGAATAGCGTGAATCTTCCACACGCGCCATGGCTCCGTGGCAATGCGCTCAGCAAGCCACGTGATAAGATGTGCGGATTGACAGTCTCAGAGGCGGAGGCAACTGGGATTCGTCCTCTGCCAACCACCATGAGGACTTGGAGCGCAGTGGGAATTGTAATACACGATCAAATTACACACTTGTTTTTCCCTGATTCAAAAATAGCTTGAGAACAAATTGTTATAATTTGCTACAATCATAAATCATTTAAATAGTCCACGTTCCCCACTATTTTTACATGAACTCACATGTCACATAAAAGTGATGTCATTCATAAAACCCTGCTGAATTTCTCTGTGATTGGCCAAACTCATGAAATTAAAACATTCCCCACTGTTTTCATATTAACGCCACCACGAGGACTTGGAGCGCATTGGGAATTGCGCATTCCAAATTGGGGAGAAAAGGGGAGAAATAAAAAATAAAATTAAAAAAATTGAAGTTACACTGAGGTACTTTCAATGGATGTGAATATGAACAGTCTTGGAGGGGTTTAAGGCTGTAAATTGAATCTTCTAATTTTATAAAAGCACTTACATTCATTCTTCCATCAAAACTTATGTACTATTTGAGCTGTAAAGTTTTTAAATTGTCGTTTACTGGGATTACTGGGTTTAAGGCGTAACTGCCTATATAATTGTGATTTTTGCTTCTTTTCTTTCTTTGTTTTTAAGAAAAGGATGAACAGGTCGAAATTAATGATCAACCTTATGCCACACATGCTGTTGATTGAGCTTAACTTGTATTGAACCCGGAATATTCCTTTAAAAATAAAATTATCACTTTTATCTTTGAGAGAGATAGAGGGGTTTTGTCAGATTTGGTGATCTTTTCAGGACAATTATGTCACTAAAGTATAGATGAGTTAACCCACACATGAACACATTTACAAATTAGTAATATCTCCACTTCAAAAATGAATCATAATTACCAAACCATGGACAGGTTATCATTTAAATGAGTAAAACAAATAAGCATTTCCAATTTGGGTCTATGAAACAACCACAAAATATTACTCTAGATACACACAAATCAAATCATTTAGATTAGCTTGGATTTTCCCAATCTGTTTGTTTTATGTCTATTGAGAACAATGGAACATCATGTTACTCTCAAACATCGAGTGGAAATTGCATGCTGTAGATTTTAATAAGCAAAAGAGAAAGACTTTTGATAATGTCCCATCCCTGCTGACTCACTGCAACATATTCCAGCTGGTATATTGGCTGTTGGAGGGTTGCCATGGTGACAAGGTGAGCAAGTCGCGGACTAAAACATTTATGTGATCTCAAGCCAGGCTGTCCGCTTCCAAAATGACCCAAATTACAGAGCAATCCTCACTGCCATTTAAACCCTGTTCTGTCATATTTGGGGCTAAATGATTTCGTTACAGTCAACATCATTACCCAGAAATGCCATGAAGTGGGCAAACCTTGATTGGCTGAGCCAACAAAGAAAACAAAATGCAAGCCCAGGTAAAAAAGTTCAAGGTGTACATGGTGAAATCAAGACAAGGGTGTGTAGAGGTACATGATGGAGGGTTGAAAGACGGAGAGTTTTTCGGCACGTGGCGTGTCTTTGGGCATGTTCAGGGTGGTTCTCACGCCGGAGGAACATTAACCAGATGTGCACTAGTCAAAACATAAAATTTGAACCAGCCTCTGACCTTAAACAAACAACCAACAGGGTGTGTTTGTGTGTGATATCTCTCCCTGAAACGCTGAAGAGGCAAGTGAGTAGTTAAATCTGTTGAAAAAATAACCTGTATTCATTCTGAATCACAAACACGTATTAATGGTTTTACAAGGATTTCTACCATGATGTGACCGTGCTTTTTGGACATGCATCTTGGTAATACTATGGTATACTTTGAAGTATATTGGTATGGAATATGAATATGTTAATTCAGTACCATGGTATAAATCAAAGTAAAAATGCAAAAACAGAGGGACTGAATGTTTTTCTGCGTTTTAATTTGGCACAGTTCAAGTCTCAAGAGGAGAGTAAGGCATTTCCTTTAATTAAAACCTGTCCGAGAGCAGCACACACACATAGTCTGTGATGTATGAATGCATATTTGATTTGCATATTCAGTTTTCTCAGTCTAAGCATGCCAAACACACACACAAGCAGGGCTGTAGCTAGTGGGGTTAAAGGTATTAACGATTCTAGGGGGGTGAAAGGTCCAGGGGGCCCCACAACAAATTCTAAACCGCAATTTTAATAGGAAAGGGGCCCAGAGCAATATACAGTCAGGGGGCCCAGATTTCCTTGCTACGGCCCTGCACACAAGTAAAAGTTTCTGAGAGATTTATGCATCCAGCAATGGCTGTTACAAACAGTAGGCAGAAAATTTATGGTGCTTTTACAAGGTACCTAATTTGGCCACATTACAATGGCAGAAACATACTTTAACCAAGTACACATATACAGATGCGAGCACTTGGCCAAAGCGTTGCCAACAGGCTGTCCAGTCGAGCATACATAACGTGGCATTAACAAACCTTTGTACTCAAGGGGGCGATAGATTTACCATCAAAAGTATGAGCCATTAAACTTGATTTGTTTTTATTCAGTTAATTTGCTATACTGTAAATATATTGACTTTACCTTGCTTACTCAGACATATTCTCTTAAAACAGTTGCACCGCCATGATATTTGTTGATTTTGAAAGAGTAAACTCATAGAAGTGGACAGTTCACACTAATGTCGGCGATAGCATCCCCTTCTGGCAAACTTGTCCTTTAAGGGGCTGTTCAGAGCGAATGGGTTCTTGCGCTTAATCAAAGCTAGACGCAGCGGGTCTAAAAGTTGAAGTTCTTTTAAACTTGACACAGCATTTAAAAAAGTGTCACTCTTGGATGAGAGCAAGATGGCGAGCAATGGTCAAAAGTGTCCGTCTAGAGCATGTTCACATACTTTTGGGTATGCAAAAATTTGAAAATAAGCTCAGAAGGATGCAAAAACGTGATTGCATTGCATGGATTCTTTCATTGAGGAGTCCAATAATGTTTTTTGAAAGCTCAATGAAAATGTTCACCTAAATGGTAAATGTTGGGGACAGTGTTGATTAAAAATATAGGAGTATTGTAAATATAGGTCCATTTTATTCAGCACTGAAAAGAATTGATTGAAAATGATTAATGTTAATGGACTGCTTCACCCAATATTTGTGCGTACAGTCTATTTTTGTGCTTAGCAGCATATTGCATCTTTAGCATAGCAACATGCTAACATCAGACTCAATTGGGATCAACTTTGTCAGTTTAGACTCTCGTACACTACACACAAGGAGCTGTTTGTGTGGTGCATATGAAGTGATCAATAATGGATCTGCTACCCATAAAGTGTGTTCCATTCTGTAAGCATGCTACCTTAGAAGTTAGCTGTCTATTTAGACAGTTCAGATTACTCTGCATGCATTACCTCTGTCTGTTTCTCTATTGTTCTGAATTCAGGGCTACATGAAGCCACTCAAGCACCCGGAGAGCTCCCCTCTGTGTGACCCGTCTCTGGTGGATGAAATGTTCTACCAGATCCCAGAGATTCTGGAACATCACGAGCAGTTCCTGGAACAGGTCCTGGACTGCGTCAATCAATGGCACGACAAACAGACGGTCGGACACCTGCTAATTCAATCTGTGAGTGTCTCTTTATTTCACTAAACAGAAAGAAATGATTGGTGTCTCATCGACAACATGGGCTGCATCCCAATTCACAAAGTTTCCAAAATTATAGTACTTAGCATATCATCCCAGCACATTTGGCCATTTGGTTATTGCCACAATGTCTTGTGCTATGGAAGAGAACAAGTTTGTGACTCCTTTTTAGTTTGTATGAATCTTAAAATGTATCTAATAATGACATTTAATAATTATGTAGTTTAGCTATATGTTAACGTGCATGGCAGAAGGGAACTTTGTATCAAGATGCAGTTTTATGATGTGGTAGTACAGTACAGTATGTCCATTGTCTTAATATGCACTCAAAAGTATGTACTTTCCAGTCACCAGCAATTTACATACTATTAGTGCACACTTAAACTATGTGAATTGGGATGCAGCCATTGACTTAAATGTTGTGGGTAACTTTACAGCCTTTAATACACGATCAAATTACACACTTGTTTTTCCCCGATTCAAAAATAGCTTGAGAACAAATTGTTATAATTTGCTACAATCATAAATCATTTAAATAGTCCACGTTCCCCACTATTTTTACATGAACTCACATGTCACATAAAAGTGATGTCATTCATAAAACCCTGCTGAATTTCTCTGTGATTGGCCAAACTCATGAAATTAAAACATTCCCCGCTGTTTTCATATTAACAGCATGCCTTGCAATGACGATGTTGTCTATCAAGATGTGCTGAAAGTTTCTGCAATTGGGCCACCTTCATGAAATGTAATCAGTCTTTATTCCCTACCAAGGGGTCAAAGTTTGACTGGTTAGCATGGTCCAATTAGCTCCTGTTGGTAGATGATTTATGTAACTACACCGTTCTGCTACCAAAACAACCTCTTTCTCCATTGACAGCCTTTTGAAAGGACCTGTATGTGAAATCCAACGTTTGTTTTTTTTTTGCAAGCAACAGATTTGATTATATTGTAGTTCATTTTCTATCAGTGATGGATTATTTGGAGGGCCCTTAAAAATGTGAAATGGACTCACTGGATTTCAACAGTCTACTGGCAGCTACTGCCTTTGTCACAACTAAGGATAGTTGCTAGTGAAGGGCTTGTGGTGCAATCAGCATGGTCATATTTCCTACCACTTCAGAGTAGTTCAGAGTAATCTTATGACACTGAAAAACTACAACACATGTTTTGAAAGACGACACGTTTTTATGTTTGCATTTCATAACCAACTACATATACAACTCATTCCAATGTGACGAAGTTGCGCGGTAGACTGGACTGGATTTTGACTGCCGATGACTGGTGTAGTCACGTAAGCCGTTGTCCCATGACTGTTATAGAAGCGACTAGGGCTGTCAGTCGATTAAAACGTTTAATTGTGATTAATCGCATAAGTTTTCATAGTTAATCGTGATTAATTGCGGATTTTGAAAGCAGTGAAATTACCCTTTTTCCTGTCAAAATGCATTTATTTGCTTTTTGAGAAAGAAAACAAAACAATATGTAACAACATAATGCTTTATTAGCATTATCCGAACACAGCCTTCGACAGTATAAAGATAGAAATGCTCTAAAATAGCACCGGCATTAAACATTTCCCAAAGTCTAAGTCGGAGGATGTCTGATTGAAATAACTAATCCCCCCATAGTATATTTATTGCAATGGACATTTAATCTCTTAAACTTCTCCACAATATGAATCAGCTGGTAGACTGTGGCTATTGGCTTTGCTACAGCAATAGTAAAGCCGCGTTCATGATTTGCATCAGTATCAAGCGGCAATTTGAAATCCACATGTAAAGCACTGCAGACAATGTTTTGTTGATCGTTAATACTTGATGTGATTCTGTGGTAATTAAATTGCACATAACAGTGGCTGTAAAGTACTTGATTTCTGTCACAAGTCCCATCTGGGCTTGTTTTGTACAATAAATAGCATTAAGAGGTCATTTCTCCATCACTTGATCATTGGCAGAATCTCTGTTGTGTGTGTCCGTCAATGTAATGACTCCAGGTGGACACATCACAAAGGTTCTGCCCTGGTCTGAACAGTATGCTGTATTAATGATAAATGTATTAACTGCGATTAAGAAAAATTAACGCGATAAACTTTAAATTAATCGAATGCGCTAACACGTTATTTCTTACAGCTCCCGAAGCGAAACAATGTAACATGGTTGCTTTAAAAAATACACCCAAATTATAACGTGATTCTTTTGTTCCGTTGAAACACTTTCATTTAATATTACAGGGTTCAGTACAAAAAAGCTCTAGTATCCAGATCCTTTAGAGAAACGAGCCAAGGACATGACCTCTCACTGTCTTAGTTTGTCAACTCGTTTAGTCAGAGCAAATAAACATCCTTCATTTGACGTGTGAATGTGAACCTGACAGGAATGTCTAAACAACATGTTGCGAGCGGTCTTGAGGCGGTGTGACCCCCATAGCGGGGCAGATCGGGTCAGACAGATTAAAGCCCCATGCTGTGACCCTCGGCATTCTTTCAGAGAGAAGACATCTTCACCTTACACTGTTGGAACTGTTAGGCAGCGTTCCTATTTGCATACTTATACTGCGAAATAGGATGGCAGTACAAGAATTTACTTTGCTGATGCGAAATTATAGATCATCGATTTACGAGTATGTAGCAAATTAGTGCACAAAAATTGGGACATTCTGTACTACCATGTCATTCAATTGCGTCTTCGGGCCAATGTATTCTTCAGTTTTCTGTGTGGTGCTAAATTTGTCATCAGCGAAGTTCACAGCATACACCTGCGCTAAATGTAACGCCACATGGAAAAACAAGTATACCATAGCCTTTAACACCAACAAACCCTTGGTCAAGTAAGCATTGTCAAGTTCGTGTACATTGCGTTCACTTTATTTTGTTCAAAATGTAGCTTATTTCACTTTGATTTCATAAAATACCATTAAACTAAATTCCATTCGCGTGCTATTTAATGTGAGCATATAGTTGCAAACTAGTGTCAAGGCCTTAACCAACTACTGTACTTTTTAAAATAGTGTTTATTTTCCAATTAATGTGATGAAAGCATCCATGTCACGATGGCAGAATCATGGCAGATTTGTCACTCTGTTCTTCCTGTGCTCGTAAAACAGGGCCTGTGTTTCGTTCGGTTGGGTGTAAATTATCCTCCCTGCGCGCAGGACTGAATCACACACTCAGAGCGCTGAGATGAGCTGTCTGCGCTTACAGCCTGTTAAGGAGATTTATTAAAAGTCTGTCTGTCTGTCCACAAAGAAGTTAATTACTCAGAGTTGTCCTGGCTGTCAGGTGGACTGACTCATGTACAAAGGGTCATGGTGACTCTCTGGCTTTTCCTCTCTTTCTGTCCATCCTTTTTAAATGACTTTCGGCACATGCAGTGGTCATTGCATGTTTTTTGTTATGTAGTACCATGGTAAATAGATTCATTCATGATACCATGGTAACACCATGTTTTTCGGACATGCACCTTAGTTTTTGGGGTATGTATCATGGTAAATAGCATCATTCTTTGAACATGATGCCATGGTTATACAATTTTTTTGGCACATGTACTGTAGTCATTGCATACTTTTGGGTATGCATCACAGTAAATAGCATAATTCTTTGGACTCGATACCATGGTAATACCATGTTTTTTGCACATGTAGTGTAGTCATTGCATGTTTTGAGGTATGTATCAAGATAAATAGCCTCAGTCATGATGCCATTGTAATACCATATTTTTTGCAAATGAACCACAGTCATTGCATGTGTTTGGACATGTACCATGGTAATACCGTGTTACTCTTGTTATACATTGGAGAACAATGTTAATATCATGGTACATAAATATGGCTATTACTCAGTACCATAGTATTTATTAAAGTATCGTGGTATTTCCATCTGATTTCATCATTTTACCATGGTTCCTCCATAGTACTCTTTTGTGAGCAACCCGTAAGCAACTATCTCAAAAGAAAAAACTCAGAACATCTCCGCAACAGCATAGCAACACACTGATGGACCTAAAGCAACTCATTTATTCATGATTTATTTGGTCCTTTAGTAGGCTTTGAAAGTTGTCTTGACTAGCGTTCATTCTGGAAACATCTCCAATTGAAGTCTCATAAAATGGTAAAAAAAAATGGTAAAATGATCTGGACTTATAGCACTTTTTTAACCTTAGCGGTTTTCAAAGCGCTTTACACTGTGACCCATTCACCCATTCACACACCCATTTACACATACATTCACACACCAATGACAGCAGAGCTGCCATGCAAGGTGCTAGCCTGCCATTGGGAGCAACTTGGGGTTCAGTGTCTTGCCCAAGGACACTTCGGCATGTGGACTTATGTGGGCCAGGAATCGAACCGCCAACCCTGAGATTAGTGGCCGACCCACTCTACCACCTGAGCCACAGCTGCCCCAGAGCAATAAGAACAAGTCAAGAGTGAAATTTGGAAAAAATGGGAAACGGCCCTATAAAATACTTGATGTTTTGGAGTCATACAGCTTTTCTGTTCTCTGAGAATGTTTTAGTGTTCATTTCTGATAATGTGTCGTCATTCTCCTCACAGTTTTCCAAAGAGATCCTTGCCAATATTTATTCAGCATACATCGACAACTTCATGAACGCCAAAGACGCTGTTAGAATCGCTAAGGAGGCCAAACCTGCTTTCCTTAAGTTTCTAGAGGTACACTGTGGCCTTGTTCTTCTGTGTGAATGTGCATGTGTGCGTCTGTGTCTTTCTTACCACATAATAACATTATTTCAATTGAAATCAATATTTAATGTCCATTTTTATTTATTTACAAATACCCATGTAAAAAGCAGGATAATCTACTGTAAGTCAGTCATTATCGCATAATAACGGTGTTGTGGTATATTTTGTGATAATAACTAATTGTACTTTATATCTTTTTATGTATCATTTGATATTTTCAGTTTGATATATCCACTTGCACTGTGAAATCAATGGTTCGAGGATTACTGCCATCTAGTGGTAATGCTAAACACTAAGTTATCTAGTAAAGCATGATTGGATCACCGCACACATGCAGTTAAAAACGTAATAAGGTTCAGTTGTACATCTAAATTTGCTCTGTTTTTGTTT
The DNA here is from genome assembly GCA_032164185.1 of Moxostoma hubbsi. Classification (NCBI taxonomy): domain Eukaryota; kingdom Metazoa; phylum Chordata; class Actinopteri; order Cypriniformes; family Catostomidae; genus Moxostoma; species Moxostoma hubbsi. The sequence continues at coordinate 5,874,845 of JAVLUX010000019.1, forward strand.
GTGTTTCTCTGGTATTCTGTCTCTTTCCTCTTCAGCAAAGCATGCGTGAGAACAAAGAGAAACAAGCTCTTGGTGATCTGATGATAAAGCCAGTGCAGCGGATTCCACGATACGAGCTGCTAGTCAAGGTAACTCTCAGATACATCTTTTTTTACCTAAAATGTTTTTGTTCAGTTTTTTTTTTCTCTCTTATCATTCCAAACACTTATGACTTTCTTGGGTAACACAAAATTAGACAAATAATAATTTAATCCAGTGCTGTTGGCTGAATTCAATGTAATGACAGTAGACATTGACTCACTTTAACACTTCATAAAGCGTCAAAATTCATAAAAGTAGTTAATGCATCATATTCCAAGTCTTCTGAAGGCATGCAGTAATTTTGTATGATGAACTGGTGTAATATAAGTTGATTTTCACACTCAAATCAAATCATTGATAAACTATGTAAACAGTGTTGAATCCACTATGGCAGTGACGTCGATAACATCAAACCTAATTGGTCATTTTTGGGTACACTTTCCCTTTAAATGTAAAATATGTGCTTTCTTGCTGGGATTATGTTACTTTGTATATAATATGTTGCTTTTAGTTAGGACAGAAAAATTACTTGGTTAAGACACAGCGTTGTGTGTGTGTGTGTGTGTGTGTGTGTGTGTGTGTGTGTGTGTGTGTGTGTGTGTGTGTGTGTGTGTAAATATTTTCTCTAAATATTTTCTCCATTTATGTGCATCAGGATCTTCTAAAACACACCCCTGAGGATCACCCTGACTACTCGTTTCTACTGGACGCTCAGAAGAACATCAAACGACTGGCTGAAAGGATCAACACGGGCCGACGTAGCGCAGAGGAGCTGGAGAGAGAGACACGCGTCATGCAGGAGATAGAAGCTCATATAGAGGGCATAGAACATGTGAGAGACACAAACAAATATAAGCGGAACATCTTAAATATTTCATATCACAACTCTCACCTCTGAGCAAAACGATTTTACAAAGTTAGTCAACATGGAATCAAAATTGACCATACTGTATTTACTTTTGTAATGCGTGTTTCTGTTCTTATTGCAGATGTTTTATAAGTGCATGTTTTTTCAGAAGAAAGCAAATGACTGTTTTTTCGTAATCTTGCTCCAAATAACAACTCAGTCGGCCTTTAAAACGGCTTTTCCGATTTCGAAAAACATCACAAATCACTCTTACATTTCAAACTCCTCCGCTTCAACACATCGGCTCTATTCTGATATGTAGCGCCCACTTTTAACATAATGAAAAACCTGGAAATATCCAGGCCTTAAAAGTCATGGAAGTAAAAAAAAAAGTTCTACATGTATCACCTTGATACTGTATTGTTCTGTATAATGTATGTGTATATATTATACATATGTATATGTTCTTTTCAATGAATCAGTCAAACTGGTTCAAACATTGGTCTGAATCCAAAAAAAATTGGCCAAAAAGTGTGGGAACCCTTAATTAATGTCTGATGGACCAAATCAAATCCCACCCTTCATTTTTACCAGTGAATATCATATCCACATTAGATTACAGAAATCAAGAGGGTTGCGAGATGCGTTTCGCGTTGACAAGCAATGTCTAAATATATCTGAAAGCAGCAATGATATTGTGGTGGAGTGGTGGTGGCGTAGTGGGCTAAGCGCATAACTTGTAGCAGAAGGTTGCTGGTTCGATCCCCACAGCCACCACCATTGTGTCCTTGAGCAAGGCACTTAACTCCAGGTTGCTCCGGGGGATTGTCCCTGTAATAAGTGCTCTGTAAGTCTCTTTGGATAAAAGCGTCTGCCAAATGCATAAATGTAAACGTAAATGCAATGACGGGCCCAACCATGGGTCAATTTCCACCCGGTTGCTTTTGGAAAACATTGCAAGGTGGACACATGCATTTTGAAGAAATTTGGGTAAATATAAGAGGACTATTTTAAAGTCTGTTGTAGGAGCCACACTTCCTGCTGCCAGGTGGTGGCGCTATGACCGTGACCAAAAATAGTCACATCCATGCGATTAGCCCCCAAGACATGCATCTTAATTTTTACCTAAATCACACACACTGAAAATACTGTATTAGACACTTCCTTTTTCCCATTTTATATGTAATGATGTCATTTCCTTTCAGATCCTGAATCCCCAGAGGAAGTTTCTTAGACAAGAGATGGTTGTAGAAGCGGTGAGCAAAAACATGCTCTTCATAAAAGAAATAACATCTCTCAAAAATATTTTAAGCTCACTAATTCCCTATTCCTCCCTCAACTGTAGAAAACAGTGGGGGGTAAGAAGGACCGATCTCTCTTCCTCTTCACTGATCTGCTCATCTGCACCACTCTAAAAAGGAAGTCAGGAAGTCTTCGCAGAAGTTCCATGAGTCTGTGAGTATCTGCTGCACGTTTGCCATTTTCTTTTAATAGCTCAAAGATGCGACGAGGGCCTGGGAAAACTGATGTTTGGATTAGAAACCTCAAGAGTCCCCAGAGCTGTTATGTTCTTTAGTCAAAAACAAATGCAGTTTACTTCTGAATCATACTGCGCCCTAGTGGACTGTCATAGAAATGGCACATTACATGAGCAAGGGTCATACCACCATGTATTCATGTACCATGTCGTCGGAGATGAAGCCATTTTTAATCTTATTTGGCATTTGGCAAGTGTTCATTTTTACCTTGTCGTTTTAAAAGGATGTTCAACTTAATATTTGGTGTCTACTATATGCTAATTTTAAAATACATGGGGGGCCTGGGTAGCTCAGTGAGTAAAAACGTGGACTACCCCCAGGGATGGATTATGACTTGCAAAGGCCCTGGGGCCCTGGCCCCCACCTTCCAAAAGTTGAAGAGCAGGGTGAGGGTTCGTTGTTCATGCACAAAAGGGTTTTCAAGCGGGGGGATCACCAAACTAGATCATGTTGCCTTAAAGCCCAGGGCACCCCCGGGCAGTCAAGGGCCCCTGGGCACAGGCCCCATTGGCCCGGTCGGTAATCCGTCCCTGACTACCACCTCTGGAGTCACGAGTTTGAGTCCAGGGCGTGCTGAGTGACTCCAGCCAGGTCTCCTAAGCAACCAAATTGGCCCGGTTGCTAGGGAGCGAATAGTCACATTTGTTAACCTCCTCATGGACACTATAATGTGGTTCTCGCTTTCGTGGGGTGCGTGGTGAGTTGTGCGTGGATGCCGTGGAGAATAGCTTGAAGCCTCCACACATGCTATGTCTCCGCAATAACGCGCTTATTTACAAGCTACGTGATGAGATGCGTGGATTGCCGGTCTCAGATGCGGAGCCAACGGAGATTTTTCCACCGCAACCCGGATTGAGGCGAGTCACTACGCCACCATGAGGACTTACAGCGCATTGGGAATTGGCCATTCCAAATTGGGGAGAAATAAAAAAAACATGTTAAAATACATACAATACAATGTATTTTTTTGCAAATTTCTCACAATATTTACGTTTGCTGCAAATGAGGTTGAGGTGCAGGTAGGTTTAGGAGTTGGGCTAGGGTTTGGTTTAGGTTAGGGGGTAAGGTTACCAGTGTAAATACTCTTTTAAATGTAAGTACTTGCAGGGTTTGCTTCAGTTTTTAAATTTATTTAATTTCCCAAACTAGATCTTTAGCCCATGTTTGAAGTGTTCTTGACTGAAGACTGATGTAACCGAGTGCTGATAAATGATCTCATGGTCTCTTTATCTAAAACCTTTAGGTATTCTGCTGCTAGTGTCATTGACACCTCAAGTAAATATAAGTTCATGTGGAAACTGCCCTTGGAAGACTTGGAGGTTGTTAAAGGTAGTAATATAAACTCACAAGATCTCACAAGATCAAATCAACATGATCAACACCATTTTATAGGATCAAGATATCTTTTAACAACCATGCATTATTTTTTTCATGACAGGCTCTAATCAAGCCACAAACCGAGATAACATCCAGAAGATTATCAGTCGATTGGATGAAGATCTTAGCACTCTTGGCCAGATCAGTAAACTGTCAGAAACGCTTTGTTTTCCACATCAGGTCTGTCTATCTATCTATCTTACATTGGTCAATGTTTTACAATGAATTGTCGTAATTGTATTTTAACAGCTGTTTTTTCGTGATACTGCGAAGGACTTATTTGAAAAGTCTTGCTTTGTGTGTTATTTTGCATACAGTATATTGTCTTCCTCAGATGAATGAAAGCTATGTTCTGAACATCATCTCTCTCTCAGAGTTTGGATGATGTGATAAAGGATCTGATGGCGGCAGTTCATCGTGAGCTGGCTGAGAAGCAGTCTCTGGCCTTCAGCATGACGTTATTGCCCACTAAACTCGAGCTGAGCACCACCTCATCTGAGAACATCTTCATATTTGAGTTCAGCAGTCCTGATGCCCGCAGTAACTTTGAGCAAGCGTTTGAGGAGGCCAAAAAGAAACTTGGTAAACTTTGCACCACCTGCACTGACCCACTGTTTTGTGCTTTAAATATTTTACAGCATACTGAAAGCGATCAAATTACATTTGGGCTACATTTGGAGTGAAAAAGGGAAAGAAAATTTGTTTCTGATTTTTCTAACAATATATGAAGTATCCACAGTATATACATACAGCAGTGAAAGAATAGTTACAGAATGTAAACTCTGTATGATTACTTTAGGATGTGTATATTCCTTAAAAAACAGCACATATTGTATATATAACTGGGCAAATGTAGTGTGTAAATTAATGGGAAAAATTGTGTATATTTGTGTAAAAGCCAACAAATGCTATGCATTCACTAAAAGCCAAACATGTATTGTATACAGTATATTTATGACAAACCCAGCACAAATGTTACTCATGAAAAGCACAGCAACTTTATAACTGAAAATCCTTGCAAAACGTTTAGTCATAAAAGCCTGCAAATAATGCATGTATTCATGAAAGACCAAACAATTAGTGTATGTATTTATGGAAGAAAAAAAATACATAACCATAATACCATAAATAACCCAGGAAATATTATATTCAGTATTTGTGCATATCTAGACCATTAAATACATAATATTTTCATTTAAAAACATTTATTCTGTGTATATGCACAATCAAACAGCCTACACCCTATATGTAAATAATATATATATATATTTATGAATAGCTCGGCATGTGTTGCATATATTTGTACACCAATAAATGGTGTTTATATTCACTAAAAGCCCATATTGTATTCACATATTGTATTTGTGAAAAGCCCAGAAAATTATGCATATATTCATGAAAGACTAAACAAATACTGTATGTATACATGAAAAAAAAAATATATATATATATATATATATATATTCAAACTCCATAAATATTGCATATATTCACAAAAACCGCATATTTTTTATATATATATATATATATATATATATATATATATATATATAATGTGTATATATATTCATGAAAAACACTTTATTATTTATAAAACTATATAAAACTATTTATTATTTAAATTATTAAAAGCCAAAACATATAGTATGTGTTTTTTTCTTTTTTCTTTGGTCATAAAATGTGGTCTTATCTTCATCCAAGTCACAATTAAAGATAAACACAATATGCTTAAACTAACAACACACAAACATAACCTTTCATGTCTTTATTGAACACATCCCATTAAACATTCACAGCACTGTGGAAAAAGTGAACCCTTAGATTTAATAGCTGTTAACACCACGAACACTATGCCCGTTTAATGCTGTCCATGTAGTAGACTAGAAAGTCTTTGGCTGTCACTCTAGGGTTCTTGTTACCTCATTGAGCATTCTGCGGTTTGCCGTTTGACTCATCTTGTGGCTGGACGGCCACTTCTAGGGAGAGTAGCCACAGTACTAATTCATCCTCATTTATAGACAGTTTTTCTAACTGTTGACAGCTGAATATCTAAGCGCTTTGAGATCTTTGTAACCCATTTCCAGCTTTATGCAAAGCAACAATTCTTGGGAGAGTTTTATTAAGTAGCTCTTACCCACACCTCCAATCTCGTTCATTAATTTGATGCCAGGTTTGCCAACTCCTGACTCTAATTAGCCTTTGTTGACGTCATAAGCCTCGGGGTTCACATGCTTTTTTCAACCTACACTGAATGTTTGAATGATGTATTCAATATGTACAAGAACAATACAATCATTTGTGTTTTGTTCGTTTAAACAGATTGTGTTTATTCATTATTGGAATTTACATGTAGATCAAACCAGATTTTAAGACAAATTTATACATAAATGCAGGTTGTTCCAAAGGTTTCACATACTTTTTACCACTGTATATATTCTTAAAACACAACACAAGCACTAAATATTAATGAAAAGCTCAGCAACTATTGTTTTGTATTCATCAAAAGCACCATATATTTCATCGTCTGTCTAGCCATGAACAAGGACCAGTGGGACCCTGAGTTTCTGAAGGCCATCCCCATCATGAAGACCCGCAGCGGGATGCAGTTTTCCTGCGCCTCGCCGAGTCACAGCTGTCCAGAGAACACGTATGAGGTGTGGGTGTGTAACAGTGATGGTTATGTGGGTCAGGTGTGTCTGTTAAACATCCGCGATGAGCCAACAGTGGAGGCTTGCATTGCTGTCTGCTCGGCTCGCATCATCTGCATCGCAGCTGTACCGGGCCTGAAGAACAGGTGAGCGACTCACCTGAGACCTGATGTCCCTGAACATACGTGACAGACTCGGGACAAATTCTCAAGTTAAACACAAATAATAGATGTTTTACAGTGCTAATGAGTGCCAAGATGATAATCCCTCTGTGTGTATATACAAATGGGACACACTTTTACAGTCCATACACTGTTTGTTACAGTAGGGAACGTGTTGGCAGTTCTACTCCCTCCGTCCCATCTGAGTCAAACCCTATGGCATCTACTCAACCCCAGCTCCACATCTCTATCTCTGGCTCGTCTCTGGAGCTCAGTGAACCCACTGTAGTACCTGCGGCAGAGCTCGTGCCCTTCGACAGCGATGACACAGATGATGAAGACTCTCCCAGTCCTTCATCCACACTGCAGAGTCAAGCGTCCCATTCCACAATCTCCTCCGGCTTCGGAAGTGAGTTTAAATGCCACAAAACGCTGTCCGTTTAACTCTGGACTCTGTGATCTGATATATTTGATACCTCACATCAGTTATTTAAGATGTATTTTTGTGTTTCAGATGATGAGGCAGTGGTGTCTAAAGACATGGCCACTGAGACAACCAGCTCTGAAGAGGAGCAGGAGTTTCCTGTGCCCAGCTCATTTGGAGCCCCTCGGCTCAGCGCGGACAGTCCCATGGACGGACGTGCCATGCGACGGTCCAGTCGAGGGTCTTTCACCAGAGCCAGCCTGGAGGATTTGCTCAGCATTGACCCAGAGGCATACCAGAGCTCCGTTTGGCTCGGGACCGAGGATGGCTGGTGGGTCCACACATGACTGTAGTGTTGAGATTATTACAACATGAAAAACTTATCCCCAAAATGTGATGTATTTACAAGAGAATATTCAGCAGGAAATATTGTAGGGTTAAACTTGACATTCACAAAATGGATCTGATCATGAAAAATAGGCTATTAAATGATTGGTAAATATTTTTTATGCTCCTAACATTGATGCTCAGTGCTTTTTAATAGATCTTGAAGGGATGTTGCAAGCCGCTGGCACCCCTCATGATATAATATTGGGAGGAGACTTTAATTTTTGATGAACTCATTCCTTGATCATAGTGAAGCAAAAGTATGCAAGCCCCCTAGAGCAACATTGATGCCTTAAAATCTTGGTATCACAGATATTTGGAGACTTTTGAAGCCATCTGGGAGGAACTATACATTTTTTTCATCAGTCCATCAGATTTACTCTAGAATCGATTTTTTTTTTTCTTTGTTATCTAAGTCCCTTGTCCCATCTGTTGCTGATTGCTCAATTGGAAACATTTTAGTCCCAAAATACGCCCTGGTGTGTTTAGAGGTGTTGCCACATATGTTGGAAAGGAAATCATATAGTTGTCACTTTTATGTATCCCTTTTGCAAAATACTGAATTCAAACAAATGCTAAAGGCTGAAATCAATGTCTATTTGGAGACTAACTGGTTCTCAGTATTCTCTGTGGGCATGGCTTAAGGCACTTAAGGCGGATCATACAGAATGCCTCCATCCATCCATCTTCAACCGCTTATCCAAAGTCGGGTCACGGGGGCAGCAGCTCCAGCAGGGGGCCCCAAACTTCCCTATCCCGAGCCACATTAACCAGCTCTGACTGGGGGACCCCGAGGCATTCCCAGGCCAGTGTAGAGATGTAATCTCTCCACCTAGTCCTGGGTCTTCCCCGAGGCCTCCTCCCAGCTGGACGTGCCTGAAACACCTCCCTAGGGAGGCGCCCTGGGGGCATCCTTACCAGATGCCCAAACCACCTCAACTGACTCCTTTCGACGCAAAGGAGCAGCGGCTCTACTCCGAGCTCCTCACGGATGACTGAGCTCCTCACCCTATCTCTAAGGGAGAAGCCCGCCACCTTTCTGAGGGAGCTCATTTCGGCCGCTTGTACTCGTGACCTAGTTCTTTCAGTCATGACCCAACCTTCATGACCATTGGTGAGGGTAGGAACAAAAATTGACCAGTAGATCAAGAGCTTTGCCTTCCGGCTCAGCTCTCTTTTCGTGACAATGGTGCGATAGAGCGAGTGCAATACCGCCCCCGCTGCCCCGATTCTCCAGCCAACCTCCCGTTCCATTTTCCCCTCACTCGTGAACAAGACCCCGAGGTACTTGAACTCTTTCACTTGGGGCAATACCTCCTTCCCTACCCGGAGTACGCACTCCATCGGTTTCCTGCTGAGGAAACAGAATGCCTCATTCACCAAAAAATCCAAAGCACAAGAACTCGTGAATTTGGAAGGGAATATTAAAAGTGCAGAGGCAGAGCTGAAGCACCGAATGTCGTCTAATGGCCTCAGGGAGTTGACCCGATTGAAATACAGATTACAGACTGTACACAGACTATTTTGTCGCAGAAGGTGGAGTTTTGGTTATTCAGGGCAAGAATAGGGGACAAGGCAGGAACACTTCTGGCTATATATCTAAAACAGAGAGAGAGAGAGTCTTTTTCTACCATTCCCTCAGTGAAATATTATCACCCAGTGGTGGTGAAATATTTACCTCAGCCATTGATAATAATAATGCTTTTAAAGAATTATATCTTGATCTCTGTAGTTCCACTTACTCGTCTACTGATGAGGATATTATGATGGAAGGTGATAGAGAAAAAAAGTCATTTTCATAGTACTGGCTGCCATCTAGTGGAAAAAAATACCTTTTTGGGGGGAGATGGAGTGAACGGAAACAGAATATCATGCTTGCAAAGTTAGGACAATCCCAAAAAATATGTTAATGTATATTTCTGTTCATAAGATTGTAAATATATATGTACAATATTTTTTATGAATAATGAGTCTTTTTATTGTATTATTTGGTGGGTGTTCTGAAAAATGAAGCTACGTTTTTGCATTAGTACACCGTATCTATGAACGATGAGCTTAAATTTGAGTGTGAAAAATTGCAGACCCAAAATACATCAGAGTTTGTTATGATCTCTTTTGAATTTTATAATGTAATAATGTTTTTTAAATGAACGTTATTATTAAGTCTTGCCAGATTTAGTTTAGACAGCATTTAAAATCCATGAGTGTAATTACAAGTTGAATGGGAGTAGCTTGGAATGATGCAATAGTATTTAATGACACAAAACAAAATCCATCCCTCCTGCTTCCTCTGATTGGGGTTTTATTCTCACCTCAGGTGACCTGCATCTGACATCATTCCCCCTTCATTGTGTTACTAGAGACACAGTCATTATCTCATAGCGCCTGTGTTCTCGCAACAACTGTCCCTTTCCATATAAACATTGACTCTCTTTTTGTATCTCAAAATGTATCTGTCTCTATTTCTTTCTTCAAAAAAGCAGGTGCAAAGCTTTTGTTCATACCTCACTGACAGTCAATCATTACAATCAAAGAAAAAGACATAATGAACAGATAATATTGTGATGTGCAATTAGCATAATCGTGTTGTTTTTATGATTGTATCGCTGTTTTTACAGTATTCATGTGTACCAGTCATCAGACAATATCAGGAACCGTAAGAACAGCATGAAGATGCAGCACTCTGCTTCTATCCTCTGTATACTGTAAGCAGCCTCTGCCTCACTGCGCCGTTGCCATGGTTACATATGTAGTGTCGGTATGGAGATTGAGCATCTTTTTTCTTGTTTTTTTTCCAGGTATCTTGATAACAAAGTATTTGTGTCTCTGTCAAATGGGGAGGTGATAGTGTATCACAGAGAGGCAGGTGAGTACAGATTCATCAATGACAACGAAAATGTTTGAAACCCTGCTGAAAAAGTGGTTTGCTGGTTTAGCCGACCTTCCGACTGGCTAAACTCATGTTTAGCTGGTCAGCCAGCAGGTGTACCAGCCTGACTTGCTGAAAATACCCAAAATGCCATTAAAATTTTCTGAAAGACCAGCCTAACCAGCGTTGCTAGGCTGGGAGACCAGATAACTACTTTTCAGGCTGTTCAGACCAAACATGTTCTTGCACTATAAAAGAAAGACGCAATGCAGGAATAGAGAAGACGCAGGTGTTTTGAGACTTTTTAACAATTTCATGCTGTCTAAAATACGCAGCACTCCTGCTACCCTCACCCTAATGCGGTGTGAACGGCCCCTTCATATGACGTATAACCATTATTATTATTATAAGTTATTTACAAGAACTCTTAACCTTTTTTGGGGGTTTCTGTCTTTCTGTATAATAGGAAGTTTCTGGGACCCCCAGAGCTCTCAGACGCTGTGTTTGGGTTCTTCAAGTGGACCTGTGACCAAAATGGTTCCAGTGGCGGGAAAATTGTGGTGCGGCTGTCAGAACAGGGTCCTTATCGTGAACACCAGCACATTAACACAAGAGGTAAGAGACAGAACACATGCAGCAGAGGTCTGGAATGACACTTTTGACTATCAAAATAAAATCTGATCCACTTTGCAGCTTATTCTGGCCAAAAATCATCCACTTAAAAAAGAAATGACCGTGTGACCAACATGCAAAGCAACCAACTACAGTGCATTTTTTTAACAGAATGTTTAGGGACGGTAAATCTGTGTTGTGTTCATTTGCACCTTTTGTGTTCCTGGTCAAAAATGACTGGGCGACTAAGATTGTTAATAAACCCCTAATATTACATAGATTATCCCAAGATATTGCATTAGATATTTTTGTATTTTTTTAGGAATTATAACAGGTTTTCTACTTAAAAAAATTAAATTATTGATAGAAGGATACATTGAACTGAGCTTTTACCAGGCAAGTAGGGGTCACTTGCTGCAGAAAAATGTAAAAATAATGATGTAATAAATTAATAACCACATACTTGATTCAAACAAAATGGGTGTCATTTTAAAGTTTAGAATCTGGACTTTACAATGCATATAGCTGATCCCAATAATTATAAATAATGTTTTTTAATTGGCTGAAAAAAAAAAAAAACTGTTTTCTCATAATTTGTAAGTTGAAGGTGTGTGCGTGCGCGTGTGTGTGCGTGTGTGCACTTGTGCGTGCGTGTGTGTGTGTGCGCGCATGTGCATTTGGTTTGGGTGGTTTACAGGGAATTTTTTTTAGGTTATAAATTGGTTATTACAAGGTTATTATGCTATAAATGTGGTTTGAGGACATTTCTAGTGTCCCGATAATTCAAAACGCTTAAAAAAAACGAAACTATGTTTTTTTGAAAATGTAAAAATACAGAAAGTTTTTTGTGAGGGTTAGGGATAGGGGGCAGAATCTATAGTTTATACAGTATAATACATCATTATGTCTATGGAGAGTCCTCATTATGTTAGCTGCACCAACGTGTGTGTGTGTGTGTGTGTGTGTGTGTGTGTGTGTGTGTGTGTGTGTGTGTGTGTGTGTGTGTGTGTGTAAATGTCTGATGACTTTGTGTGCAAACACACATCCACATATGTGCTCATCTGAAGGATTGGGATGCTCCTTAACACTTAATAATTCTATATTTTGTAGTTTCATCCATTCATTTCCAGTCCGGTCTTTAGACCAATACAATTTTATGAAAATAACTTCTTTTTTTTTAATGTGTGTGTGTGTTCAGATGCCCTGTGTCAACAAAGTCATTGAATTTATTCCAGCTAAGCTAATCGGTCAGTTTCGACCAGAACACAATATAAGGGTTAAATATTGGCCCAACAGTCTCTGTGGAAATTATGTGTAAACTTTTCATCCTAAAGTATTTTTCCGATTACTTAACCATACCAATTATTTCACAGACATAACTCTGGAAACAAGTGGAATATACAATTGTACTTGTGGTTATCCCAATTTAGATGCTATCAAGTTCTTCAAACAAACCTGGACACTTTGTGAATATTAACCTGGACTGTGTTTGCTGGTAGATTTTTGTGGACTCCTATAAATTGCATGAAGCCAGCCAATCAGATTGGAGCTTGTGACTTTTTTGTGTGCATTATTCATGAAGCAGTCTGTGAGTGATTTCCAACAATGTTTAGACTGTACAGAAAGAATTACAGTTTAAAGGTTTTGAATGTGAGGATTATACGTTTATGATATTTGTTTAAAATCATAAAAAAAATAGCAATAGATATTCATAAACTTGAATACATTTTTGAAGCAGTCATTTCTGTTTCATTAATCACGGTTTATCTATAATTGCAGTTTCACATATTATATAATATTCTATGTTTTATTTTTCAGCACTCATTCCAAGTGGGTCAGGACAGCGGGCGCTGTGTCACCAGTATGGTGTGCTATGGAAAAGGCGTGTGGATTGCTCTGCAGGGCAGCGCTCAGGTGCGGCTGTATCACGCCTCCACCTACGAGAGCCTGACGGAGGTTGATGTGGCCCCAGCTGTGCATAAGATGCTTGCAGGTACATCATTAGCTGTTAAAGGTGATCCGATCTGACCTTAGCATGACCCCATTGAGGGTTGATATTACATGCTTTGTGCTATCATAGATGAGGTCATTTATACTCAAGGTCTCTCTTATTTATTTCTGAGTATGCCTCAATGTTTTTACCCAAAACAATGGCTAATACACTATTAGTAGTGTTTGCTAAGGCAAGCATTAATGTTAAAATTGCTCATACTTAAAGGCACAGTTCACCCAAAAATGAAAATTCTCTCATCATTTACTCTTCCCCATGCCATCCCAGATATTTATGACTTTTTTTCATCTTCTGAACACAAACAAAGATTTTAAGTAGAATTTCTCAGCACTGCAGGTCCACACAATGCAAGTGAATGGTGACCAAAATTCTGAAGCTCCAAAAAGCACATTAAGGCAGAATAAAAGTAATCCATACGACTCAAGTGATTAAATCTACAACTTCAGAAGTGATATGATAGGTGTGGGTGAGAAACAGATAAATATTTTGTCTATTTTTACCTTACATTCTCCACCCTGCCCAGTAGTTGGCGATGTGCACGAAAAAGGCAAATTGTCAAAAACAAAAGAAGAAGAATATAAAAGTGAAATTGAAAGTTTATATTAATTGTAAAAAAAATAATAATAATAAAAAAAAAAAGCTTAAATATCTGTTTCTGACCCACACCTATTATATTGCTTCTGATGGTATATATTTAACCACTGGAGTCGTATGGATTACTTTTAAGCTGCCTTTATGTGCTTTTGGAGCTTCAAAATGTTGATACCTATTCACTTGCATTGTATGGACCTACAGAGCTAAAAAAATATTCTAAAAATCTATGTTTGTGTTCAGCAGATGGCATGAGGGTGAGAAAAGGATGAGAGAATTTTCATTTTTGGGTGGACTATCCCTTTAAGGTGCAGGAATATAACAAACCTCAAACCCTAAGTTTGAGACTGCATTGCATAACTTTTTTGTGCATGGACAACTCATGTGTATGTATGGTTAGAATACCCACAAACCGCTATAAAACATGCACACACACACAATGTTTAGCTGCAAACACACACTTTACTACTCTCCAGTAATCAACAGACTCAAAGTTATTACACATTTTTACTTTATTATTTTGGCTGTCGAATCATTTTGTATGTGCAAAAAATAAGACTTTGCAAGAACATCTATGGCATTCCTTTATATAGAAAAAACAAAACATTGCTCATCCAATCAGATTTTAGAGTCAGATCTGTTTTATAGAGAATTTACAAACTATACCAGAATAAAATGAATTCTCCGTCTCATTTTTTCCCCCATAGGTTCTGATGCTATTATCCGGCAGCACAAAGCAGCGTGTTTGCGGATCACCGCTCTGTTAGCCTGTAAAGACCTGCTGTGGATTGGAACCAGTGCAGGGGTCGTTCTGACTCTGGCTATCCCACCCGTGTCCTCCGGCACTTGTCCGGGCTCTCTGCGTGCTCCCCTCCTCCCCATGGGCTCTGCTCACGGCCACACCGGACACGTCCGATTCCTCACGTGCATAGAGTTGCCCGAGGGCTTCGATGTCAACTTCCCTGCTCAGTCAGAATCAGGTATGTTTCACACTGCACTTTCAAATCAAATCCCTCACAGTTGGTTGAATATTAAAGGTACACTTGGTAACTTTTGTCTTTGTGTCATCTTGGACTTAACACTGACACCTAGTGGCTTGGATGCAACATCATTTAAAATCAATAGTTTTCAGTTTCAAATGCCATTTTATTTGTAACATTTACAGTCATCCAAAAGGTCTCCGAGTGATTTAACGTGTATATGTGAGTCGGAGCCAGGACAATTTGCACAAGCTCAGATTATACATACAAAATGAAAAAAATGCCACCGTTACAATTTCTGGTATGCTCATTTTCTCACTTTCCTAATAATGAATCATTTAAAAATAAGCACGATGCGAATGTCAATTAAAAAGTCAACAGTAAATACAGTTCTTAGAGAACTATAACATTGCATTGGAATAAAATGTATTGAGGATTGCCAGAGTCTTTTTAGCAAGTCGGTTCACTCTGCGGCCATCTTTGGAACGCTCCCGGTGAGCTATTATTCTATGTAAACAAGCGGCATGCTAGTGCAGCCCCTATCTACTTGAATGGGGGAAAGACCAAAATCTCCAAAACGATTAGACAAGATTACGATCAGAGGACACATTTTAAATCAGCAGTAAAATCTGACTTCACTGGTATCATAAATTGTGCTTCTATACCTCCGAGTATGCTAAAAAACACAATTTTGTCATCTTGTATAGCTAATGCACATTCACGTTCTCGAGTTGATTGACAGGCGATGTCTGTGTCTAAAAGGAGATTGGCTCTTATACCTGAAGGCGGGCCTTCTTTTCTACATCTGGCGACTGTTGGGCGTTCCAATTTCTCCAATTCGTTTTAGTAGAAATGACCCGTCTCTGCTAAAGTGTCTCTGGGCTTGCTGTAGCTGTTGTGAAGAAGAGGCTGCAACCAGAAGACGCTTTTTTTATCCCTTGCCTGTACATGTGTCTAAAATTGTGGCATGTAAGCATAAATATGCCAAAAATATACAAAATGAACAAAAACTGGAATTTATATATGTATGTCTAAAAATAATGATCCTCTGGATGGCACAGTCCAAAAACGTGCCTATATTTCTGATTTACGCATTTCAATTTCATTACCAAATTCCATGAAATTGAATGGAGTAATAAACCAAATTAAATGAATAAATCCTCAATACATTTTAAATTTGATTCATTTAATTTTTTATAAAACTTGATAGAATTTCATAGAATTTTGTAATGAATTTTGTTCGTTTGAGTGAATGAAATTCTACCCATTTATCAACCTAAATAATGTTTAAGATAAATTCATTGCATTTCTGCACATATGCAGAGTTACCTCATTTACATAATTCATTCATCCTTATCCAAGGTAATTCCTGACTGAATTACATGGCAGAAAACATTTTTCTAATTAAGAAGAGAGCGGTCAATTTGCCAGACAGCGCAACTCCTGTCCCCACCGTCCACCTGAAACGTTCAATTGCTCACTACAAATAGTTTAAGGATTAATTAATTTAATTGAATATTTAGGCTTGCACAGTTTAAAAGATAATAACGAAATTATAAAATTGGTTCAATTACATCATTTTGACAGAGGGGGCACTGTGGTCTGGCTGGCATGTTTTAAGTATTTGGCAATATTTTAACATTTAAAATATTATTTTTCATGTCTTTCTATCCCTGTGCAATATTGTAATTTTTCAAGGCCTTATAGGAGATCTTATTGCCCTATTTTATTATGATTCCAAGTTAATTAAGCACACACAAACACCTTAAGAAGTATGACAATTTATCATCACGATCACAATATGTATGACGATTTATTGTTAGTGAAATGTCATAATCGTGACTGCCATTGGGTCTGAGCTCTTAAGGAGTTTTGGTGTGAACATCAAAAGGGTCTGAGATGACATCAACGCAAAGAGGTCCAAAAAAGAAAGTGTATTCCAGAGATCCCTGTAATAAGAACTTTTATTGTTCATTCTAGTGAACTCCACACAGAACAACTCTGAAAACAGCGCTGGAGGTCTGCAGAGACAAGACTCCACCCGCAGGCGCGCCTCCACCCTCCTGCCCATCAAATCCAACCTGCTAGTCATCAGTGGAGGCGATGGATATGAAGACTTCAGACTGACCAATAGCAGCGAGACGGTGGGGCGGGATGACAGCACCAACCACTTACTGTTGTGGCGTGTGTAACGGAAGTCCCGCCCCTCCACAGAAGCCGCTGGACTAGCTCACGCACTTCCCCCTGAAACCCCACCCCTCCCTGTTCTCTGATGCATCATGCATGACTGTGTAAGACATAAAAAAGGGGTGTTTGTTTTCGTTATGTTGTGATTTGAATCAAGGCTCTCAGTCATTTCGTTTCTTGGTGTAAGAAATCGATTGCGCTGTCATGTGGTGTTTCCTGTGGGCGCTTTTAAATAACGTGTTACTCGACAAAACTTTAGAAACTGCTTTAAAAGCAGACATAAAAATTTGAAGGATGAATTGACAGAAAAACAAGAAAGAAAGAACCATTAGTAAGTGGTAAAGGGAATAATTCAGCCAAAAGTGAAAATTCTGTCATTATTTACTCACCCACATGTTGTTCCAAAACAGTTTGACTTTCTTTCCTTGGTGGAGCACAAAATGAGAAAAGGTAAAGAATGTACTGGCCACTTGTACTGCACATTTCCATATTACGCAATGAAATGAAAAGGGAATTGAGGCTGTCGTGCTCCAAAATGACAATAAAAAGCAGCATAAAAGTGCCACTTGTAAGAGTTTAGAAGCCTAGCTTTGAGTAAAAAAAGACTGAAATTTCTCTTCACGTAGCTCTTAAATCAAATAATGTATAGCGTCATCAATCGCAATGCCTCAAATTTGAAAATGCGTAAGAACAAATGGGAGCTACAGCCGTGGGAAAGATTATCAGTGAATAACGACTTAAATTTCGATCTGATTTTAATCATATGGCTTGAGACGCTTGACTGGCACAGTCTTCATTTACTTTTATAATATGGAAAAGAGCAGGCAGTACATTCTATAACATTTCTTATTTTGTGTATCTCCTGAATGAAGTAAGTCACATGGGTTTGGAACAACGTGAGTTTGAGTAAACGATGACAGAATTTTCATTTTTGGGTGAACTGTTCCTTTTAATGGTTTTACAAGAAAGATGGTCAGTGTTTCAGATAGATGGAGAGCGTTTGAAATGCATCACAGGAGGCAGGGTGGATTCGGACAGAAGAAAAAGATGAGGTTTTGTCATCCCTCTGCACACTTTTACAGTCAGAGTGGCCAACTACTGGTCTTTACTGACTGTGATTTAAATCGAGAATGAAGATGTTTTTGTTATAAAACCTCTCAGATGCGCCATTCTGGGCCAGACGAGAATTATTCGTAAGTAACCAATGTGCAATATATGGCTAGAGTACCTACAAACTGCTATAAACCACACACACACACACACTGTTTAGCCGCACACACACTTTACTATCCTTCAGTAATCAACAGACTCGCAGTCAAGAGTTATTAAGAAATTTTCACTTTATTATTTTGATTATTGAATCATTTTGTATGTATAAAAAATATGATTTCACTGCATTATGTAACAGAACAGCAATGACATTCCATTATATAGGTATTGTGACAAAAATCCTTTTGTACAGTATTTATGTTTTTTTTTTCAGCTTTATTTGTAGCTCAGTTTTGGGGGTTTTTTTAGCACTTAATTTATAAATATGATAGTCTGGCATTTTTCTCTACTGAAATATTTTTGTCGCACAACTCAAATTTGAGTCCGTGAGGTCGTGTTTTGTGAGTTCGATCCTATTTTTTTTTTTTTAAACATTATTACCGCAAATCTCACAAAGATGTTACGGGGTCATGTTTCACCCAGATTAAAAAAAAAAAATTGTGAAATGATATTGTGCGGAAAATTTAAATGGGGAAACAAATTTCGCAATGTGAAAGAAATCTTCTAAAATAGGCTTAATTGTCTTAATGCAAAATGTAATTTCTTATTTTGATTTTATTTTGTTTTTGAGGTTACCCGGGCATTTCTTGACAGTTTTTATGAGATCCACCCTATGACAGCTTATTCATTTATTAGTGGTTGTTTCCGGCAAAGGGAATTAAATGATATCGCTGTTAATTCTGACGTGTTACAAAATGTTGATTTGACATGAAGAGTTTTGAGTTCAAGACAGACAATCTGTGCTTGTTTGTTACGGTGTCGGTGCGTACTGTAGATTATGACACATAGAATGAAGGCATACAGGTTACAGCCCTTCCGTTCATTATGGAGATGGATATAGCTGCCAAACCTCTTTGTTTGCACCTCCTGCCAGCAGGTTAATTGATTAGTGAGCCATTTCAGCTGCCTTAGTTTCTCTGGTAAGAGCCAATCCTCCCAAACACACCCAAATGTGCGCTCACCTGAAAAACTCACCTAAAACCCACTGAATTCCCTGTGATTGGATCTGGAAGGATATGAGGTCATGTGATTTGCTCTAACCGCCTCATGCAAGGAAATTCCCAGCTATAATTTGAAGGCTTCAATTTCTTTGTAGACATGAATGTTAGTGCCAAGAACATGTGGTCTAATTCTTTACCTCGAGAAAGAAACTGTCAAAGCATTTCTGCTAGTTGTGAAAATAAGAATCGACTTTGCCTATATGTACTTTATTATGTACAAGGTCCCTTAAAGAATCGTATTATCATAAAGTCTGCAATGGGAAGTTTTGCTTTTTAATCAAATATCTAAATCAAATCGAGTCGAGTCTTACTGTAAGTAACCCTCTATTCCCTTTCAGGTGAAATACGTCCTCAATGTTTATTGTATATATTGGTATATATTGCCTTTTCTCTGTACATAGTGTTCTCACTGTCCACGATTGTTCAAATGAATCTAATTGCATATTTTTATAAGTATTTTGTCTATTGTTGTTTCCTTATTTGGCGTGTGCCATCTCATTTAAATTAAAAGTATTACAGTATTTTAAAAGAAGAAGAGAACCAGCTGTAACAGTCGATGTGCTTATTTCACACAGTTTTCCTGTTAAACGTCATATTTTGTCACTGTGGGTTTCTTTGTAATTAAACATTTCACTGATGCCAGAGTCCCAAGGCTTCCCTTAACTCATTTATACAAACGTGCTCACACACAATCGCACTTTTCAAACTTGTAGGAATGTCAATGCTCCGGAATAATTTCTTGGCTATATATATGGTTTGTAATACCTTTGAATGATGTAAATGATGTATATTTTTTTATTTGGACTTTTTGAGCGCTTTTATATGCATGATCTTACACTGGTTGTGGTTAGTAAACAACAATGTGCATGGTCATATAAACGGCTTTCCTTTATCGGGGTAAGTTATAATCGGTTTAAGCTAAAAAAAATCAACATTCGACCTGAATTTCATGTTGAAATTACTGCCGTTTTCTACTTTTACTGCCGTTTTCTACTTTTACTGCCTGCCGTTTTCTACTTTTACTGCCGTTTTCTACTTTTACTGCCTGCCGTTTTCTACTTTTACTGCCTGCCGTTTTCTACTTTTACTGCCTGCCGTTTTCTACTTTTACTGGCTTGTCTAATGTGCGCAAGTGTTGTGCGCATGCCTGTTTAGTTTTTAAATCAAAAGCAGAGAATAATCGGATGAGTTCAAGTCTCATATAAACGGGGTTTTCTTGCGTTTTCAGGTTCTGAATAAGCAACTTTTGGTAGTTATCAGAGTATTGGAGTACATGTAAATAATATATAATGTCAACATGAAATCAACATTCTGGTGTCTTGATCCTGCCTATAAACTCTATTGTGACTTTAATAGTCATAGCTGTGTCAGGACTGGCAATCTGGCATACCGGGCATTTTCCCGGTGGGCCGATGCACTTTGGGGCTGATCATGGGCGGACTGTCCAGCGGGAGAACCGAGCAGGCCGGTGGTGTGTCCACGAAACATGCTTAATGGGCCGTGATGAGCCGCCACGCTATGCAGAACGGACCAGGTTTTGAACAAGTTTTGGACACCACCCCCACCCCAGCTGCCATGTGAAATCCCGGGCCAATCTCTCACCTTTAAATCTTGCAGTTAGCTGATTTATTTCTCGAAATTCCGACTTAATATATTGCAATTGCATGTCAGAAATTCATAATTACTCCTTTTAATTTTTTGGCTTCCAAAAATTCACCTTATTTACTTAATTACTACACGTTTCTGTCTTTATGTTTCGAGTTGTCAGTACATTGTAAAAAACTAAATCTTGTTTCAACTTAAAAAAGGAAGTATTCGTGCTGCCTTAAAATTGGGTTAAACTTTCAATGGGGTTAAGGTCAGGACTCTGTGGTGGGCCAATTCATGTGTGAAAATGATTCCTCACGCTCCCTGAACCACTCTTTCACAATTTAAGCCTGATGAATCTTGACATTGTTGTCCTGGAATATGCCCGTGCCGCCAGGGAAGAAAAAATCCACTGACAGGATAACCTGGTCATTCAGTACATTCAGGTAGTGACCTATCTTCATTTTATTGCTGCACAATGTTGCTGAGTCTAGACCAGACCAACTGAAGCAACCCCAGATCATGACCATAATTTAAGTCTAAACTGCAACTTTTTTTGGGGGGGGGCGTGTGTATATGACAATAATGTCCAGCATGCATAGGAACTCCTTCAATACTGTTTAAAAAGACATCTTAGGATTTACCTCATGAAATTGGTTGAGAAAATAACCAGATTGCAGAGCTCTAAGCAAAGGGTGACTCCTTTGTAGCTCAATTATTCTATAATGTAGTTTTGATTTGTTAAACAAAATTGAGGTTACTGTGAGGCACTTACAGTACAATGGAAGTGAATAGGGCCAATTTTAGGAGGGTTTAAAGGCAGAAGTGTGAAGCTTATAATTTTATAAAAGCACATGCATGAATTCTTCTGTTAAAACGTGTGTATTATTTTGAGCTGAACAGTTGCTTAAAATATTGTTTATGGGGATTAGGGTTTATGGTATTGTCATGGCAACAAAGTTGAAAAACTGGATGTAACTTTACACAGAAGGTGTCAGTAAGTGATTTTAGGACATTAAAATCATATAAACATGCATATTGTTTACATCTTGTAGCTATACTTTTGAAACAAAATGTATTTTTGACATTTATGAATTGCCCCCATTCACTTCCATTGTAACTGCGATTTTTCTTCTTTCTTTTTTTTAAAGAAAAAATGTCAAATTAAATGTTTGTGGTGATCAACATTATGCCACAAATGCTGTGGATTGATCTTAACTTGTAATGAACCTTATTTTCTTTAATTCTTACTAAAACAACACGATGATGCACCATTTGCTTGTCTTTAGTGTTCACTGTACTGGCACGGATACTTTCCCTATCCTGTTCAGGCTGTAAAGTGACGCACCTGCAATGACGAGCTGTTAGTGTGGGAATTCAGTTAAACCATTCTGCACTGCAGCATGTGTGCTTGTGGCACGTGTGCATTCCACGCATTGACTCATGAGCTGAGAGAGAGAAAAAGAGGAGGTGGGATTAGTTACCAGAGAACACCTACTTCAAGTGTCTTATTTCATCAAATTTGCATTACAGCAAATCTCCACTATTTGCAGTGACCCCAAAAGTATTTACACATTTAAGCCACAGTTAAAAATGTCTGAATTAAATCAAATTAAATAAATAAATGTCATTAAATAAATAACAAAATATCAAAACAAGTGTCATTTATTTTAAAGTAAGATAGCACAAGCACCTGTTTGTCACTATACACTGCAAAATTGTCCTAATCCATGAGGTCATCACATACAATGTATAAAGATTGATTCTGAGGTCATTTTAACTAATTTATAATCTTTTTTTTTAAATGCTAATTTATGTAGTTTATGAAAATCCCTTATTTGTTATTTTCAGTTTTGTTCAAGGTTATTAAATCTAACGTTTTTAAATAACTGTCCAGTAGGTCAAATAGCCCCCTGGTTGCCCCAAAGGCACCCCAGAAACACAGTTTTTCCACAAATTAAAATTATCTTATCATTTACTCACCCCCATGTCATCCCAGATGTGTATGACTTACTTTCTTCTGCTGAACTCAAATGAAGGTTTTTGAAGAATATCTCAGCTCTGTAGGTCCTCTCAATGCAAGTGAATGTAACCAGATCTTTCAAGCTCCAAAAATCACACAAAGGCAGCATAACAGTAATCCATAGGACTCCAGTGGTTTAATATCAGTCTTCTGAAGCGATGCAATTACTTTGGGCGAGAAACAGATCAATATTTATGTCCATTTTTACTATAAATCTCCACTTTCACTTTCAGAATTCAGAAAGAATGTGAAAGTGAAAAAGGAGATTTATAGAAAGGAATTAAATATTGATCTGTTTTTCACCCAAAGTAATTGCATCACTTCATAGTTACGTGAAGGGAGCCATAAAATTTATCAGAATTCGATTAATTTTAATCAAAACAACCTTCCGTTATTATGTCTTTTCACACACAATTTCTTGTCTCATCATTATTAAATAAAAAAGACATTTAAATCTTGATACACTTAATTAATACATTAAAAAAAACACATTTTCCTTAAGGTGTACATTTAGCCCTGTTGCACCCATGTTCAAACCAAACCTGAAACGTATTGTGACACATTGTGATTGTGACAACTTGAGGGGAACTCTCTAAAGACATCAACTAAAAATGAACTTGACACCAGCTGCTTAAAAGTAACTGCATAAATGGCTCAGAAAAGTTGGTTTTGAGAAAATCATGTCACAGTGGCAGCACATTATGTCTTCTGCAGGTCTATGTAGGCTATAAGACACTTAATAAATTTGACACATTTATTGTACCATCTTTTTATTCTTTGTTTTATGTAATTATTTATATTATGAATAGGTTTAATAAAACCCTACACTGTTTTAGAGACGCAAAGAGGTACATTTAGATAATATATATATATATATATATGTATATATGTATATATGTGTGTGTGTGTGTTATATATATATATGTGTGTTATATATAGTCGGACCAAAAAAATTTTAAAAATGCCCCTCACTGCAGTGAATGGGGAGAGAGAGAGAGAGAGAGAGAGAGAGAGAGAGAGAGGTGGAGTGAGTACAGGTCATATTACGGTACACACGCTGTGACGTGTTCCTCTCTCTCCACTTTGTGTCTGTTCAAATTTTGGATGGCACACAGCTCATCTTTGCGGTTCTTCGCCGGCTTCTCTCTCTCCTTTTCTCTTTGTCTAATTATAGATCTTCAGACGATGATTATAGCACTCTTATGATTTCACAGTAAAACAGGTAAGATACAAACTTTATTCTCCAAGCTACTGTAGTTGCTTGTGTCAGCATTGCGGATGCGTCATTTTTGCTGGGACGTTCTCAGTGTATTTTGTAGTTCATGTGTCTTATATGATGAATAAAAAGTGTAAACGTCATCGTTTGAGTTCTACGGCTGTATTTGGGTGTTTAGAGAGTTGATAAATGAAGAGTTTTGCTGATATCTCGACTTAAATATAATGTAACATTACAAGTTGGAGACAAAAGAAATGTGTCGTGATGAGTTCAGGTCTGTTTCGTGACTAACTCATCATGCTGAGGTAATAACGCTTTAATTTCGTTTATTAAGTACAGCTCAATGAGCCACAAAATAATGCATAAATCACTCTTTATTTAGGATTTGAAAACTCCTATAGACTATACGAGTCTAGTAACACTTTCATTATTACACTACGCTACCGTATATCATGTTAAACAGACCATTAATAAACAATAAAGTACGTGGAAATGACATGAAACTTTAATTAATATACTTTAATATATATATTTTTATTTTTAAATATGCATAAGCTTTACAAAAATGTACCACAGCATCACAGTTTCCGCCAAAAATGGTACGGATGTCCAGTTACAGTATTGTAACTGTAGTTCAAAGGTTAACTTGGTATTAGTACTGGAGTATATATATATATATATATATATAATTTTTTATTATTATTATGTATAGGTTTGCAATATGTTAAGTATTATTTAATGTTTGTAATGACATTTAGAATAAAGTGTCACATTTTCATTTAATTATGATCGATTTCTATCAGTATATAAAAAGGCTGAGTCTGCTAAGAAAACTATTAGAAAAGTGACTTTTAATGTGTGCTCCAAAATGACCCTGACAACAGACTGCAGCCTGAAAGATTGAGCTGTACCTTGTGAACTCACAGTATTTATTTATAGAGGGGATTCAACATCTCATACCTGCTACAGTGTCTGTAAAATATCATGCATGAGAACAAAATGAGGCACTGCATTTATTGTTGTTATAAAACAATGTTATATATTAAATATTATCAGCGTTTACCCCTACCGTCTGTCATGTTGTCACCGTCTTCATTTTAACATATCATTCAGCGAATTGTTCTGCTCTTTTGTAGTAAACTGAGATAACCAGCAGAACGACGTGATCTCGTTTAAATACACTTCATCATAATGTGTGGCCCACTTGCCGACTCACACACACACATGCATGCTCACACCCCCTGGCACCGGTCCCGCTGCCACTCACTGCGCCAGCTGCGGTTTATGCCAGCTGAAAACACATGTTTGTACTGGATGCATAATTAATAGCCTGCACTATTATGTATTATGCACTATTAATAGCCTGAACAGATATGCTGTGTTATAAAACATTATGCAATGTTTGTATTTAGGCCTGTAGGCATAGTATATGTCAACATTACAATATTTAGGGGGTTAAAAGACTTTTATTTGCAAAACGGCATCTTTGTCATAATAATTAACACCTCCAAACGCACCATTCATATTTAAGTGATACGCACCATTGGCACAGAGCCTAGACTTTTAGAAAGCGGCAAGTCTTAATTGCCATGACTTTGTAGTTTGTGAGCATTTTTCTCAGGGTGCCTGAACATGTTCTATGCTGATGTTTGAAAAAATGTTGAATATTGTTGCAGTGTTCAGCATTACCTGCCTGAGTGCTGGTTTATGAGGGCCCGGCAACGCTCTAGTAACTTTCAGTCTCATAAAACATTGGGATGAAAAGCTTGTGAATGAGACTGAACATTTCCTTTTGTGTTCCACAGAAGAAAGGAAGTCACAGGGATCTTTTTAAATAATGACAGAATTCCCATCCATATATTATTAAAATATTTTAATCAGTATTTTCATGAAACACAAATAAGTTTTCCTATTGTAGAATTTCACTTTTATTATTGCAGTATTTGCATAGCAGTCTGTGGGCCGCAGTGGTTGAGCGGGTCGGCCACCAATCGTAGGGTTGGTGGTTCGATTCCCTGCCCACACGACTCCACGTGCCGAAGTGTCCTTGGGCAAGACACTGAACCCCAAGTTGCTCCCGATGGCAGGCTAGCGCCTTCCATGGCAGCTCTGCCGCCATTGGTGTATGAATGTGTGTGTGAATGGGTGAATGAGTCAACAGTGTAAAGCGCTTTGAATACTGTTAAGGTTAAAAAGGCGCTATATAAGTGCAGACCATTTACCATTCTGTGCATTTCTTACATGCTTGAATAATGTTTTGATAGTTTATTTACTCATCCTAATGGAAAGTAGACATCCCGGTGAGTTTTAAATTCTGTTAGTGTGACTCTTCTAAGCTGTCCGAACAAGAATGTACTCTTCCTTGAACCCCAAAAGGTCTAGCTAGGTCACTTATCTGTAATTACCCATGCTCCTTTCTTGACCTAGACTGAAGCGAGAGCACCAATTCTGACTTTTGAAGTGGGAATTTCCTTGGCAGCAGTCTTCACCCTTTGACATTGTGCACGCTCCTTTGAAATTTTGATGAAAAAGCGGTCTGGGTGAAATCCAAACCCACCATGGTTGGATGCTGGAATCAGTGGTTTATTTAAAACTGTATTATTCGTGTTGGTGAACCGTTGACCAGACACAAACCTTTTTCACGTACAGACGACTACCTACTGTACGTTGGCTGCATTGTTCGCATTGACATTTGTTTGGTTTGGTCGCTGCTGACACACGGACCTCAGTGACCCCAGATCAGCAGGGATTTACTCTTGTCCATGTGGGTTCTGCTGACTGGGCGAGCCCTGAAAACTAGTATATGTTTACAGTACTGCACTCTCAGCATTACATATAGTAACTGCAGTAATTTTCTGAAGAGGAAGTTAGACTTGGCTAAAGTTGTATCTACAACGCTAGTGCGTTGCTAGGTGGTGTCTAGGGTGTTCTGTGTTTTTGCTAGGTAGATGCTTACAGGCCCAAAATGTGAAAAATCGTAATAACGCAATAATAATTTCCAAAATAAAGCAGTTTCGTCCCATGTGTTTAAGAGAACAAAATCGTCACTTCTGGTGAAACTGATGTGTAATAAATTCCTACTTGCGGTTTAGAGCTCACAGTCACAATGCTCTAACGAACTTCAGGTTGTCTAGCGTTCAGCGGCAGATTCCTTATGTCTGGAAGTGAAAGCGTGTCAGGCAGTTCTGGGAGGTAGCCTTAAAGTAGCCAATCATTTTGATGAAAGGCTTTAGAATATCAGAATAACTAGAGCAACATTTGAGATGCTAGGTGATTTATATTGATGATATTTTCTGAGTGAATTTTATATTCACATGGCTTAGTGAGACAGTCACGTGATGTTTTTGATGCGCATCTACTGTACTCTCACTAGCAGAGTTTCCTCTATTGGGCCAAATGATGGCATGTTAGTGCGTGCCAGGGCCAGTTGCGCTCCCACTGTCACTTCCGGGGCTTCATCATGCCCCCTAAGGTCTTTCTCAATGGCGGATGTTTGGGCAACGCTGTGGAGTTATTGGCACGATGGTGGGAATTCAGATCGATTTTGGTCTTGCAGCTCGAGGTCTGAGGCTATTGGCCAGTTGATAGCCCTGGCTTGCTTGATAGTGTAAAAACGGCTACTGAGAACATTATTAGGAACACTATGGTCCTAATAAAGTGCCCAACATGATCTTCTGCTCTTGTAGCCCATCCGCCTCAAGGTTTGACGTGTTGTGCGTTCTGAGATGCTATTCTGCAGTGATCTGAGTTACCGTACCCTTTCTGTTTGCTTGAACCAGTCTGGCCATTCTCTGTTGACCTCGCTCATCAACAAGGCCTTTCTGTCCGCAGAACTGCCGCTCACTGTAGATGTCTTTTGTTTTTTGGTAAACTCTAGAGACTGTTTTGCACGAAAATCCCAGGAGATGAGCAGTTACAGAAATACATAAACCAGCCCATCTGGCACCAAAAATCATGCCACGATCGAAATCACTGAGATCACATTAGTGACCATTAACTGAAGCTCCTGCGCCATATCTGTATGATTTTATGCATTGCACTGCTGCTGCACGATTGGCTGATTAGATAATCAGATGAATAAGTACGCTCAAAACAAATATTTTAGCCTATTTTCAAGATTTATCCATTTTAATTAAATAACACATTTCCATCTAATTGAATTGCCTAATCTTTAGCTAAATAAAAGTTTTATTTATTACATTTTCTTCAAGTGATAACTACTATTCAATTCAATTTGATGGAAATTTGTTATTAAATTGAAATGGATACCTCTTGAAAATAGGCTAAAATATTTTTTTTGAGTGTAGGTGTACAGGTGTTACTTATAAAGTGCTCAGTGAGTGTATATTCCTATATAAATTCTATAGAAATATTTTGGGTAAATGTGTTTCCATTGCAGTTTATGTCTTCTTATCTAACAAAAGATTTATCAACATTTATATGCACATTTTGGAGATTTTTCTGCATATTGTGTTTCCAATCAGCATTTTTGTGCGTTAAAAAATGTACGTGGAGGGAAACCCAGCTTATGATATTCTGGTCCTTTAAATATGGCTCGGGTCCCATTTTCCGTTATGGCCCTGTTTATCCAGTTTTATCATCTGGCAGACCAAAATTGTAAGTCTGTTTACATTGAAAATAATAACACACCTCTCCTCAACAAACTGTACATGTCTGTAGCATGAGTTACATGCCAAATTGTATCACTTCACTAGTTGCACGGTTGTTGGCGTGCATTAATTTTAATATGCATAGTACACATAGGCTGTCCATGTGCATCCCTTTTTTCTGAGATATTTTGACAGTCTGCAAAATGCATAGCATTGATTGTACTAAAGAGTATCAAAAAGCGGTCATATTGCGCTTGCATTGAACGCATCCTTATGGGCTTGCTGTCAAAAAGAGTGTAATTAGATAGGCTAGAGTGCTACGGTACACAGTAAAGGGAAGTATAAGCTTTCCTCAACCCTGAGTATAATCAATAGTAATAGTGGTGTTTGCCTAATGAAGCATACAGAGGAGGAATGCACGTTAACACCCTATAACTTTTCTGACATTGTTGCAAATAAATATAATCAAAATCCTTATTTTGAGCAATTCTTCGGTTCCAACATCCTCTGAGATTCTCACAGCTTGATCTTCAAAATAACCAGGGGAGAGGTTTGGATGGTAAAATGCAAACAGACCATCACTGAATCCGGAAGACTAGGGGAACAGGGTTGAACCTGGGGAGAGACAATCTCATTTGAACCGGTCGGAAAATAAACTGTATGGCAATGCTTGTTTAATAGGAGAATGGAACAATCCCTGTTCCCAAGGGGGGAATTCCACCTTCCCAGGCCGGTAAGAGCAGGAACACACCCATATGCAATTTCAACGTCAACGAGGAGGCCTCAATTTGGGATAAATGAGGGAAGTCTGGCTCTGATGAAGGTTATTTAGATGTAGAGGCTTCTGAATGGAGAATATTTATCCCATGACAAATGAAGCAAGTCTAGCTATATTAATTGGTTGTAAAACTCTTCTAATCAAGCCAGATGTCTAGAATGAAGGAGGTTACGAACTTTGCCTAGGGTTGGTTCACCCAATTCCACTGTTTGCATCTTGTAGAATCTGTAATTACCCTCCACTGTTAATGTCACATTACCCGGTACTAATTAATGGATGCAGACCTTTGTGGAGGGTGCCGACCAAGGTCATGTGGCCCGACCATCTGATGGAGGGGGGACTTCCTGTCACATGTCTGTCTATGCCCTCTAATGACCCCCTGAAAGATTCTGAGGCCCAAACTAAATGTGGCCCCAATGCTAAGTGATGTGTCATCACTTCCTGAATAGCAACTGTCTCCCTTTGTGTTGGCCTTTGTGGCTATGTGTAGTGTAAAAGTACATGTAACTGCTGCATAAACGTGTCTTGCATGAGACACAGTACGCTCTCTGTACTGGGGTTTTAGTTGTAGTCTCCGGGCATTAGAATAGCTGTAGTGTAGCTAGTGGTGTTTATGACAGCATATTATTCATACTTTGGGTACAATAATTACAGTTTGTAGTGACCAGGGGCTGTCAAGCCCCCAGAAGGACAAAAAAAAATGGCGTAAAAGTAGTCCATCATGACAGTTTCTTCTATAGTTACAGATTCAGCAGATCTCGGTCGTCTTCTAGGCAGTAATGTCACCCCGTCAATAAAACGAGTGGAAACCTACACCAATGACATTCTCTCTGATAGTGTCATTTTACATTCTCAGCTCTGGCATGGTTACCGCCAGCTTCTCATTACTCTGATTTAATGTAAAACTACAAACAAGAGTAGATAAGTAAACAACAAACAAACTTAAACATAGACACGTTCTAATATTTATGAGACAATTATGTATTTAATGGAGACGACCTCAGCTATATTTATGCATCTACTGTCTGTGAATGGGTCAGTCTTGTACATCATGTGGTATGTAGATAATAGCAACTTGTATCTATTGACACAGTCACTGTTATTTTAGGTATGACATCAAGGGCTTTATTTTGGACAGGCAATGGCTTATCTCATACAATAATTGGTTTTTCCCCAGCAGAAACCACAGTTGAATGATGCACATGGCCTATAATCCTGTTTTCGTATCTCAGAACTAGTCTTTTAACAGCAGAATTAAAACAAAACAGGAAAGTGAGGACTTTCAAACAAACAACAACACCTTATTTGCTTCTACCTTTTAACTGACTCATAAAACAAAATGCTATTTAGCAAACGTTAAGTCATTCTTATTTACAAGAAAATTAACATTTTCCCCAGGAAAAGTTTTTTTCAATTTAGTTCCCTGTTGGTTTGGTCACCCGATGGTTGCTGCTCACCCAACCTGGTCAAACTGTTTAGACTGGGCTTTATTGGTGATTTTAGAAGGATTTAATTTGGATTCTTTGCAGCTTGGCCAGACTGGGAGACCACCTGTCTGACCTGCTAAACTAGTTAAAACCAACCAATACCAGGGGTGTGAATCTCTGGTGCATTTTGATGGTTTATTTTTCAGATTGGACGGGCGAGGAGACCAGTTAGACCATCTTAAACTAGCTTAGATTTGATTTAAGCTGTTTCTTTAGGCAGGGTAGTTGTATATTTAAAATGATATTGCCTCCTTAACTAACTTCAATGGTGTGGGTGTTAATCTCTCTGTCTGTTTTGAAGATTTAAGAGGGGTTTTGGGCACTAGCAGGTTGTTCTGTCTGGGAGGCCAGCTTAAACCAGCTAAGACCAACCAACTGTCTTAGGCAGGTTTAAGTTGTGTGTTTCAGCCGGATAGCTTTATATTTAAAAAATATAGTTCCCCGGTGGGGCCTGGGTGGCTCTGCGAGTATTGACGCTGGCTACCTCCCCTGGAGTCGCGAGTTCGAATCCAGGACGTGCTGAGTGACTTCAGCCAGGTCTCCTAAGCAACCAAATTGGCCAGTTTCTAGGGAGGATAGAGTCACATGGGGTAACCTCCTCATGGTCATGAGTAGTGGTTCTCGCTCTTAATGGGGCACGTGGTAAGTTGTGCGTGGATCACGGAGGGTAGCATGAGCCTCCACATGCGGCGTCTCCGCGGTGTCATGCACGATGAGCCACGTGATAAGATGCGCGGATTGACTGTCTCAGAAGTGGAGGCAACTGAGACTTGTCCTCCTCCAGCCGGATTGAGGTGAGTAACCACACCACCACGAGGACCTACTAAGTAGGCATTCCAAGTTGAGAGAAAAGGGGTTAAAAAATGTAATTAAAAATATATACATAGTTCCCCATAAAATATCTTCAGTATTAGATGTGTGAATATTTGGGTTGACAGCGAATCCATTTAATTCACGATTCAGCAAAAACCACATTAGACCTAGGATGGCCACAGTATGCTCCATACTCCCTTGGTTTCACCCGTTCAGTGACTATTATAGATCTAGATACACATTTTCTTCATAAGACTTCAATACGGTTTTATGAGTAAAACATACTTTAGTCTCTGTCTGATGAGGTTTTTATTCAGTGTGATGGTGTCTCTTTTTGGGCATCGTAATTGTTATATAACGTTCCTCACCACGGGTGACAAGAGGCATTGTTGTGGTCACTGTACCACAGCACGTGGCTTCCAGGGAGCTTTAAACATGCAGGATATTTAACATAACGTGCTGTTAGCAGCGGAAATCCAACAGTGGTCAGTTCCTTTGAAGGAACATAGAAACAAAGGGAGTAGAAATGAGTGTAGTGAAATGAAAAGGTTCTGGCTATTAAATTCTCGTGCATGGAAATGACACGTGGTGTTACGATGCCTGTCGACATGAAACTGTGAGCTAGCTCACGTGTCTTGAACACTTTCACATAGCACCACTATTACTATTTCTCACACTTAGGGTAAGGGATCTTTCAAAAT
Organism: Moxostoma hubbsi; assembly: GCA_032164185.1. Classification (NCBI taxonomy): domain Eukaryota; kingdom Metazoa; phylum Chordata; class Actinopteri; order Cypriniformes; family Catostomidae; genus Moxostoma; species Moxostoma hubbsi. The sequence continues at coordinate 5,907,043 of JAVLUX010000019.1, forward strand.
CCTTAAACTCTTTGGTGTCCATCTATAGCTCAAAGCTGTCCCAAACTTCCATTGGGACCACTTGTAGCATGAACAACACGTAGCATCATTCCTCTGTGAATCATTACTTGGGTGAGGATACATGTCAGGGTAGCAATAGGCTTTCCTGTTGTGGATGAACTTCAAGTCAGCAAAAGTTATTCTCTTTTGGGTTGCATTTGTTGGCTGTAGGGCTGGGCGATAAAACAATATCAGTATTTCTCGCGATATAACTCCATGATATCGACGATAAGCTTTTGAGTAATTTTCGATATTTAGCCTGTGTTCTACATCTAGACATGCTTGTTGCTAAAAACACTAGCAGTTTGGCTTTCTTATCGTGTGTTTCTCTAGCACTGAAACACGCTTCACTGATGCCCTGTCCCGGTCCGCACCCCACTTACTCTTTTCTCCACAGTTTTGGAAAGACTATTTAGACTTGTGTTTTGTTTTCTCTTCTTTTTTTGGAAATATCGTGTCGATATGAAAAAGAAGATCGTGATAATATTTTTTGCCATATCGCCCAGCCCTAGTTGGCTGACGATCTTGATTTTGATGTAGGATCTAAACAAACCTTATCGAAATTTCGACTGTGGTTTCTAGTCTGAAGACTTGTCTTTTGAATAGAGATCTGTTCTTATTTCAAACTTGTAATGGTGGCGAATGCTTGCTTTGTCTTGTATGAATGACTTTAAGGCTTGGTTCTGGTCTGAAGTCTTCAGCTTGAGGTCGTCTGGAGCATGAGAAAGATGCTGGCTAGGACTTTAGCTGCAAAACGCCTTGCTTCCAGAAGTCAGCCCAGGGCAACCCCTTCATCGTTTCCAATTTGTAACATGATATTTCCGAAAATTGATAATTCTGGGTGATTGTATTATGTTGTTGTTGTTTTATTTACTTTAAACTGTTTTTCATGGCCTTCCAAATGCCACAAAATGGGAAACTGGACTGTACAGAGATGCAAGAGCTGCAAGAACTGTAATTACTGTTCGTTTAAGCTTTATAGCTTTTTAATGAAGGAGCTAAATTTAACCACACATGAGACATGTCCAACTGGCTGCTGATCTTGCTACTACCACTGAAATGTGAAGGACGAGCAATTTGTGTGTGGTGGTTTAAGGGTGGGCAGCTGAGGTGGGAGTACTTGACTTTTCAAAGTCTTAAATTTACTGCAAGTTAACATTTCTCCCGAGAGCCTTGTCATTTGACAAGAAGGGCAACAAAATTGTCTTTGCCACAACTGTAAACTCATATGTTTGTTGGTGTGACATGAAAAGGGTGATTTTTTTATTTTTTTTCTAAAGGATACATTTAGTCTTGAGTCAAGATTTGTCTTGAGGCTGCCGTTATTTATGAGGAATCAGTATTAAGTTTCTGAGATGTTTGATAAGGGTTTGGTTGAATGCTGTGTTGTCTCGAGTCGAAACTCAAAGCTTCATTTATATGGTGTTCTATCAGACTGCTCGGGTTTCATTTCTTAGTTTGAATCCTTATAAATCCAGAAAGAGCAGCTTTGATCCAGCACTCATTTAGGTCTAATATTCAATATTCAAATGATTCAATTTACCAGAGCTTACTTAATGATAATAAATTGGTTTGTGAAGATCACAGTGATTTTTCCATGTACGACATGTTCTTGGATCAATATATTTTGTTATCCTGATCTAACCCTACTGTACACTCACTGAGCACTCAAACCAGCCCGTCTGGACCCAGCAATCATGCCACGGTCAAAATCAATGAAACTTTTTCCCTATTCTGATGGTTGATGTGAACATTAACTGAAGCGCCTGAGCTGTATCTGCATGATTTTACACATGATTGGCTGATAATCCCACAAATAAGTAGGTGTGCTTTTCCTAGTGAAGTGCTCAGTGAGTGTATATTACAGTTTTGCAATGTACTGTATATTTTGAAAGAACATTTCATAATTTTAAAACTTTTCCATCCCCATTTTTCCCCCATATTCTGGAGGGTTTAAAGGGCCTGACTTCATTGCACTGAAAACACTTCCTGTAGCTTTAATCCAGTGCCAGTCCATACTAGCGTTAGCCAAAATTTCAAAACTTGCGGGTGGACACGTGCTGTCTAAGCTTAATTGCTGTGTTTTTTTTACATTTATTCATGTTTTTTCATGTTTCTAGTCTTTATGTCTTTTTATTGGCCAAACCCATTCAGTTGAGTTTAAAAAACATTTACTTTGAAAAATCTCTCCACCACAATGTCTTTGACAAACCAAAGTACAGCCTTTAAACCTTAATGTAAATCGAGGGTAAGGCTCATGTGATTGGAGGACTGTGGTAGAGGAGGAGGGGCCTCTCTCGTGTTGTGGGAGGAGCAGTGGTTTTGAATGGCAGTATAAGGAATGACAGTGATATGAAGACAGGTACAGTGTGACACATAGCCAGAGTCACCATAGTGAGCAGAGCATCCTCAGACTGTTACCAGGGCAACAGAGTACAACAGCACGCTGGGGTAAGTGTGGCAGTATCAGTTAGCACCTGTGTGATAGTACTGTCGGTTCTGTTGTCATGATGCGAGATCAAAGCCATGCAGGTGTCTGATTGTCCTAGAGATGATGCTTGTATTTACTTGTCTTTATATTTATGTATGGCACAAGATTTCTTTGTTTATAGAAGTCATAAAGTTTGTGATGTTGTATTATACAAAATTGCAAGACAATAGTATGTACAATGATGCATGAGTCTGTGCTTTGTATTTGTCCACATTTTTATTTTATTTTATTTCTTTGAAGAAATTGTTCACCCAAAAATGAACATTTTGAACATTTACTTCCTCATATGCACGAAACCGTATGACTATCTTCTGTGGAACGCTTTGATTTAGATCATGATGTTTGTATTTGAGCATGAAGGCTGAGCTTTTTCTTTTTTGTCATCCAGAAGGAATGATTCTAGACTTCTACCTGCTCTTTAGAGAATCAGTTAATTTAACCTTCTCGCTCCAGTAGCTACGGTTTGTGGGTTCTGGCCTGACTGGGCATGTTTGGTCTAAAAATAGGCCAAGAAAAGTTGAGCTGGCCAAAACCATGGCACAGCTGACTATTTTTGTCACGCTTTAGTGTAGTAGTATTTTTATTTCACATACAACCCCAAAACAGTGACCATCAGAGGAAGCTGCTTTCTAAGTGCTGATGTTATGTCGGTATATTTGCTATATGTGTCATTGAGTGCCTCGTATGTGTTTTTCAGATTACATGAGTATAGAAGAATATCTAGAAGACGATGAAGAACCACCTTTACTGCGCAGCTCCTGTCTGTCTCATCGTAAGTATGCTTGATAAAATACCACTGTGAAGTTTTTGTATCCTCTTTCTCCAGCACATACTCACACACACTATCTGTACCCCAGATGACTGCAGCAGTGTGCTAAAGTAGTCAGTGATGAATTGATGAGGGATAATAAAGTGAGGATTCTTTGAGAACACTATGTATCCTTGTGTCTCGTCTCACACTTCTCTTAATGTTACCATACTTCATCGAGCAGAGAACATGATCTATAGTCCTTGGAAAACCATCTAATTTATAATACTCATACAGTACTCACACTATACTATAACTATATACTGTAATGTACTATACTGAAGTGTACTATACTATACAATACTACACTATAATACTGTGTTATATTATTCTATACTGTACTGCACTATACTCTACTATATTGCACTATCCTATACTGCAGTGGAGTGTACTTAACCATACTGCTCTATAGTATACTTTAATGCACTATACTGTACTATACTGCTCTGTCCTATCCTATACTGTACTACACTGTGCTATACTATACTATACTGGACTAAACTTCAATATCCTATATTGTACTGTACTACACTATACCATGCTATCCTGTACTATACTATACACAATACTATGCCGTATTATTCTATACTGTACTGCACTATACTGTACAGTATTGCACTATCCTATTTTGTTCTTTAGTTTTTAAATTACGGATAATGATCATTCGTATCGCAACCTCCGAAAGAGTAAAAAAACGCTGTGTTCTTGCACAAGACACTGTAAAAACATTAATAAGTGGTGCAATTGGAAAACAATTGAAAAACAGCATGAACAGACACAAAACAAGTTCAGTGTGAACAGCCCTTAAGACAACTGACAACCTCAGACAGGCCACTGAAAATCTCAAACGAGTCAGAATTGGCCCAAGGGCGCCAGTTGAATAGCCTCGCTCTACACCATAATGTCCACTCTATTCTACTCTATTACACTACACTACATGTACAGTGATGAGCCAAAGCATTATGACAACCTGCCTAATATGCTGTCGGCCCTCCGCATGCAGCCAAATCAGCAGAGATACTGCTGAGGTGTCCTGAGGTATCAGGCACCAAGACGTTAGAAGTTGCGAGATGGAGCCGCTGTTGATCGGACTTGTTGGCCCAGCACATCCCACAGATCCTCAATGGGATTGAGATCTGGTGAATTTGGAGGCCAAGACTACACCTTGAACTCTTCATCATGTTCCTCAAACCATTCCTAAACAATGTGTGCAGTGTGTCAGATTGACGTCCACATGAATCCCCGGACCCAGGGTTTACCAGCAGAACATTTCCCAGAGCATCACAGTCCCTCCACCGGCTTGTCATTTTCCCACAGTGCATCCCGGTGCCATTATTTCCCCACGCACACGTACACAGCCGTCCACGTGATGTAAAAGTATACGGGACTCGTCGGACAAGGCGGCCTTCTTTCACTGCTCCAAGGTCCAGTTCCGAAGCTCACATGCCCGTTCCCTCTTTGGACCAAAGTCAGTAGGTACTTACCACTGTTGACCGGGAGCACCCCACAAGCCTTGCCATTTCAGAGATGCTCTGACCCAGTCGTCTGGCCATAACAATTTGGCCCTGGTCAAAGTCGCTCAAGTCTTTACTCCTGCCATTTCTCCTGCATGCAACACGTTGACTATGAGAACTGATTGTTCGCGTACCATCTAATCTACCCAGACCTTGACATGTGGCCTTTTTTAGGAGATGATCAACGTTATTTGCTTCACCAGTGAGTGGTCATGATGTTGTGGCTCATCTGTGTATTTGCCTCTTTATATGACTATAGGACAATGCTTTCCAACATTCAAAACATTCAAACAGCTTAGTTCCCTCTCTAGCTTAAAAAAATGGCTTGTACATTTTTATGCCTTTTATATTATTGATCATTTTTGTGTTTCTCTGTAGCTGTTGGAGTTATGGGGGACATTAGCAGCACAGTGTCAGTGGAACGAGGGCTGTGTGTGTCCGCTCTGTCCATCAGGGCAGGAGCCCACCTCGGTGAGACAAAACAGCCCTCCCAACAGATACACACTGCACACTCCAGAAAACACATCCTTGTTCCATTACATCCAACATTTTGGTCTCAAACAAATAAATGAATCCTGTTGAAGAAATGTACACTATGGAATCAGAGAAATAAGAGTTTGTTCTTTCTCACAGTTTGTGATTACATCATTCAAGTGATGTATATTTATTTATTTAAGGCTTGTGTGGAAGCTGAGGCTCCTGGGGAGACTGGATCCTGCCAGATTTGCCCAGCAGGCAGCTTCTCAGACACCCATGACACTAAGCCATGCCGCCCACATACGTCCTGCAGAGAACTCAACCGCTGGATCCTCACAGCACCGACCTCACAGTCTGACGCCGTGTGTGGAGTGTGTCTTCCTGGGTAAATAAGAGAAAATATTTATCGTCCATGTACAAATACTCTGGAGTGAAGAATCCCGTTACACATTTATGATTTGCCCTTCCTATACCAGTTAAGCATACACATGGTGTCACAACAGATATGTTGTCATAGTCTCACAAACTTTCCAAAACGGACATATTTTTCAGGTTTCACCCTGCTGCTACACAGAAGACCTCCACCCTCCACGCCTGCGTCAGTAGTAAGTATTTATATGTATTCTATATCAGTGTTGTGTGAAATGTCTACAACGGACTGGCAAAGCGGATACCGGACCCCTCTGTTTGTTCAGTTTTGGCCATTATGCTTACCAAAAAAGTATGAAAAAGTACTGAGTTATTAGATCTGTCGACAGGGCTGAGAAATAGACTTTTTAAATCAACACTGTCCTCTATGTCCACAAGAAAGCAAAACAAATCAATATAAACCAATCAGCACTGTGTGTTATAGCTGTTGTTTATCTACAGTTCATTTTCTCAAATATTAAGTAAAAAAATTCAAACAAGAAAAGAAACGCTTCAATAGACAGTTCTATGTTAATTTAGTGTTGCACAGTAGACTATACCGGTGCCATAGTACCACCACAGGCTCAAGCTTCATAATACCAGGTGGTGCATCTCAATCAATTCCCTTTAGTTCAGTAGTCAGGGCATTGATCAGTGAGTCAGTCATTTTAAGGACCGTCTTATTCGCAAAATTGTTCCAGTGCGCTGAAGTGTTCGCTCCCTAAAAAATCTCACAATGCACTGTGAAAACCAGGGAGCATCGTTGCTCACTATGTTCCTGTATCGGAAACATTGTCATGTCTTCTGAAGTCTCAAGTCGTTAGAAGACAAGCACAAGTGTCCAAGTCCAAGCCTTATTTTCTCTTTAAAAGATATGTCATTTGTAATGTCTTTCATTCATAATTATCATGAAAGTGAAACAATCTTTTAAATATATGAATTGTTTCAAATACACTCCAATATATTTGTATTTCTTTATTCATGCCATTTATCTGTTATAATAACACTGAATGTTTGAATGTCTTCAACGATACATGCTACATACCTAATGCTTATGCAGCGAGAGGCCGATAAAAAAGCAAGGCATAGTCAAGACACAACAGCCAGAGAAATCCAGCCCAGCGGGCCGTTTACTCAGAATGCGCCAGTCACATAAAGTCACATGGTTTGCAGGCCGGAAGCGGCCCAGCTGTTGAGTATCATGGCATTAGACAGGCGTCTTTGGCCGATGCATTGTGTCTCGATGTTTTTTCGGTGTCTCGTGCCGTAAAGATGCATTTTTTTAGATGTTGTGCTAATTTAAATGGAAATTTAAAAGACATCTTGAGACACCCCTATTCTGTTTTTGTCGTTTTACTGCATCTGTTTTAACCCAAGAATGAAAGTCATCATCAGCTTGGCACACATCCGAAATTCAGAAGCTAAAATTGGCTTGAGTATTTTTTGAAGTAACTGGGAGTACCATGTAAATATCATGATGTATGGAAAAGGTATTCAGACATTGTAATAAGTAACTTTATTTTGACATTTTTTTAAGAAAATGTGAGTGGTGCCAACCCATGCAACACTTGCCGTAAATATGCTAGGTTGTTGTGATTGGTTGCCAGGGTGTTTGTTGGTGGTTGCTTACAGGCCCAAGTCAAAACGGCCTGCCCCCAAGTCTCTATGACATAGGATTCACGAAAAACAATTAAAAAAATGAATAGCACCCACATCTCTTTTCAACAGATATCATTCATGTCCAAAATCACAAATCGTGCGGGGCAAGTTGCGTGCAGAACTTTAATACTTTAGGTTTTTGTTTAAAACCTAACCCTGAGTGTGAACAATAGTAATAGTGATGCTTGCATTAGAAAACGGCACTAACTATTCCATGTTTATTTTTCAGAGCCATACACTCGTCGCAGACGTAACGTTGTTAAGAGTACCCCCAGCAGGTCTGGAGTAGGAGGTGCAAACTCCACCAGCGTTAACAGTCCAGAGGTGAAGAGCACCGATTATGCTGTTTTTGCGCTGGTGCCTATCTTCTGCGTGATGGGACTGCTGGGGATTCTCATCTGCAACCTGCTGAAGAAGAAGGGCTACCGCTGCAATGCCGAGAAAGAGGCCGCGGATGAAGAATCTGCCACGCCACAGAAAGAAGGTAGATGGCTAGATAAATGATTAGTACTTTTGACAGGTGTTTAAAATAATTACACTCATTTGAGATACAGAAAATGGTGTTTTATCCTACATTAGGGGGGTCCCTCGGCCTCATTATGGCGGCAAAAGTTTGCAATGAGCTAATATTGCGGCTTAGTTTAAATCAATTTGGACAGGGAAGAAAGTTGAGTTATGTTTTCATAGTACAATGAAATGTTTTATCTCGAAAGTTCAAGGGACATTTTGTTTCTTAAGATATGTCCCTTTTAAAGAAAGCACATAATTGAACACCCCTGAAATAAAAAAATCGTTTTTCTTTCAACTGATGGAAAAGTTTACATTAAAAAAAGACAATAATATAAAAAAAGACAAGCATACGCCCATATCAGTGATGACCCTTTAATAGACATTTGTTTATATGCAGCAGAATATAGGCCTACTGTAATCTACAATCTCTTAAAAATCACCCCAACTTCAGAGTTAACGTGAGTCTAGAGCAACTAAGAGCAACTGAGACCAAAGCATTTCACCAAAACCCATCTCCTTAGGGTTGGAAACCGAGTGTGAATCTATATAAAATCACAGAGAACATGTGGACAGTAAAAAGGTATCCTCTCTTTGTGTCATGTGTGAATAAGAGGGTGTAACTGCAGCCTTGTTCTGTAGAGTGTTCTCTCTATAGTAGCACTAAAATATGATGATTCAGGTTTTGCCTGTATAGTGGGTAAGTCTACAATAACTACTGTGTGAATCATGCATCAATCATAACATATTTTACAGCTGAGGAGGCAGAGCAACAGAGCTTGAATTTGGGTACAGTCAGGATTTCATTTAATATAATAATAATTAATGTCAGATGCTTTTATCCAAAGTGACTTCCAGTATATAACAACGTGACCTAGCCACTCTCAGCTAGCCTGCAAAAACCAATGTGGAGATTGCCGCAATTCCTGTTTTCATGGTGGCAGTGACTTCTCCGATTGGTAGATCTTCCTTTAAGTTAATATGATTAGGTTAGGGGTAGGTGTTTTATAATAAACCAATTAGAAAACCAATTAAGCCATCTTTAGCTTGACTAGCATGTTGCTAGCAAGTCAAGGCCACAGGATGGAACCAAAACACACATACTCTTAAAGGAATATTCCAGGTTCAATGCAAGTTAGGCTCAGTTGTCAACATTTTTGGCATAATGTTGATTACCTCAACAAACAAAAAATGGACTCGTCCCTTCTTTTAAAAATTGAAAGTGCCTCACAGAAACCCAGATTTTTGCTTTTTTTAAAGAAAAGGAAGGAAGAGTTTAAATTATTTCTTGTGGTAGTCAATATTTATGCCGCAAGTGTTGTCTATTGAGCTTAACCTGTATTGAAAACAGAAAATGAATTGCATGAATATACTATAAGTGGCTTTATAGATAATGCATAACTGGCTATACCATTGTTTAACAACCTCAGAGCTCCTGGTAGCTCTCTTGAAAGGTTTCCGCATTATTACAAAGCATTCATTTTGCTATGGAGATTTTGAAAGGCATATTTAAATCAGAAACCCAGTGCTAGTTCTGCATCATTTGGCTGTGATATTTTGATATTTGCACGGTTTTCTAAGATATATGTCCAAAAAACCTGGTATAGACTTTTGGTAATTTAACTGCTTCCGTTACCAGCAGAGTTGTTCACGAGCTGTACACACAGGTGCTACCCTAGTGAAAAAGTAATATACTTATGCACACTTTTTTCTTGGGTGCTTCAGTATTGCTGGCAGACTATAAATTGGTATACTTAAAGTCTGCTAAATTGGAACAACTCTTTTTGTGCTTAATGCACTTTAGTTTGCCGAAAGCAGTGCTTTCGAATGATGTAAGTATACTTGGTTGTACTAAAATGGAACAATTTCAAGTATACTTTAGTTTAGTACACTTTGAATATCTACCCTTTATTTAATTTTTGAAATACACAGAATTTACTCAATGTGAACTTGTCATGTATGTTGGTGACATAACAATTGCAACTCCATTACACTGTAAGAGTAATGGACATACATTAATGTTATACTGATAATATAACTCTGGCCCACACCACAACTGAATTTCGGCTGGAATTAATATATGTACTTCTGGCACTTGCATTAATAGTATTATAGCATGTGTATTATTGGGAAGAAAGTTGGAGGCCCAAGTATTGTGAGTCTGATAAACAACAATCATAACACTGTCTCAAAGCAACACTAATCTCACCCAGGGCAACTTAAAAATAACCCCTTTTCATAACATAAAACAACAATAAAACCCCAATTACCTTTAAATGTTAGTTAACGTAACCTCCAAACAGTCCCCAAAACGTGCACAGGCCTACCTCATTAATTATGCAAACACAACAGCCAATAGAAAGTTCCCAAAGAGAAATATCAACAGACATTACAGTATATTCCTGTAAAGGACTGTAATTCTATGTAGTTTTAACACCTGGCATTTGATTCAAATAGGTAAACGTGCCATTTTGCCCTTTGCACAAAGAAAAGTGAAAAAAAGTCTGTTTGGTCCATCTAATCACTGATCTACAAAGGCCCCTGGCCAACAGTGGCTAACTTGAGGCTAGTAGCCAGAAATTAATAAAAGTGGATGAGGGTGTGCAGGCTAGCTAGATGTTACTGCCATTCTGTGTTATTTGTAGACATGTGTAGAACCATAAGAAGATGCTCTACACTATTATAAGTCCAGATGTTTATGTGGGTAGTTATAACTTGCATGATGTGACTTGCATTATAATTGTAGAATGACCCTATGCTGTTTGCACAATGTTAACAAGAAAATTAACAGTTTTACTCTTTTTTTTTTTTTCAAGAGAGAAATGTATTCACAGTAAAACAAGATTGATATGGAAGAGCAGTCATAATGTCAGCAGCATTAGACGAAGTAGAATAATGAACAAATATTGCTTTGTATCCTATTATTGGGGATGAGGAAATTACTTTAACCCTTACCTCTTCAAGTCACACAATGTCAAATGCAACATGTTGCTTTAAAAATTGTATAAATAGGGGACAGTATTTACTAATATTTACGTATGTAGATAAATAAATAATCACCATGATTTTGACAATCTTGGAAGCTGGTCTGGTATAAATTGGGTGTACAACACACTCTGTATACTGACTACTTAAAGGAACAATATTTGTCATTGACATCAAGCGTTTAAATTGGGTACTGCAGTCCAAATTCAAAATATTGGAGAGTTGTCTCCCCCGCTCCCTCCTCCCCAGACTCGAAGCTCACGCGGGGTTGCCAGATTAAGGACACGCAACAGGAACGAGCAAACTGACAATGGCAATGTTAGCTAGATGTATTGCTGGCTTCCATGGCTGCAGCGCGCTGTGTTTGCCCGCTAACTTGTTTCAAATCTGGCAACCCAGGGTGTCGAAATCTTATTGGGAAGTGGGCGGGATCACACGGGCCATAAACAGAAATTCCAGCCTGCAACGGACAAGCAGAATATACTGGCTGTAGCATTGTTTTCAGAGCAGCCAGTATTTCAACTTTCAATCATTTTATGCTTTAGTACAGTAAATATATTACATATTGCACCTTTAATATTGCTGATGTCACAACCAGCCTGTTTGATTTCAATGGATTGTAGGTAAATATCCCACTTCACCAAACGCTCTGTCTTCTGTAAAGTGTCCTGTTACTGGTTTAAGGAGCGAGAAACCACTTCGAACGATTCGGTTTGTGTTCAAGCCATAGATATTACTCCGAATGAATCACAAGCCAGTTCAGAACGTTTTGCTAACCTGTTTGAGCAATTGAAAAGAAACATCTTAAATGCATGATTGATTTGCGAATCAGGCATCACTAGTTCTCATTCTAAACACAACATATTGTGGTTGATGAAATATTGTGAGGGAAATATGTGAGATTATTGGAGAGTAAATCAGAACCCCCTCCCCTCCAAAAGATGGTGCCTTAGGCAAATGCCTGCTGGAACTCCTCTGTTGAGTGTTTTTTCTCACTTGTGTTATGTTGTTAGCCCCACTTAACTCAGGGAACTGTACATGCTGTAAAATGTAGCTTCCCTTGTGTCTATCTCTGTCGTTCCTCATCTATCTTTACACAGCATGAAACTCCCTCTATATCCACTTTCCTTCGATCAATAATTCAGGCTGTTCTCTGCTTGTAAATGTTCTCAGGACACCGTTGACTAGTTCTGACTTGGTCAATGTGAGCAATCCAATGTCGTAACGATGACCTAAACAAACCCTTTAGCACACCAGTAAAACACCGCTAGACTGCCAAGTTCATATCGACTTCAATGTGGCCTTTATTTAATTGTTTTTAAATACTCAATAAGAATAAAATCTTGTTACATCATACACCATTTATGTAAGAAATCTTGGGAACATGATGTATTCATCATCACAGGTTATGTGGTGTTTTAATAAGGGGTGTTTTGAAAGCTTGTTGTCTGTAAGTTTGGTTTGAAGCGAGGACGCTCTACAACAGGTGAGGAAATCCAGAGGAACAAATGATGATATCGTCATTGCAGTGTAGCATAAAATACGGCATGCCAATCACTGTCTCTTTCTACCTCTCTGTTTACGTCAGCGTTCCTTCTCAATTTCTAGTTCCAAATAACTTGAGCTGTGATGTGAAATGAATCAGCAAGACTCTTTCAGGTGATGGGGTTACAGCATTCAAATATCAGCTTGACATTGGATGGTTGGTTGGATGGATGGAACAGTATCTATTTGATCTCTTCAAACCACTGTACATGTGTATGAATACACTACTCTGACAAATGGTCCTGGTTGATTAGAATAAAGCTGGGCTGCAGTGTTGACGTTTTTTCTGGTTGAATACAGCAGAGTGCTGAGTGAGCCGTTCTACTGTCCCCAGCAGCTTCACTGTGGAACTCTGGGAAATAGCCGGTTACCATAGAGTTCCCTACACAGTGAACCTCCTGTATCCAATAACAAAGGCAATGCGTAACAATAGAGATTTTTCAGGAGCTGATAGTTTAGCAGAATAACATTTTTGTTGTGATGTGAATTGTTGTGTGACGGCAATGACTCATAGTGAACTGAAGGTTTTTCTAACTGTGGATTTTGCGAATGAGGAACTAATTGTGTCACAGAGCACGGCGGCTTTGCTGTGCTATTAAAATCTACTAAAAATAGCATTTAAGGACAGGGATGAGACACACCCACGGAAGTTTAAAGGAACAGTGCACCCAAAAATTATAATTCTCTCATTATTTACACACCCTTATGCTGTCTCAAATTCGCGTGACTTTTTTTTCTTCTGCGGAACAAAAACAAAGATATTTTAATCATTTAATTATGATGTGAATATATTCATACAATATAAGTCATTGGGGACCGACACGACCCGTGTGGTGATAGTGTAAAGGGAGTTGCATTATTGTCTGTTCTCACTCAAAACTGATCGTATCGCTTCAGAAGATTACCTTTATCCTGACTTTATGTCCTCTTTGGAGCTTGGAAGTGTTGGACTCCATGGACCTCCATTGATTTGTAAATGATGAGATAATTATTATTATTTTTGGTTGAACTATTCCTTTAAAGAAATGCTTCTGCTTCATGTAATATTTGACACACCCTTGGGTGAATCAGAAAAACTGCCAAGAACATGTTTGGGTTATATTTCTCACCATTATAAAAAAGGAAAAAGACAGAAATATTAGAACACTGCAAAAAGTTATTTTCAAGTGTTTGTGTCTTGTTTTCCTATTAAATTACATTAAAACATTCTTAAAATGTGATTTCTTTACTTGTGAAGCATAATGGGATAAGGTATTATGTCTTGTTTCATAATAAGTCAAATTGGGTTAGTTCACCCAAAAATGTAAATTATCCCATAATTTACTCACCCTCAAGCCATCCTAGGTGTAAATGACTTTCTTCTTTCAGCCAAACATAGATAAAAAATATTTTGGCTCTTCCAACTTTATAATGGGAGTGAATGGTACCTTAGATTTTGAAGCCCATCAAAAAAGTCATCAATACGGCTCCAAGGGGTTAATAAAGGCCTTCTGAAGTGAAGCGATGTGTTTGTGTTAGAAAAATATCCATATTTATAACTTTATAAATTATAATCACTGACTTCCAGTAACGGCCGTCCTCTCGTTCACTGGCTTCCTCTTTGTCCTCTACGCTTTTTTCACTTCTCACCGGAGCTTACGCTACGCCTACGTCATATGCCAGAACTCGACTCTCTCGTGAACGCACGGATGGCCGTATCGCTTTGCTTCAGAAGGCCTTTATTGACCCCCTGGAGTCGTATGGATTACTTTTTTGATGGATGGATGCGCTTTTTTGGGCTTCAAAATCTAAGGTACCATTCACTCCCATTATAAAGCTTGGAAGAGCCAGGATATTTTTTAATATAACTCTGATTATTTTGGGCTGAAAGAAGAAAGTCTTATACACCTAGGACAGCTTGAGAGTCAATAAATTATGGGATCATTTTCATTTTTACAGTAAAATTGAAGCCTATTTTGCATTGTGGCATTATTTTAATTATGTTTTAACTATGCAGGCAGTTCTCATTACTTTAATGGGATAAAATCTCATTCTCTCTAATATATATATATATATATATATATATAATGATAGTGTTTTTTGTACTGAATTTATTCTTATTTAAAAAACAAATATATCCAGACAGGAGCATTTTCATTACTGTATTAATAATATAATATAAAATAATATATTAAAGTACTGTTTTCTCTCTGTTTTCCTTAGGAAACCTTTGTCCGTATGTTATCGATGACCCCAATGAAGACACGATTAGTGTTCTTGTTCGACTCATCACAGAGAAGAAAGGTGTGTGTGAGGTTTCTCGACACATTTAAATCACTCCTCACGTCACACTGCCTATGAAAGTACTGAGTCTTATTTGTGTGTGTGTGTTAAAGAAAATGCAGCTGCTTTAGAAGAACTGTTGCTGGAATATGAGAATAAACAGATGGCTATGACCAAAAGCTCATCTATCAAGTAAGAACATACTGTATCAGACATATACACATCAACACTCATGTCAAAAAATCAGAAAAAAGGCTAGATTTCCTCTCCTATAGCCGCCAAGTTAAGTTGCGCTTTTTTCTCATTACGTTCTTTACGAGTGCTCTGCCTCTGGCGAATATCAAACAGCCAAGTCATTTATGAAATGTATGTTGGTTTATGATATAATTGCAAGTTGTTAAATTGTGAATCATCTAAATGAGAAGATGTCACAGTCTACCATGAACACTGGGGCTGGATATAAGCTTGAAAGTTATAATGCGTTAAACTAGTGTCCAATTTTTGGACAGGACACGAGCCCCTCCCATCCAGAGCCCCTCCCTCCCATAGTTCCATTGTGAGTATATCAGATGCAGCTGAGCTCGTGGCAGTTATATACAGCAGATCTCTTGGCCTGCAAAAAAGGATCTTTTGATCTAAGCAGCTGGCACATTGTGTTATTTCGGCTGGCATGATTTGATGATGGCAGCAAACTGGGCCTGTGTGCCAGTACTGTCCCTTCTGTGCTGAGCAAAGGTCATTGTCCGAGTGACATCAGAGTAAACTAGGCAGAGGAGGAACTCTTGACTGTTATGATGTGTTTGACTTTATAGAATGTATAACTTTTATCCAGAACACTTATTGGATAAGCCATGTTTAAAGGGATAGTTCACCCAAAACTGAAAATATTCTCATAATTTACTCACACTCACGCCATGCCAGATGTGTATGACTTACTTGCTTCTGCTGAACACAAACAAAGCTTTTTAGAGGAGTATCTCAGCTCTGAAGGTCCATACAATGAAAGTGAACAGTGGCCAGAACTTTGAAGCTGCAAAAAGCACATACAGGCAGCACAAAAATAATTCACAAGACTCCAGTGATTTAATAGAGTGTCTTGAGAAGCAATCTAATCGGTTTTGGGTGAAAGCAGACTAGGGCTTATGTAATCGGATATCGATGATGTCTTGCAAAGATCCTGATGCCGATTGTGAACAGATGATGATCAACAATATCGGGAAATGGCAAAACCATGGATCTGGGAAGTCACCAGATATATTAAACAGCGGCCAGGGTGTGAAACTAGCACCTGCCACCCACCAAATGTGACGAGACTGAATCCAGTTCACAAGCTTCTCGTTACCAAATTCTCCGACCCTCGGCAGGGGGATTGGCGATGTAATATTTTTAAGGCAATTATCAAAAAAATATTTTTTTAATATCGCCCAGCCCTAGACCAGCCCAAAATATAACTCCTTTTTCACTGTACATCTCGCCATTGCAGTTTCTAGGCACGATCATGATTTCAAGCTCCGTTACACTTCCTAGTGCTTGACACATGCATTGAGCGCTAGATGGAGGTAGGAAGTGTAATAATAAAGCTGTAGAAATCATGATCGCCAAGGAGACTGCTGATGTCATGATTTATTGAAAAACAAATAGTAATATTTTGGTCTGATCTCACCCAAAACCGATTTAGAAGACACAGATTAAACCAGTGGAGTCTTTTGGATTACTTTTATGCTGCTTTTATGTGCTTTTTGGGGCTTCAAAGTTTTGTTCACCATTCACTTGCTTTTTATGGAGCAGATCTGAGATATTGTACAAAAAATCTTGGTGTTCTGCAGAAGAAAGTCATACTCATCTGGGATGGCATGAGGGTGAGTAAATGACGAAAGACTTTTCATTTTTGGGTGAACTATCCCTTTAAAGATGTTTAATAGCCAATATGCACACCTGTGAGCTCAGCACACATTAGCTGAATTCTTTGTGAAGGTGCCAAGCTTGTAAAAAGTGGCCCCAAAATGTAATTGAACACTTAAGCCACACTTATAAATGTGTGAATGTCACCACATTAGATAACAAAATATCAAAGCAAGTGGCATCTGCTAATAAATATGACTCCCGTTATTTCTTCTCTGGAACGCAAAATGAGATGTTAGTCTCAGTCACCATTCACTTTCATTGCATCTTTTTTACATACAATTAAAGTGCATGGGGAATGAAGCTGGTGAATTATACCAACTGTATATGATATCATATATCAGTGGTAAGTGTCTCTCTCTGTGTTTCTCTCTCAGGTTTCCTGCTCTTCCACATTTCTCGCAGTTCCGCTCATTGCCACGGCTGTGTACCCATCAGCATCATTTGCACACTATAAATGGGCTGGCGTCTCTCTCTGGGCTCTGCTGTTCCCGCTGCAGCCAGAAGAAATGGCCCGAACTGCTGCTGCCCGCCGATATGCACAAAAGCCCCTCAAAGCTGGTCAAGAGCCCCTTGCCCGGAGACGTCACTGTACTGTCTGTTGGAAGGTGAGAATGGCATTTATATATAACTTAAAACTGCCCATTATTATTTCCTGCTGAATATTTCATTTTGATTTGGCGTTTTATTTAATGTCTCAGTCTTTTAGCCCTCCAAGTGCACTTCCTGAACTTTGTGTCACCCATGTGTGAATTGCAGGTTCCAAGTTGCTCAGATCCCGGAAATGAAGTCCGCATCCAAGGAAGTGACCCGGCCGGAATCGAGCGATACGGACTCTGTGGACAGTGGCCACACTGGGTCCGTGGAAGAGAGGTCCCTGCTGGGCGTGTCCTCTTCCTCTAACTCCACCTCCTCAAAGACAGACAGGAGGTGAGTCACTAAATATATTGAACAGGAAAATTCCTTTAACTATGGTCATGTCTGTGACTTCGCTTTTATGTTACTTCCTGTTGGCTTTGTTTGTGTTTTCAAGCTGTACTTTCCTCTTCCAAAGGTGTTTTACCATCTTCATTGTTTAAAACCTTGTGTAACATCATTATAGGAAGTCTGATGAATTTGTTTGCAGTAAATGAATGGCTAACACTCAGAATTCCCATCACATGTGTAGAGGAGGTGCGTTCAGTCCATTTAATGCAAATTACTTTAGTCAGTGTTACTATTTTGAGTGTGACACTTTTAAACCAGCCACGTATTTTTCCACATCCGTCTGAAATATGTCTATTTTATTTAATTTGAGTGAATTTATTGCTATTAATTTAATGTTATAAAATAGCTACTCTATAAAACATGCCCTAAAAGGAATTTACAGAGAAAAGAGACTGGAAGAAAATTGAAGTTCATGTTCCTTAAAGGGACAGTTCACCCAAAAAAAAATAAAAAATCATTTACTCACCCTAATGTCATCCCAGATGTGTATGACTTTCTTTCTTCTCCTGAACACAAACGGATATTGTTAGAAGAATATCTCAGCTCTGTAGGTCCACACAATGCAAGTGAATGGTGGCCAGAACTTTGAAGATCCAAAAAGCACATAAAGGCAGCATAAAAGTAATCCATAAGACACCAGTGGTTTAATATCTGTCGTCTGAAGTGATATGATTTCTGTGGGTGAGGAACAGATCAATATTTAAGTCCTTTTTTACTATACATTCTCCTCCCTGCCCAGTAAGGAATAATCTTAATCGTCTAAAACAAAAGAAGAATGTGAAAGTTCAGTTGAGATTTTATTGTAAAAAGGACTTAAAATTGGATCTATTTCTCACCCTTACCAGCCTAATCGCATGGTCTTCTTCACTTCTAAAGATATGGATTAAACCACTGGAGTTGTATGCATTACATTTATGTTGCCTTTATGTGCTTTTTGGATCTTCTGGCCACTATTTACTTGCATTGTACGGACCTACAGAGCTGAGATGTTCTTTTAAAAATATCTGTTTGTGTTCAGCAGAAGAAAGAAATTCATACACACATGGGGTGGCGTGAGGGTGAGTAAATTATGAGAGAATTAGTATTTGGGGGGGGTAACTATCCCTTTCAAAATGATAGCAAAAACCACAAACGGGGCATGAAATTCCCTTGCTTTGGGGGAGGTCTGTTTTTGCCGTTCACCCTAAAGGGACTCTCTTGAGTCAGTTCGCCCTGTTTGTTATGTAAGCATTTGTAGGGCAGAGTGCTAATGGCTTCACATTGTATGTGGCTATCAATAGCTCCTTGGATTTACACACAGATACCTCAAGGTTTCCCTCCACAAATCATCTTTATAGCTGTTCTTGACATTTTAACCCTCAATGAGCCTGTGACATTTATAAATGACAACAAACTATTGTTGTTCACTATTTTTTAACGTCACATGGGTTACCAAGGCACATAAACAACATGGTAAGCCTATAAGTGTTGTGCATATTAGCATACATTGATGTCATATGGGTTAATGACATGATGCACATTTTTTGTCCCGATCTATTATATACATTAGTACAATAAAAATGCAATTCAAACAAAACAATTATGTGAATACACCTCTGCTTTGATGAACATTTTTCAGTTTTGAGTTCAAAGTCATTTTACTATTTTAATGGGGCTTGAAGTAAAAAATGCCTAAGTGGTGAAACCATCTGGTGACCGTATATAAATAAATGTCATTTAAAAAAGTCTCATTAAAAGCAGACAGTCTTGAAAAAAATAAATGATACCAACAGTAGTTTGGAAAAATATTGTATTATTAATTCTTTAAAAGCAAAGCAGTAAAACAATTTGGAATAGTAGTAGGACTATGTTGGAAAGTCAGGTGGTAAAAAAAACGTGGCAGATACCAATTCTGTCATTAAAACAATTTACAAAAATCTAACCTTTAGAACAATTGAAACGGGGGAAATATCTCATTGTTAAATAAATATTTTTCTCCAAAACGCATTGGCCGTAATTTTTGGCACCCTTTTAGTCAATCATTTTTGCAACTTCTCTTTGCCAAGATAACAGCTCTGACGTTTATCCTATAATGCCTAATGAGTTTGGAGAACACCTGTCAAGTGATCTGAGACCATTCCAGAATCTCTGCAGATCCTTCAAATTCAGAGGTCCATGTTGGTGGACTCTCCTCTACAAATTTTCTTTGGGGGTTCAGGTCAGGGGACTGGGATGGCCATGGCAGAACCTTGATTTTGTGATCCGTGAACCATGTTTGTGTCGATTTTGATCATTGTCATGCTGGAAGATCCAACCAGGGCCCATTGTAAGCTTTCTGGCAGAGGCAGCCAGGATTTGATTTTTTTACCTGTTGGTATTTGAGTCAATTTTCACAGTATACTACCATACGACTCTCTCCTTCTGCGGTATATAGATATGGCAAAAATATTAAGAGTAATATAGCAGTATGCTATTCCGGACATTGTTTGGAGACGTACTTGAACACATACGTTGATTGTTTTAGCACATATTTTCAGAATGCGTCTTATTGAGGATTAAGAGTGTTTGTTTAGTGCTTCACAGATGAATGTCATGACAAATGTGAGAATCTGTTTTGGTGATATGTTGCCCTCCCCTCGACCTTTACATGTTCTGTAAGGGATGGCATGTTTGTCCACTGGTTCAGTGAACTCATACCAAGTCAAACAGGATGAAAAGAAATTGTCTAGCGCCCTATAGTGCCTGGACAAGTTACTGCACATATGTTAAAGGGTTAATTCTGTCTTCATATGATCAACTTTATGTTGTTTGATTTTCCCATGGGACACAAAAGGAGATATTTGGCAGCGTGTTAGCCTCAGTCACCATTGCATCTTGTTTCCAAGCAATTAAATGGTAGTTAATGGTGACTGAGGCTTGAGTAAATGATGACAGGACTTTCGTTTTTGAGTGAACTGCCCCTTTAATTAACCAATGTCTTTATTGTGTAGTGTAACTGAAACTTCTCTCTCCCTGTCTTTTTTTGTCTCAGATGAACATATGAAAGATTACAGGAGGACATCCATTGAAGTGACACTACCTTCTGGGGAATGACATCATCAGTAGCCGACACATCACGGCAGATATGTTGTGGGGATGTCAGTATTCATGCCCTTGGGGAGCCATGTATTCAAGACCTTTGGAAAATGTTTTTATTTATTGCATAAGTCATTGAACTATTTAATTTTATTTAAAAAAAAACAATCAGACAATAGGAGACAGTAGGGCATCTACCATGTAAGGAGTCAAGGATGGGCGTCACCAAAGAGGTCTTAAGTATGGCCTTCTCCACTATTTTGCTGACAGAAGCCCCCTTTTCACTGATGCGAATGTCGCAGTTCGCCCCCTTGTGGCAGCCATAATGAACTTTCAATATGTTTGCAAAGCCACCTTTTCACCTGCAATGTTTCTGTTTGCATTCACTCTCCGTTTATGAACCATTATTGAGTGAATGACTGCCAATACTTTTGGAAAGAACATATTATGGATTGCCCAAGCCTACAGTGTTAAACTATTAAATTATTTATCTCTGAATTATTTCTATTTATTCATAACTGTCCAGCTGAGCAGGTGATAGGTTTATATATATTATAAAACACTGACAATGATCAGTTGATGTTCTTAGTTTTGACAGGGATACATCACATCCGGATACTGTCTAGTTGTACAAGTTTAAATATTTCAACACAAATTTCAATTTGGATCCAAAAATGAAGTATCCGCAGAGGATCTGATGACTTGCATTTGTCTTTAGTAAAGAAAAGGTGGTTTGACATGTTGCACAAACAAACGGCACTTAGAACAATGACACATAGTTTAACAATAATAAGTATTATGGGAAACTGTTAGAGATCGCTTTGTCATTTAGTCAGTTAAGTATATTTTTGTGAACCTTTACTGTTTTTTTTTTTTTATTATTATTATTTTATATGAGTTGCATATTATGTACAGTCATGGTCGAAAGTTTGCAAACACTTTATATTGTTACCAGGGACTAAAAACGAAATGTTTTTTGTTCCGGATCAGAAGTCCTGTAGCCTCCTTTCCAAAAGGTTACTGGTTAAATAAAACAAAATTAAAGGTTAATAACGTTCTTTTTAAAATAACAGTACTCTGAGCTAATGGGTGGGTGAAATACCAAGTTGCAGTGTTGCCAGATCTCACAAGAGAAACAAGCAATCTTGTCTGTAAAAACAAGCTCAAAATAAGCCACTTGCCTCACCAAAATAAGCAAAAAAAAATTGCGATTTATCACAATAGAAATCGTAACAAGTGCACAGTTGATTAACAGCACGTGTTTCATTTTTACGGACAACATGAAGTGGTGTAGTTCCAAATATATCGTTTGATAAACCCTTTGGCTTTTTAGTTTCATGAAAAAATTATCAGAACAAAATTAACCGGTTATAACCAGTTTCCAGCGTTTAAAAATTACGTTTTCACTTCTGAACAATTGAAAATCATTTTGTTCTGGTTTTTGGTTCTTTTTCATTATCATTCCTAAAACCGTTTTAGTCCCTGATTGTCACAATTAAACAATATATCCTTAGGCTCAAATTGATGGAGGAAAGTGTATATTTTAGATACTGGTCACCATTTCAAATCACATTTTTGCTTTCACTTGATCATTTTAAATGGTCATGTTATGCTGTGGTCATTTTAGTAAAATTAGCTACATTTTTTTTATTAATTGTTTATTGTTAAATTCATTTTTAAAAGTACAAATTTGCATGCATAATAATGATAATTATTACTACATGCATATGAATTGTTATAGATACTGTTTAAAATATTTTTAGATGGCGTGTCACCTCTACGGGTAGTCACAAATCGAGACCACTTGTGAAAATGCGTTTATTTCGCATTTTTCATATTGAATACAATATGTTTTATTGGGATTTATATTATCGGCATAACAATTTGAGTGTAAAGTTGAAATAAAAAATGTATATGAGTCTCAAAATCTTATAGTATTTGGTATGTCCCCCATTTGCTTTATGACAGCATACACTTGAGTATAGATATCTCAATTTGTGTGTGCAAAACCTGATGATCCACGTTTTTCCAGAATGTTCTGGGAATGTTCCAAAGAAGCAAAGAAATCTGACCATTAGTGCAAAGGAGTTAAAGAGATAGTTTAAAACAAGGACAGCTCTGTCATCGTTTACTCACCCTCATCGCTATGACTTTCTTCGTGGAGCTCATAAGGAGATGTTTGGAACAACAAGAGAGTGAGTAAACAATGACAGAATTTGACCTATCTCTTTGACCTGGTCAATGTCACAAATTTGCATATATTTGATGAGTGGCCTAGAAGTAGTACACAATAAAAAAAAATTAAAAAACCTTCATTTTAGACTCAACTCTTTAAAAATACTAACTAACGGACTGAAATTAAGAAACAAATCCCAAACCTTCAGTGTGGTCTCAGACTTTTGGAACGCACTGCACACTGTACATACAGTATGTTTTATTATTTGTAAATAAAACGTAGTTTTCTGCAATTCTTTACACCCATCGTATGCATGGTTGTACAGTAGTATGGATTCTCATGCTAACAATTGTCAATAAATCAAAGGTAGCTTACAGAGCAACAATTTCACCAACGATTAACCAACTAAAAGCTTTGCTGCAGGAATGAATGTGCTTCATATTGTAATGTTTACACATGGGACATTTAACAAAGATGTTAGTATACCTATTTATTCCTGGAATATAAAAAAGCACATAATTCCACAATTTACAAAGAACTCAGAAATAGCAGCATTACTGTATACAGTTGTAGCACTATGAGTAAACTTTTGACCATGACAGTCGAATTAATAAAGTTCAATGTGACACACTCCACATGTACAACATTCCCATCCCAGAAAGAACCTTTTAGCAACTTTTACGACAGCCTTTAGCTCTTAAAATGGCTTTCACTGTCGACCACTCTCTTTTAAGTCTTTCTGTAAAATATACCGCAAAATGAAGCGATACTACAACAAGGTAGCTCTTCTATATTTTCATGTATCCCGACCCTTTTAAACACTACTATTCTAAAATGTCGAGATCAGTAATAATAAAGCACGAGCATGTGTGTCCGAACTTTATACTAGTGACGTGTATCATACAGAAGTGGTTGCCTTACTGAGTAACAGTGACTATTTCTTGTTAGGATGCTCATATGCTCCAGTTTCAAAGAACATTTAGGTGCCTCACACTCGCAATGCATCTTTACTGTATAACAGTTATAAACTTAACAATATTAGAGCTGAGATTTCCTGTTCTGCAACCTTTCTGCAGTTCATATCACTTGCTTGACCAAACTTGGACAATATTTATGCGATTTGCGTCGTCATATTATGTGAGAAGCAAGAGAGCCGTCTCTCTTTGTGAAGCTCAAGTGCATCTCCTTACACATTCCTCTCGTGGCTCTTTTCCATCATCAGTCGATAAGAGCGACTATATCAGATATCATCCATTTACAGCAGTTGCCGTTTTTTTAGGCCAATGAACTGAATTGGGCATTAAAAACTTACAAAGTGCTGCGGTCAGCCAAGGTCTGTCATGAGAGCAACTGCTCACTTCAGTTCGGTTTAAGTGATTATGAGGCTTCTTGCAGTCGGAGAGCAACAAGATGCTACAAGAGCCACATTTACTAACCGAAAGAGTCAAAGAGATGTTCACATGCCCGGGCTGACAGACATTCATGTGCACTTGTACGTGTATCGCTTTATGGATGAGACTTAGAACAGTGAAGGTACTCAAATTGTTCGGTTTTACGAAAACCTTTGAGGTGAAATTCTCATTGAAAGTTTGATAGCAGATTATGGGAGTCATTTTTATCAGTAATAATAATTCTTTTCAGATATTACTTGTCATCTGAAATTTCTTTTTCCCATTTTGTCTTTATTTTATTTTTCTCCTTTTGACTTCTGAATTTCGATGTGAAGTAGTGACAGACAAATGCTACTCACAGTCTTATTTCTGACATTTAAAGTTCATGCACATTTTATATTAAATGAATTTTTTATACAATATACTGTACATGAATTGTGTGCTGTTACACCTGTTTGTTAAGATACATTTTAACAAGCTGGAAGGTGAGCGAAACTTGATACTTGATATTTATACTCTTAAAATAAAGAACTGTAATGCAGTCACTGAGATCTGAAAAATCATCTTTTAACTGTACTTATTGACGTTAGCCTCCCAATTCTGCTATGTGCTAAAAGTGTAGCAGTATAAACGTATGCAATCACACAGTATGTTATTATTGGTACATACATCCACATCATAAAATTGTCTTGATATTCTTTGTTGGATATGGTACTGTACGTTTGCATGTAAGCATTTTTATATTTAAACAATTGTTTTTGCACCGCTCACAATTTTTTCTTTAAAAATTTTTTTTAGTCTTTAACTACTATGTACTAACATTAAAATCCATACAATACAATGTGTTAAATTCTCACAAGATTCAAATTTACGGCTACTAAGGTTGAGGTACGGGCATGTTTAGGGGTAGGGATAGGTTTAGGATTAGGGGTAAGGTTAACAGTGTGTAACTTAAGTTATAATTCAATGCAGGTACTTTAAATGTAAGTACAATGCAACAACACGTGTGTACATTATATATTATAGAAGTGTGAAGTACTTTGTAATAGCTTGTTTTTACAGTTTGGGTAGATGGGGAACTTGGAGACTCCAAAATGACCAAAATATGCCACTTAGCTTCCCTTCAGTTTATTAGAATATCTCTCGAATCCTAAATGATGGAGACATTATTTTCCAGCATTAGCTGACACTTTTAGTTGATTCAAACACAAATTGAGAGCCTATAGGTCCTTAGTTATTCAAATTCAGACTTCAGACATTTTTTATCACTTTTTGCAATTGCTATTTACATTTTGAAGGCTTCCCTGTAAAATTATATATATTTTTTGCATGTGCACATTTGTACAGTATGTGAATAACAGGGACTTTCAAATCTGGGAATGCCAAATTAAGGTGGAAATCCAAAAATACCACAGAGTTGGAAGTCTTCTGGAATTATTTTAAAGTGAAAGGAAAAGATTTAGATTCTTTTAAAGGTCCATCCATCCATCTTCAACCGCTTATCCAAAGTCGGGTCGCGGGGGCAGCAGCTCCAGCAGGGGGCCCCAAACTTCCCTATCCCGAGCCACATTAACCAGCTCTGACTGGGGGACCCCGAGGCGTTCCCAGGCCAGTGGGGAGATGTAATCTCTCCACCTAGTCCTGGGTCTTCCCCGAGGCCTCCTCCCAGCTGGACGTGCCTGAAACACCTCCCTAGGGAGGCGCCCAGGGGGCATCCTTACCAGATGCCCAAACCACCTCAACTGACTCCTTTCTACGCACAGGAGCAGCGGCTCTACTCCGAGCTCCTCACGGATGACTGAGCTCCTCACCCTATCTCTAAGGGAGAAGCCCGCCACCCTTCTGAGGAAGCCCATTTCGGCCGCTTGTACTCGCGACCCAGTTCTTTCGGTCATGACCCAACCTTCATGACCATAGGTGAGGGTAGGAACAAAAATTGACCTGTAGATCGAGAGCTTTGCCTTCCGGCTCAGCTCTCTTTTCGTGACAACGGTGCGATAGAGCGAGTGCAATACCGCCCCCGCTGCCCCGATTCTCCAGCCAACCTCCCGCTCCATTGTCCCCTCACTCGTGAACAAGACCCCGAGGTACTTGAACTCCTTCACTTGGGGCAATACCTCCTTCCCTACCCGGAGTATGCACTCCATCGGTTTCCTGCTTAAACTTAATTAAAAAATGCTATCCCATATTTTCATGTCACTACCGAAACACAAAAAGTTTTAGTCCATTGGCTAAGGTTGATTTTAAACACACTCGTTACTTTATGAATAGAAAGTGTGTCTGTCCATCATGGCTGTATAATGAGTAGTTAGATCCCATAATGTTTAAGCAAATATGCTCCAAAGTCTGAAAATCAGTGTGTAACTTTATATTTTTTATATTTTCTCTACTGAACACAATGTTCTCTACAATTGAATACATTCTTTGGGGTTTTGATTTAAAATTAGGGATGCACCAATATAAAAAACCAGAGGCCGATACCAATATTTTGCCACTTATATTATTTTGTCATCAGATCACTGTTTTACTTTGGAATTATTCTTTAAAAATGTACAAAGAGTTTAAAACAGTTTTTACTGTTGTAAAAGTAAATAATGTCCATTGAACATGGATTGGATCTGTTGAACACATGACAGGAGATTTACAAAGTCTGTTACTAAATAATTATAAATCATTGGTTATTCATATAGGGGTTTTCATGCTTATTTGATGGGGGGGGATTTCCTCCCCAATTTGGTGTGTCCAATTCCCAATGTGCACTAAGTCCCTGTGGTGGCATAGTGACTCGCCTCAGTCCGGGTGGTGAAGGACAAATCTCAGTTGCCTCCGCATCTGAGACCGTCATTCTGCACATGTTTGCTAGCGTGTTACCGCAGAAACTTAGAAACCATGCCTCGGCCTGCTCCATGCCATGTCATATTCACCTCAGAGTCTATTCCATGCCATGTCACAGCCATGCCTCTGCCGGAGCAGGCCGAGGTGTGGCTGAAGGTGGAACTCTGGCTCGGCGGCCACAACGTGACGGGGAACTCTGGCTCGGCGGCCACGACTTTGTGCTAATTAAACACACCACTTTGATTTTAACTACAAAGACATATGGGTGTCTCATTGAACATTTCCAAAGCCTATTCTACCTCAATATTAGCTTTAATAGTTTGCTAGCAAGCTGATTTAAAATAACATTTAAAATGCGTGAATGTCAGTGCTTCAACATGTGTCTGTCATAAATTTAAAAAAGTAGAAAAATTCATGCATATAGGTAATTTTGACCCCTTTCATGCAGTCCTGGGGTAGTTTTTCCTGAAACTATGACCTAGAAATATGAAAATTACATTGGTGAGTGTCACAAACAAGACTTCTGAGACTTTCATTGAAGATCAAGGAATTCAATATTTTTATTGATAAAATCTTTCAAACATCAGACCCCTTCGGGTCAGTCTGACCCCCTTTTTGCATTCTAGGGTTAAAGGTGTAGTTCATCCAAAAATGAAAATTCAGCCACCATCTACACATTAACGTCACATCACATCTGTCCAGGCTTCTTTTTTTTCTGTGATGAAAGTAGATGATACATCCTCCAAAAAGAACAAAAAAGTACCACAGAAGTACAACTCATGCACTATATCAAATCTTCTCATTCAATCTGATACCGTTGTGTGAGGAACAGACTGGAATATTAGACATTGTTCACTGGAAGCTTGCCTTCCCACTCATAATTTCGCACAAGTTTGCTAAAGCCCTATCGTGGGCCCAGCCCCCTGGTTGAGAACCGCTGTTATCGAGGACTAATCGTTTTTCTGTGTTTTTCTTTGTTCTTTCATTGCTGCCTTTGCTCAGACAGAACATAGTAAATTGAGAGAGATTTGGCGTTGTCACACCTTTGACTTGATTTGGACTTCTTGTGGAAGCTGTTTCTGAAGCTCTCTTCAACCATCAAGTAGAGGATGTGGTCGATGTAGCTGTTGAAACTGACTAGAGGTCACGTGAGCTTGTAGGCCACATTGGAGTTTTGTTGCATCGTGCAATTCTGCTGGTTCAGGTAACGGTAGGCATAGTAGATACTGCGGTTCAGGTGGAAGGACAGAAAGCATACCATGAAAGCAATGAGAACAATTATGATCATCTCCACCAAATTCTGCTTGGAGCACTTTGACCTTCCACCAATGCTGGGTTCCTGTAGTTTCCGCACCATCAACACATTGCAGACTAGCACTACCCCAAATGGTAGGATGAAGAGCGAGAACATGACACAAGACTTTAGCTCACTGGGAGGAGAATGTTCTTGAAGTCTTCCTTTAAAGGTCAGAGCAGCACGTCACTGGTTGATCCAGTGTCTATAAGCTTTTCCATTGTAGTGCAGATCTGTCAGAGAAAAAGACAATGAAATAATTTCTAAAAATAACTTCCTTTACCAGATGTGTTCATTGGTTCGATAGGGCATTAATAATACATATTTAATTTTGTGTCTTTTGTGGGTCTATTATGACAGGTCTGTTTAGTTCAAACAACTTGATGTCATGTTGATCAGCCAATATAGAGTCTAAGACTTTGTTCAGACGAGTAGCGAAAATTCAATATTTTTGGCTCTAAATGGATTAGAGTGAAATTTAAATCTATCAGTCTAAACTGCAACATTTTTGCAAAATGATTTTTATGTGGTTCTTCATACATATCGTGGCAGTTTCCTGGTTGTATTAACATTTGAGGTGCTTCAACAATGACTTTTATTCACGTAAACGACTGATTATCAGTTTATAAACCTTACTTTACACTCTGTTAGTACGGTGCTATTTTATGACATCAAAAAACTTTAACTATAGTGCATGACTTGTAAGGTGATACTTTTTAATGTTTGTATTACGTTGCCAACTACATATCCAAGCTTGTTCAAATTGCGCAACAACTGTAGCAAAACTAATACAGCAATGTACTTGTAAACTAAAGGACTGAAGTCCTGATGAGCATGCAAGTCGACAAATGCGCCAAGTGTCATAGAAGAAAAATATTTTCATTTTTGCTTTTTATGACACTATTGGTTAGGTTTAGTTTTAAGGTTTAGGGTAGCAAGATTGGTTTTATTGATTAAAACTCAGAGCATTAAACTTATATCCCCATTTATTTGGGAGAAATTTGAGCGCCACTCAATGGACATTTCATCTTGGAACCATGTAATATAATTTTGCAAAAATTTGACCACAGTCAATTCATTTTCGTGAGATTGTGCTGAAATAAATGCAAAAATTTAGAAAATAAAATTGTACATTTTTTAATATGCAGTGTTTCTGTTTGAACAGTCAGATTGGATTACAAGTGTACAGAGATAAGCATAAACATAATCCATAAGACTCCATTGGTCTAATCAATGTGTTCTGAAGTGATCCAGTTGGTTTTGAGTGAGAACAGACCAAAATAAAACTACTTTTCACTGTACTGTACATCTTGCCATTGCAGTCTCTAGGCACGATCATGATTTCAAGCTTGATAACACTTTCTAGTGCTTGGTGCATATGCAGAGTGATAGATGGCACTATGGGAAGTGTACTCGAGCTTGAAATGATGATTGACTACGGTCAAGAGGTACAGTTAAAAATTAGTTATATTTTGTCTGTTCTGTTCTTTGTGTTCTGCAGAAAAAAGAAAGTCATACACATGAGGGTAAATGATGAGAAAATTTAGATTTTTGGGTGAACTAAACTTTTAATGTCTACAGCTATAATGTACCCATATACTAAATGAAGTGGCATTCGCTGTGGTGTGTAATATGGCAACCAATATAGATTTACTGGATACTGAATATACACTGTCTAAACAAACAGACAAGGACTTTGTGGATACTCAATCGTAAAGAACAATTTTAAATAAAACCAGTGGCGGGCCGTGCATTAAAAGTCTAGGTCTTCAGCAGGGACGTCGTTAGGCCTATTTTAGGGGGGCTGAAGCTACCCCAAAATGTTCCTAAGCCCCCCTAAATGATAATAAGAACAACAATAACAATTCGATTTATCGATAACCGTATCCTCATTCATATTTATTATTAGACGCAACAAATGATATATATCCAGCTACAAAAAATAGCCGAAAAGTCGGAAGTTGGACAGAAGTACAAAGAGTCGTTGTGCTATCAAGATGATGCACCACAGTGTCTCGTTGCATTGATGTGAACTGTGGCAGCTTTCAGAGCGTTGCAGACCGGAGCGCTGCAAGTAAATTTTTTTACTGGTACCCTGCCTCTTACTTCTCACCCCTCTTACTTTATGCCGTTCTATGGTATCGTGCTGGGAAAACGGGAAAGAACATCGTGCTTTGCGAGTTATCAACATCGCTTGTTGGTAAATGGAGTGTACCACATTTTGCTTTGCCGATTGCTAGACGTGATTGGCAAATGGTTTCCCATAATATACCCTGACCTACCCTGACCCCTGGAGGATTCATCTCGTCTCGTCGTTACTCTAGTTTGGTCTGAAGTTTAACTCGCTATGCACCCTCCCGCCCACACACACCGATACACACACTCCCCCTTGCACACACACCGATACACACGCTAATGGTGAAAGGAAGATTGGTAAGTGTTGTGATACAGAGTGAAATTGTAAGTTGTTTTTAATTACCTGCTTACCTTTAGCTACATTTCTTGAGGTAAAGGAAAGGGGATATTTTGGTTTGCTATGGAAAACTGTAGTTTAGCTAGAGTGAACAAGCAAAATACAAGAAATGGTGAACTTAGCAAGCTAATGACAACTCTTTATTCTTTGCCAATAATATAACCTATGTCTATAATAGGCATATAAAACAATATCAATCCCCATAGAATGTTGTTGTCACTGAAAACTAAATGTCATATGGTCCCTGTTAATGCTATTACCGTTGTATCCTTCAATTCATTGACCAGATGAGATGGATATTCGAAGATATTTTAGCAGAGAGAGAAAGAGAAGCAGCCGCAGGAGATTGGCAGGCCAGTTGATTCTGAGGGAGCCGGTGTGATTGAGGTCAGTAATGGTCTATATGTCTAAGGATTGTTTTGTTTTCTTCTAACAATAAGCATTTGTTGGCAGGTCTAGGCACTATGCATAACCTAAACTAAATTATTATATTTATTATATATGCTAGCTATACCAATTTAACTTTCTGCATTCATTGGCTGTGATAAATTAAATAAATACGTAGATGTTACCTAAATGTAATTACTTTATCATACATTTACATGAGCAGACAGATAGCATTTAAGTAATTAAAGTAAATTCCCCCATGCAGCTTTGATGTGTCTAAAAGCAACATTACAGTAACTTTTCTTTATCAGAGTAGAAATGGAAGAAGAGGATATGTCTGTCACATTTTACTTGTTAACATCTTGGTTTCTTGACTAGTTGTTTACATAAGTGTAGCTCTAGATGTGAGTGCAAAGATTTTGCAAACGCAAGTTACAAATACCCTGGGGGCTAAGCCCCCCCTGTCTTCCAATCCGGTCTTCAGTGTGATTCATACCATTAAGAAAACAGTTTCACAATGAATAAGACACTCTATGCCTTTGGGCATCATCCAATGTCACAGCTAACTAGTAATACCAGT
The DNA here is from genome assembly GCA_032164185.1 of Moxostoma hubbsi. NCBI lineage: Eukaryota > Metazoa > Chordata > Actinopteri > Cypriniformes > Catostomidae > Moxostoma > Moxostoma hubbsi. Next base: position 5,938,817 of record JAVLUX010000019.1, read on the forward strand.
TCACATTTTAAAAACACATCCACGCATGAAAGCCAGAACTTGAAAAGACACTTAATGCTCAAGCAAGCCCTCAACCGCAGCATGAACGTCATTTCACCAACAGAACAGACATTAAAAAAAATCATAGTTTTTCATATGAATCTACCAAGGAGTCTGTAATACCTGTAAAAATCTATCTAATAATATGTGCGATTTAAATGTTGCAATGTTGTAAAAAAAAAAAAAAAAAAGTAAGAACGAAATACAAAATATACAATCAAGTTCTGGGCCCACACCATCTGTCACAATAACAGAACTAAACTTAACAACCAACCAAAAACAGAAAACCCTCTCTCCCCACCAAGAACAATGGAGACATTATATATATATATATTAGACCAATTACAAACAAACACATTCACTACACCCACAAGAACAAAATAACTAAATAAAAAAAAAAACTATTAACTAAAATAAACATTACTTAAACTAAGCCCAACAATATTAAAATATCAAACTCAAATCTTAATAATTTTATAAAAGTAACTGAACTTTATAATCCCCACTCCCCCTTGATGCAGTAGGCAGTTGGTACAGCCCAGTTAGAACTTCCTGTATTTAAGACTGCTGCTTCCTATTATCCCTCTTTTGCCCAGTTCTGGACAGAAGACCGCTCAGCAGCAGAAGCAAGGAATCATCGGACAGAGCTCGTTGTCATTGCAGGCAATCTCAACGCTGTGCGTTTCAGGGAAGACATCCTCCTCCCTCATGTGCACCCTTCCTGCAGGCTCATCCTGACATGACCCTCCAGCATGACAATGCCACCAGCCATACTGCTCGTTCTGTGCATGATTTCCTGCATGACAGGAATGTCAGTGTGCTCTCATGGCCAGCGAAGATCCCGGATCTCAATCCCATTGAGCACATCTGGGACCTGTTGAATTGGAGGGTGAGGGCTAGGGCCATTCCCCCCAGAAATGTCCTTTGTTTAAGGACACATTATTCCATTTCTTTTAGTCACATGTCTATGAAACTTGTTCAGTTTATGTCTTAGTTGTTGAATCTGTTTATGCTCATTCAAATATTTCCACAAGTTAAGTTTGCGGAAAATAAAAGCAGTTGAAAGTGAGAGCACATTTCTTTTTTGCTGAGTTTAGATAATGGCAGAATTTGTCAAATTAAATCAAAACATAAAATGAAGGTATGTACTGTATGGGTGAGGGAAGGTTACTAACTTTCAATCTTGCTGTGGGGCTGCAGATGTAGCCCTCACAGATCTGATTTACAAAAAAATTGTGTTCAGCACAGATTTAGCTAAAGCAGCACCGACAACACCTGCAAATAAACTGTGCTTTTATCGGGCGTAATTCATTCTTGTGTTTTTATTTAGTTATAAGCTGAATGGACAGCTTTAATCTAGTAAATAGAGGAGTGCCGCGCATCCAAGCCTTTCGCACAACTCCCAGAGGTGGACACACTTTTGACTTGATTTGAACTTCTTCTACTTCTGAAGCTCTGTCCCGCCATGAAGTAGAGGATTGGATCGATGCAGCTGTTGAAGCTGGCCAGAAGACGTGTGAGATTGTAGGCCACTTTAGAGTACTGTTTCAAGCAGTTCTGCACGCCCAGGTATAGGAAGACATAGTAGGTACTGCGGTTCAGGTGGAGGGGCAGAAAGCATATCATGAAAGTAATAAGCACAATTATGATCATCTTCACCGACTTCTGCTTGGAGCGCTTTGACATGGAACTTCCAACAATGCTGAGTTCCCGAAGCTTCTGCACCATCAAGACGTTGCAGACCAGCACCACCCCAAACGGTAGGACGAAGAGCAAGAACATGACTACCAAGCTGTAGAAAAAGTAATATTCGTAGTCGTCTTTACTGGTGGTGTCATGGCACGTCTCTATTTTGTTGATATCTGTTATTCTGGAGAAGTAGAGAATTGGTGCCTGGAAGAAGATTGTGGTCACCCATATTCCCACCGAAATCAAACGAGCACCACGGGCATCTAGCCAGTTCAAAGAGCGCACCGGGTGGCAGATGCCCAAGTATCGGTGCAGACTGATGCAGCTGAGGAAGAGGATACTTGCGTAAAGGTTTGTGTAGAAGAGAAAGCGAATCAGCTTGCACATCACCTTGCCAAATGGCCAGTCGTTCCCATCGGCATAGTAGTAGATGAGGAACGGAAGGGTAAGGAGGTAAAGGGTGTCACAAACGTTGAGGTTGATCATGTAGATGGTGTTGGGCTTCCAGTGTTTGGTTTGGAATATGATGAAATACATGGCAGTGATGTTCATCGCCAGGCCAAACAAAAACACAAAACTGTAGCTCACAGGGAGGAGAATGTTCTTGAATTTATTGTTTAAAACATAGCTGTCATTAGCTGATTCATTGCAATTAAGGGTTGCCATTCTGATCCAGACCTGCAGGATAAAAAAAGACAATGAACCAACAAGAATCTTAAATTTACAGATTGATATTGTTACAACATAACCAGAGATTGTCTTTGTTTTTTTAACAAATGCTGATTATTTTTATGATTAAGTGTCTGATAACCAATATGCGTGAACTATTTCTCTACTTTTACTTTGTATCTTATACTGTATGTGCCTATTATAATATTCCTGCTTAGTTTAGACAACTGAATGTCATGTTTATCAACAATGTAGTGTCTATAAGAGCTTCGTTCAGAACATTTTCTTATTGTATACGACTCAGAACCATTTAGATGTTTGTATGCTGTAAATGTTCTTAATATGGCGTATACATACTTGGGATGGATAAATGAGTTTTTAAAGTGGCACTAAATAGCGGATCTTCTAATCACACACCCAACACTCTCATTTACACCACAGAACAGCACTTCATATTGATCAGTGCAGCAAATCAAGCCGCAAAGTTGCTTAAAACCTTCTGAGAATTTCCTAAGAACTTCCTTCTTACATCATATGGCAGCTGAAATGTATCATATACAAGGGAGAGGCTAGTTGTCATGCTTTTTATTACTATAAATCTGAATTATATTTGAATTATTAAATTAAACATTTGCAACATATAAAGCAATTAAAGGTCACAACCCACATCTGACCTGACATTTATGAAAAATACCCTAGTCCCGAAAACAGTTCAATCTTTGGGTTAAAATGTATCCTCATGATATATGATTGCGTTCACTTGTTTAACCATCACTTTCTATAAAAATATGACGATATTGGAATTTTAGCTTGCAATAAATTTAGTTTTGTCAAGGTACACGGATATGCTGCGTTCCATTCAAGCTTGATGTGGGATATTATTCCTACTTGATATCAGACCATAAATGCATTCCATTCCCCGATATTCGGAAGATGACGTTTAAAGCTGCGTTCACACTGCCAGCTACTTTGTCGCCAGTGGCTGGCGGTTAGGTCGCTAATGGTGTGTATGGAGAGTCTAAACAGCACTGTTTCTTTAAAATTAATATTATTATTCAAATATTAGGATCACGTGAGCTCTACCATCTTCTCTCATATTGGCTGTCGCTGTTGGCTGTTGAAGACACTTTTCCCACTACATTTAAGCAGGCTCGAGTAACCTGAAAAAAGCACTGCTGAAAAAACCTGCACTTAACCCCACACAGATAGAACACTATAGACCAGTCTCTCTCATCCCATTCATGGCAAAAACACTTGAAAGGGCAGTTTTCAATCAGATCTATGCCTATGTCTCACAGAACAAGCTGCTGGATGACAATCAGTCAGGCTTCAAAAGTGGACACTCCACTGAGACTGCCCTGCTGTCTGTCACAGAGTCGCTGAGACTGGCGAAAGCTGAATCCAGATCATCCGTTCTGATTCTGCTGGACATTTCTGCAGCCTTTGACACAGTCAACCATCAGATCCTACTTTCACCGGAACTCTGCTTGGCTGGTTCAACTCCTATCTCTCAGATAGGTCTTTCAAGGTAGCCTGGAGAGGTGAGGTATCCAAGCCACATCAGTTACTTACTGTGGTACCTCAGGGATCAGTGCTTGGGCCACTTCTCTTCTCCATATACACAACATCACTAGGACCCATCATCCAGTCACATGGTTTCTCTTACCACTGCTACGCTGATGACACGCAACTCTACTTGTCTTTCCAGCCCAACGACATCACAGTGACCGCTCGAATTGCTGCCTGTCTGGCTGACATCTCAGCCTGGATGAAGGAACACCACCTGCAACTCAACCCAGCCAAGACTGAACTCCTTGTCTTTCCAGCCAACCCTGATGTTGAACACAACATCACTGTGCAGCTGGGTCCAATTACAGTGTCGCCTTCCAAAATGGTCAGAAATCTAGGGGTAACCATTGATGACAAGCTAAATTTCACAGACCACATCTCAAAGACTGCAAGATCATGTAGATTTACACTCTACAATATCAGGAAGATAAGACCTTTCCTCTCTGAACATGGCACACAACTGCTTGTTCAGTCACTTGTTATAACTAGACTTGACTACTGTAACGCTCTCTTTGCAGGCCTTCCTGCATGTGCTATTAGACCTCTGCAAATGATCCAGAATGCAGCAGCACGTCTGGTCTTTAATGAACCAAAGAGAGCACATGTTACACCACTCTTTGTCTCTCTCCACTGGCTGGCGGTTGATGCACGTATTAAATTCAAGGCTCTGATGCTGGCATACAGAACAATCACTGGGTCTGCTCCAGCATACCTAAAAACATTTATGCAGAGCTACGTTCCCACCAGAAGCCTGTGGTCGGCTAAGGAACGTCGCCTTGACGTACCAAAACAAAGAGGCACCAAAACACTTTCTCGGACTTTCAGTTTTATCATACCACGTTGCTGGAATGACCTCACCAACTCAATCCGTGAAGCTGACTCGCTCTCTATCTTCAAAAAACAGCTAAAAACACATCTTTTCCAAGAGCATTTAACCAGTCACTAAAAAAAACATTTTTTTAAAAATGAACAATAATTGTTGCACTTAAATCGGTTTTGTATACTATTCTGATGATAGTGAATATTGTAGTATGGCACTTTTCATGCCACTGTCTCCTTAAGATGATTCGCTTATGTTTTTCCTCTTTTGTAAGTCGCTTTGTATAAAAGCGTCTGCCAAATGAATAAATGTAAATGTAATGTAAATGCTCCCGAAAGTCGCTCTTCATTTACATAAAGTTAAACATTTCTCAACTTTGTGTCGTCGCTGGACACATCCACATCCGGTCGCCGTCGCTCGTGTTGCCGGAAGTTGCCAACTCTCATTGAAAATGAACAGTATGAGGTCGTTTTGTCACAGCGTGTCGCTGGCAGTGTGAACGCAGCTTAAGGATACCAAAACTGAAACGCCCCCCGTTCACTTAGCAGGTGTTTGACTCTCATTAGGGATGTCTCCTAGCAACCCAACTGATAAACAAGGCTGCTAGCATTTGTGCTTCAGGTGTACGATTATCAAATGTGATTATAATGTTTTATACACCTGCTTCCGCAAGCGTTTGTTAAACAAACAGAAACAGCTGTATAAAAAAATGTAAACTCTTTTGATAACTGTACACCTGAAGCACAAATGCTTGCAGCCTTGTTTATCAGTTGGGTTGCTAGGAGACATCTCTAATGAGAGTCAAACACATGCTAAGCTAACAGGAGCGTTGTAGTTCCGAATATCGGGGAATGGAATGCATTTATGATCGGACATATTAAGTAGGAATATCCCACATCCAACTTGAATGGAACGCAGCATATCCGTGTACCCTGACGAAACCAAATTTATTGCAAACAGCATTTAAATCTCAAATATTTTTAAATAGATTTGTACAGGTGTTACAGACCTCCTTGGTAGATTCATATGAAAAACTATGATTTTTTTTAATGTCTGTTCTGTTGGTGAAATGACGTTCATTTCACAAAACAGTCATGCTGCGGTTGAGGGCTTGCTTGAGCATTACATGTCTTTTCAAGTTCTGGTTTTCGTGCGTGGATGTGTTTTTAAAATGTCAATTGGTATTACTAGTTAGCTGCAACATTGTATGATGCCCAAAGGCATAGAGTGTCTTATTCATTGTGAAACTGTGTTTTTTTTTTAATGGCATGAATCACACTGAAGACCTAGAGATTTAATGTATGGCCCGCCACTGAATTTACTTAAAACATGTGTCAACCTGCCCGACCTGAAATTTATGCAAATTCCCAAGTCCTGAGAACATAGCTAAGATTCATGGTACAATACATCCTCATATCTTATGGCATTTACGTGTTTACCCAATAGCTTTACAAAAATACTGAAGTTGTCATTTTAGTTTGGAGAATATAATTCACTAAATAATTCTAATTTAAGACACTTTCAATATAGTTGTAGATAAACAAGTATATGTTCAATTGGAGTTTCATCTCAAAACATATAAATATTAATGAGATATAGCCCTTCTGGCAGCCTTCCCATGTGTCAACTAGACCTGGTCTTTTGTAGTACAATGTGTGTGTGTATATATATATATATATATATGATTTATTTTTTTCCCACAAGCTAGTGTGACATATCATTGAGACATTTTGATAGCTTTATCTTGATTTTATCATTTAATAAGTAAAGATGATCATATGCAAAAAATAAAAATTCAAATTAGCTCAAATACATACAGTACCTGTTCTGTAGGTGCTCTCAAGATTGCAACAGTTGTGTTTTCCATGCTCTGCAGTCTACATACCCGTATAGTCCTGCTCTACTTCTGCTTGTTTATTCCTAATTCATTTTGCATTTCTCCCATGTGGGTGGTACAACTTATGTCTGAATGTGTCAGCCTGGTCTCATAGGCCAGGGCCTCAGCCAATGGCATCTAAGTCACTTAGACTGCAGCAAGACTAAAACATTTTCAGTGTGCTGAAGGATTTTGTTGATGGTGACGTTTCCCAAACACTTCCCTTCTTTTTTGCGTCTTCTTTCACTGTAAGACACTTTATGCTTGCAGAATGGTGTAGTTACGCCTTCCACCAGAAGTAGACAAATAGACGATGCTTACCAGCTAAACTTTGAATGCTTTGTACATTCATCAAACTGGAATTCGAAAGTCAAGTTGAGCACATTGCATCGTGGGATACACTATACACTGAAGAGTGTTGTAGCTTTTAACTGCACATTTAGCCCGTCATTAAAACTTTGGCAGAGTATATGGCAGAAGTATTATGGGTAATATGCCATTCCAAACTCAGCAATTGTTTTCAGGCTGATTGGTGCATCCCAACCTATGGATTAAGACAGCCAATCAGATTAGAACTGCCACCTTTTACCGAGTCCTTCACCATTTTGTGTGCAGTATGCACCAGATTGTTGTTCTTAGTTGCAGATCTGACGCTGCAACTAAGTACATGGCATGGGTCAATGGCATGATGCTAATTTTTAGTCCAGATCTACTGAACTATTCAAAAATACCTATTAAAAAAAATTGCAATTCACCACACCACACAGTTACTTGAATACACCTCTTCTATGATGAGCATACTTTCAATTACGGAGCTCAAAGTAATTCTGATTTTTTTTCTGGGGCTTAAAGTCAAACATTTTATGTGGTGTAACCATCCAGAGACTCCTTTAGATCCTCGAAACTGAGTGTGAAGTCTAAAATAAAAAAAAATCAGATGTTTTGAAATGTTTAATAAAATGCACATTTTGTTCAGGTCATTTGACTAATAAAAACAAACAAACAAAAAACATTTTTACAGTGAAAAATGTGTTTGAAAACTGTTTTGAAATCAATGATTAAGTTGCGTTAGCTGAATTTACAGTAAATAAAACATGTGTCAACCTGCCCGAAATTTATGCAAATTCCCAAGTCCTGAGAACATACATGTACTCGGGTTTTTTCTTCCTGGATTACCAAACTCTGCCCAGATTTCAAGCCTGTGTAAGAACAGTGAGTGGGTGCTAGATCGGCCTGCCTGCAGTCCTGACCCGTCTCCAATTGAGCATCTGTGGCACATTATGATGCGCAAAATAGAACAACGAATGCACAGTACAATTGCGCAGCTAAAGACCAGCATAGTGATTGAATGGGGGAAATTCTGCTTTCTAAATTTAACAAACTTGTGTCTTCAGTACCCAAACATTTAATAACATTTTAAGTGTTATTAAAAGAAATTGTGATGTACTATTGCCATTTTGGAATTGGGTATATGAAGTCCTTCGCACCTGCATGCCCATCGTACCTCTCCATGTACTCCTTCAATCAGCAAAAGCATCTTGAGTGTTTAGATTAAGTCCAAAGCCAAGCTACTGTTATTCTGAAGACTTATTTAAATAAAAGTTTTTTCATAATCTCTAAACTGAGACCAAAATGTATAACACTTACTACTCCTAGAGCTTTGAAGCTACATCCACCAAACTTGGCACAGACCTTCAGACTTTTCAGTCTTTTAGTGTCCTATGTTTTTTTAGCTGAACTGACTTCTGTTTTTTGCACAGTGGACAATCAAATATCAGAGATTATCCATAGTCATATCCATAGACTAACACCTACAACAGATGCGAGTATTGCGTGGTTTCAAAGGTAATAGAACACATTTTAATCAATTATGCTGTCTACACTGGAAGCATCTGTTACAGTGCGTGGCGCCAACAGTAAACTAGTGTCCCGTTCCATTTTGCGCTGCACGCGCTGGACCTACTACTACCAATAACACAGATAAACAGTTTCGAATGTTCGTGGTGACGCGTCCAGTGTAGACAGCCTCAAGCAGTTGCGTGACGTCAACAGATGGCGTGCCCGGTGTAGACCAGGTGTTACTGTACATTGATGGAACGTTCAAATGGACAACAGAATGCTCGTTAATTCAAACGCCAAAGTCACGCGAGAGGCCGTTTGAACAGTCATGTGGATTACTTTTATGATGGCTATATGTGCTTTTTGGAGGTTTACAATTTTGGCACCTATTCCATTGTATGGACCTACAGAGCTGAGATATTCCTCGAAAAATGTTGTTTGTGTTCTGCTGAAGAAAGAAAGTCATAAACATCTGGGATGGCACGAGGCTGAGCAAATGATGACAGAATTTAAATTCTTTATGTTGCTATATGACTATGACTATGTGACAGTCTGTCTGACTATCTAGCTAGCTAGCCAAACTGAGTATGAGGGTATTGAGACAGCTTTAATTGTTTAGGACCAGTGTCCTTATCCCCTAAGTCTGAACAGCTCTCTTCTGTCTCTGCTGCTTTGGCTTGGTGGTCTCTATGTTACGATCCCTCTGTCTCTTCATTTCTTTCACTAGTCAATTCCCTCTCATCCCTTATGGTCTCTCCCTGTTGTTTTCCTCCTCCTTTATTATGAAAAAATGTGGTGTAAAATAATGTTACAAAAAGTAAATGTAATATAGGCTACTTAATGCCAATAAGTCAGTATAGGAGTATGAGTAGTTACTGTTTTGCTTGCCACTATTCACTATATGTCAATTTATTGTTGTTGTTTCCTCACCTGGTTCTTCCTGCATGCTCTCCCTTTCTCCTTCTCCATCACCCTCTCTTTCCCTTGGCACTGACAATCATACACAAATATATTGTAGGCAGGAGAGTTTGTTATGAAAAATGTTATGGAGACCATTTACAGATTCTAAGGATATGATCAAAAGGCACACAGAGGCGTGTCATTTTAAATGTCTTTATTATTATTATTATTATTATTATTATTGGGCTTAGAAACTTTTTTAAATCACAAATTCCTTTCACAAGAGAAGCTGTATTCTCCATTGTGGGTTTGAAATAAAAAAATAAATAAAAGCAGGGGACCATCCCACCTAACAGGGAACGTTCCAACAACTTTGGCTAACATTATTTAAAGGTTTGGGGGGAAAAAAATTATATAAAACGTTAATGGAACATCCTTATAACGTTATTAACCTTAAAAAACGTTCTACTAATGTTAAGAAAACTGGACATTTTCATGTTCCCACAACCAAATACTAACGTTAGGAAAACGTTCTTAGAACATAAAATTGTTAGCTGGGATTGCCTAGATAAGTAATTTGATACAACAACAGATAGCTGGTTTGCATTATCTGTTACTTTAGCTTAACACTTTTCAGAAGAACAAACAAAACAAAAAACAAGACAGGTCATTATGGACTGTCCCTAGTCTCTCACCTGAATCTGTCTTTTTTCTTTTAAAGAACTGTCCTATGTCCATTGGCAGGCCACGCACACACACACACAGAGAGAGAGAGAGAGAGAGAGAGAGAGAGAGAGTGATGCTAGGAGTTCAGGAGTTATGCCTGGTTCAGGTTAAATCCTCTGTGTGTGAGGAATGAATAAACACAGCAAAAGAAAAACATTAAACTTTCTTTTATTGTCTAGTTTGATAGTCAGCCACAACTGAAAAATAACAGATATAAATCTAGGAATGAATAACAATTCATTTAAAAAGCCACAGTGAGTGTTTTCACACATACTGGTGGTATACAGTGATATGTCGTTTGTTTTCACTCTGGTCCAAACGCCAGGGCTTCATGTTTCCATGACGACTGACCAGAAAAGACGCACGTGACGTCATGTTTACATGACTTCCGATTGTTAAAATTAGTATCAAATTAACGATAAACTTTAACAACAGAGACACACGTACGCACTACACAGGTACGCAGTTTATTTGTCGCGCTGCTGTTTTTGTTTCACGCTCTAGCAGTTCATAAACAGAACTGCGTGTGTCTTGCGGAAGAACATTGTAACCGGCGCTACTTCTCTCCGTTTATGACTATGGACGAGTCACCCAGGTCCTGTGCTACTCCACAGCGGCTGCGACACGCTGGACTAAAATAGTCCGAAAATAAACACTTATTATAGGTGTACCATGGTGATTCAGGATACTGACTCCAGTACTCACCGATATGGTTTCGAAATCGGAATAACTCTAGGTAAAAGGAAAGAAGTGTGAGATAAAGCTTTGGAGCAATTTAGTTGATTCACAACACTACATAACGGCTCTGCGTGTGTTTCGCGCTGGATGACGTAGAAGAAGAGAAGAGGATGACACCATTTGCTAAGCGGGGATGTTTTCATTTTCATCCTTAACACATACATTTTAAACCACAAACTACGGAGTATGTTTTGGACATTATTTAACCTTGTCAAAGACGAACAAAAATGTTAAGAATAACAACATTTCTTACTCCAAGTTGGGGCTAGCCTCGCCCCTGCGTGGCAGCAATAAATAATCCATTTAGTAATGAGCAAATTATGTTGAAGAGCATTTTAACCTGGCATATATGCATATATAGGCGGTACAGTCAAGCGCACCTTTTGCATGTTAATGTTTGCATGCTTGCACATTATGGAGTGATGCTATACAGGACCAGCAGTGTGTGAATCTGATCACGGTGGTCCGCGGGATCCTTCATTTTATAGTGCTCTGAACATGCAAAAATTGTGTTTAGCACAGATTTAGCTAAAGCAGCCACAGACAACCCCTGTAAATAAACTGTGCTTTTATCGGGCATAAATCATTCTTGTGTTTTTATTTAGCTGAATGGAAAGCTTTAATCTTGTCAACAGCTATAAACTTGCTCTAGTAAATAGAGGAGTTTCGTGCATCCAAGCCATTCGTGCAACCCACAGTGGTGGACTCATTTTTGGCTTGACGTGATCTTCTTCTTTTGAAGCTCTGTCCCGCCATGAAGTAGAGGATTGGATCGATGCAGCTGTTGATGCTGGCCATAGGACGTGTGACATTGTAGGCTACATTAGAGTACTGTTTCAAGCAGTTCGGCGCATCCAGGTATAGGAAGACATAGTAGATACTGCGGTTCAGGTGGAAGGGCAGAAAGCATATCATGAAAGTAATAAGCACAATTATGATCATCTTCACCGACTTCTGCTTGGAGCGCTTTGACATGGAACTTCCAACAATGCTGAGTTCCCGAAGCTTCTGCACCATCAAGACGTTGCAGACCAGCACCACCCCAAATGGTAGGATGAAGAGCAAGAACATGACTACCAAGCTGTAGAAAAAGTAATATCCGTAGAGCGAATCGATGGTGGTGTCATGGCACGTCTGATTATTCTTGATATATGTTATTCTGGAGAAGTAGAGAATTGGTGCCTGGAAGAAGATCGTGGTCACCCATATTCCCACCGAAATCAAACGAGCACCACGGGCATCTTGCCAGTTCAAAGAGCGCACCGGGTGGCAGATGCCCAAGTATCGGTGCAGACTGATGCAGCTGAGGAAGAGGATACTTGCGTAAAGGTTTGTGTAGAAGAGAAAGCGAATCAGCTTGCACATCACCTCGTCAAACGGCCAGTCGTTCCCATCGGCATAGTAGTAGATGAGGAACGGAAGGGTAAGGAGGTAAAGGGTGTCACAAACGTTGAGGTTGATCATGTAGATGGTGTTGGGCTTCCAGTGTTTGGTTTGGAATATGATGAAATACATGGCAGTGATGTTCATCACCAGGCCAAACAAAAACACAAAACTGTAGCTCACAGGGAGGAGAATGTACTTGAAGGTCTCGTTTAAAACACAGCTGTCATTAGTTGATTCATTGCTATTAAGGGTTGCCATTCTGATAAAGACCTGCAGGATAAAAAAAGACAATGAACCAACAAGAAGCTTAAATTTACAGATTGATATTGTAAATGAAAAATTAAACAACCAGAGATTGTACTTTTTTTTTATATATATAACAAATGCTGATTATTTTTATGATTAAGTGTCTGATAACCAATATGCGTGAACTATTTCTCTACTTTTACTTTGTATCTTATACTGTATGTGCCTATTATAATATTCCTGCTTAGTTTAGACAACTGAATGTCATGTTTATCAACAATGTAGTGTCTATAAGAGCTTTGTTCAGACAGGCAGCAAAAAAAAAAATTCTTATTGTATATGACCAGAGGTGTAACGAATCACAAATACTCATGTTACTGTAATTAACTACTTTTCCCCAAGAATTTTACTTTTTTAAGTAGTTTAAAAATCGTATACTTTTACATGCGAGTTTAACTTGCTCAAGCCAGATATCAGCATTAATCCTGCCTCTAATTTGAAGAAATATATTGAGGTAAATTTCATATTTCTGCTTACCTGATTCTGTGTGTCTATAATGTAACCTGTAATTTAACTATCTATCAATGAGATTATTGGGCTGCTGTGAGAGATTAATGCAATGTTATTAGTATGGCTGGGCAATAAAATTATCTAGATGTTTATCGGAAAAAAGAGAGATGCCCTCGATCAAACTTGTGAGTAGTTTTCTATATTTAGCCTATGTTATACATCTAGAACAGGGGCGTTCATTACATCAATCGCAAGAGAAAGTGCAGCACTAGTTAGTTGATCTAGATTAAATAGAAAAGATTGACTTTTTATTTCCTGACGTCTGTAGCGGCATGATTTTGATTGACAGGCGGCTAATGTTTGAACGCTATTACGGTTCGCGCCTAAATGTTCAAATGCACTTTATAATTCCACCAATGCCCGTCTTGATGATGATTTAATGTAAACACAGTCGTTATGTCTAAAGTGAATTTAAACAGTGGGACAAAAAGCGTATTTGTATCAAATTGTTAGACTTGAAGTGTACATGTAACCGAATTGAGCACTGTCTAGTAGGCTACGTCATATAAAGGCTATTAATCAAATAATATTAACAAGGAAACAAGAAAACCACTCACTACTTTTGGCTGTTTAACTTGAGTAGCTTTAAAAGTATTAATGTAATAGAATAAAACAGTGGCATTTTTAATATGTTTTTGAATTTAGTTGTTTAATAATACTGACCCCTGATATAGAGAGTGTGTTAAATGGTGTAATAAATTACCAGGAAAGTAGAGATGATAAAATAATTTATAATAGCAGAGCAATAATAGAGTCACAAACTTAAGACAATTGTGCATCATGCATTAGAATGAGAAATATTTATGGGCTTAAAAGATACAAGAACTAAATTAATGTTGAACATTGCATCTCAAAAGGAGGACAATGTGGCCCCCATGTGCCTCTTAAAGAAATAATTGACACAAAAATGAAACTTCTCTAATCATTTACAACCTCATGCCATCTGTCTATGACTTTCTTTCTTCAGAACACAAATTAAGATTTTTAGAAGAAAATTTCAGCTCTGTAGGTCCATTCAATGTAATGTGCCAAAATTCTGACGCTCCAAAAAAGCACATAAAAGCAGCATAAAATTACTACATACAACTCCAGTGGTATAATCCATGACTTCAGAATTGACATGACAGGTGTGTGTGAGAAACAGATCAATATTTAAGTCAATTTGTGCTAGAAATTCTTCTCTCTGCCCAGTAGGTGGCGATAATGCATGAAGATTGTGAATCATCAAAAACACAAGAAGAACAATATGAAAGTTAAAGTGGAGATGCACTTAATGGAGGGAGGAGAATTAGTAAAAAAGGAATTCAATATTGATCTGTTTCTCACCACATCTATCATATCACTTTTGAAGACATGGATTAAACCACTGGAGACACATGGATTAGACTACTTTTATGCTGATTTATGTGATTTGTTGAGCCTCGATATTTTTGCATTGTTTGAACATGTTTTATGCACAATAATAACGCTCTGTCGGCATTAAGGAATATTTAGACCTGCACATAAACAGATTTTAATGTAATTGTTTCATACATTATGATTTAAAATGGTGATTAGTGTATTGAAAATAACTTTTTCATCTTTTCATTTCTGTTATCATGTATCCCTATTATTTTTTTGGAATCAGATTCATGTATAGTTTATCATAGATGAGTGATGTATTTTAAAATTTGGCATACAGTGTTCATTATATTGGGGCATACTGTAGGTTTTGCAACTCGGTACTCAATACTCACTACTCATGAGTACTTTTAAATAATCTACTCTTTTAATCCTACTTGAGTAGTTTTAAGGACTGCTACTTTTACTCTACTCACACTACATTTTTTGGGAAGTGACAGTACTTCTACTTGAGTATGATTGTTCAGTACTCTTTCCACCCCTGTATTCGACTCAAAACCATTTAGATGTTTGTATGCTGTAAATGTTCTTAATATGGCGTATACATACTTGGGATGGATAAATGAGTTTTTAAAGTGGCACTAAATAGCGGATCTTCTAATCACACACCCAACACTCTCATTTACACCACAGAACAGCACTTCATATTGATCAGTGCAGCAAATCAAGCCGCAAAGTTGCTTAAAACCTTCTGAGAATTTCATAAGAACTTCCTTCTTACATCAAATGGCAGCTGAAATTGCCAACAAAAGCCTTCATCAGCCAAACAAGTTCAATTGCATCTAAGTGAACTTCTGGAATTTAATCAAGGATGGACTTCAAAGACACTGGTCACTAATCTTGCAGTTCAAACACAATCACTGTCTAAATACTGACCCTTAGCACTTAATAAGTTTAATAATTTTTTAAATCATGTTTTTTTTTATTTATTTTTTTACTATAAATAATTCTTATTTACATTATTCATGATGTTAGCCAGAGGGGAACTGGCCCCCACAGTGAGTCTGGTTTCTCCCAAGGTTATTTTTCTCCATTAACCATCATCTTTTGGAGTTTTGTGTTCCTTGCCACAGTCGCCTTCGGCTTGCTCACTGGGGTTATTAATACAATTATTATTTAATTATTTTTAAACACGATAAAGAATCATATCTTATCTAATTCCACAACAGGGCTCCAAACAAAAAATTAATTAAGGAGCCATTGGCTCCTATAGGGGGAAAAACAGGCGCCAAATATTTTAAATTTTTTTAACTCCTTCCATTCCTTTTCGTCCCGCAGCTCGCTAACAGTGTAGTCTGTGGAGCATTCTTCGCAATTATGTGATCACATGCATTTTTTATGCTTGTTACTGTCACCGTGTTTTCTCACAGTCTCTTTTTTGAAATGGTTAGTTCCTGCAATGAACTCTGTTTTCCCCGCTATTTCTTTGATATAAACTTTTGTAATGTATTTCGGGAAATGTAATGCAAATTTTAAAATCAAAGGGAGTAAATTTTTACTGTCGCCAATGGCGACCTTGACAGAAATTACACTCGCAAATAAATTTATTTGGTCGCAAATGTTGGAGCCCTGCACAATGATGATGATTTATCGACATTATAGACATTACATTTTTATCGTCTGTTAATGCTGATCTTCTGTAAAGCTGCTTTGAAACGATGTGTGTTGTGAAAGGCGCTATACAAATAAAATTGACTTGACTTGACTTGAAATGTATCATATACAAGGGAGAGGCTAGTTATCATGCTTTTTATTACTATAAATCTGAATTATATTTGAATTGTTAAATTAAACATTTGCAACATATAAAGCAATTAAAGGTCACAACCCACATCTGACCTGACATTTATGAAAAATACCCTAGTCCCGAAAACAGTTCAATCTTTGGGTTAAAATATATCCTCATGATATATGATTGCGTTCACTTGTTTAACCATCACTTACTATAAAAATATGACAATATTGGAAGTTTAATTTGGACAATAGAATTCCCAAAAGTAATTATAATTTGTCAATAATGAAGTAGCTGTAGATAAACAAGCATTTGTGTAATTGCACTTATGACACGTTTTATAGGTAACTATAGTTAATGAGATATTGCCCTTGTGACAATCTCCCCAGTATCCCCCTATAATAGTGTATATATACTGTATATTTTATGTACAGTATATGCACATATGTATTCCTTAAACGCCAAACTATTTTGACAAAACATTGAAATGTCTTGATATATTTATCTTGATCTTATCATTTAATAAATAATGATTATAGATATGCAAAGATTAAATACTCAAAGTAGCTTATATACTCACGTGTTTTCAGTAGATATCTTCAGGATTGTGACAGTTGTCTCGTTACACACTACATACAATAGGTCTTGCTCTTCCTCTGCCTGTTTATTCCTTATTCATGCCGGATATGTACATTGTGGGCAGTTCAACTCATGTTCACACACCTCAGCCTTTTCCCATTGGCCAGACACACTCATACATTAGTACGCTTGTGGAGTTTTTAATGGTGACTTTTGTAATTCCCATTGTTTGTTTGAGCCAGAAGTTGCGTCTTAAAGGAATATTCCAGGTTTAATACAACTCAAAGGTGCCCTTTGTCATTTTTTCCTCATTAAAAAAGTTTATCTTCTAAAGACATGAATTGTAATTTAGCAATGTATGTAGGAAATCATGTGCATAATTCAATAATTAAAATGTAACCTATATAACCTATATATAACCATATCAGTAACCTTATAAAAGCTGTTTTATTCTACATGGAGAGGGTCCCCTCATGGGGGCTGCCATGTTAGAATCACATGACCAGACAAATACTACACTCTTAATCTCAGTAACTGTCCTGTTGTTTGACACTTTCACTCATTTAAAGTTATCATGGCCGACTGTGAATACAACATTTCTGCAACGTTATCTAAAACTTGAAAACTATTGATTTTAAACGATGCTGCATCCAAGCCACTAGGTGTCAGTGTAAGATTGCATAAAGACAAAAGTTACTGAGTTGGCCAATAAGCTTAATGGACGGCAGTGGCACATGATATTGAACATGCATAGCTAGAGGCAGTTTTGTTCCTATATTTGTGGAGAGCATGTTTCAGGCCAAAATGAGAAACAAAAGAACAAATTAGAGTGCCAGTAAGCACCATTTACATAGAAAACGCAGCTTTATGTGATCGTTTCTTTTCTTTATTATTATCCTATTAATATTGCACTTTTTTTCTGAAATGTAAACTCTTGACATAAAGAATGTGTTAATGATGGGATTTGGTCATTTATCATTTGGGAAATACTGACAGAAGTTAACAGTGTTAGCTGTGTTTTCAACATTTATTTATTTCACTTTAACTGAAATGAATAAGCTACATTTTGTGAGACAAAAAAAAAACTTCTGTACATGCTAAAGTGCAATGAAATAAAATCAATGCTCAATCTATCATTTAAAGTTAAAGTGGGACACTAACATCATCAAACAAACAGAATTACAAAAATTGTCAAATTGGTTTCCGGGAACCCTTCGAGTTGTTTGTATGACTTTCTATATTCTGTACAACACAAAAGCAGATGTTACGTGGTGTGTTAGTCTCAGTCACCATTCACTTTCATTGCATCTTTTGTCCATATAATGAATTTGAATGGTGACTGAGGCTATCGTTGTGCCTAACATCTCCTTTTGTGTTCCGCAGAGGACTAAAGTGATACGGGATTGGTACAACATAAGGGTGATTAAATGTTGCAAGTATTTGAATTTTTTTGTGAATGATCAGAATTACACCGCACCAAGAGAAAGCAGCTCGTTCTGTTACTCCAGAGGTCAAAGAGCAGGTATAGAGTATATATATATGAATATAGTCCTTTCCATACCATAAAATGACCCTGTTGAGGGTCACAAGTTCCTTCTCTTTATAACAAACACCTTTTTGGATATCTGTCGTTTTAATCCTAGAGAGTCCAAATAGATTGTTATACTTGTGTTAAAATTTGCAGTTCCTTTCACAAATAGTTTTTAATCCGAACATTCTTTGCTCAAGTATGTAGTGAGGTTGCAGACATCTTTGGATTGCTTTTGGCTTCTTGTTAATGCTGTTTCTGAAGCCTTTGGAAGGGTAAGGATGTGAAGGTTGAGGTTGATCTTGAAGATGGTGCTGGGCTTCTCGTGTTTGGTCGAAACAGGATGATGTACATGGCAGCAGAGGTGGGTAGAGTAGCCAAAAACTACTCAAGTAAAAGTACAATTACTTCAAAAACATATTTACTAATTTCCTAAGAAATTGCTCAATTAATTACTATAGATAATTTCTTAATATCTGCATCAAATGATAGCAAACTATTGAGACAAAACATTGAGATAAACTGCACTGCATCATTTTATTTAATTTCGTGTCCTTTTATTTATACATTTTCTATCCCTATTATTCGTTTGAACACCTTTTAAAATTAAACTTATTTAATTTTTTTAGCATTTTTCCTTGTAAATTGTTCATATTCTGAAATTATTTGAAACGTTAATATGTCTTTAATTCTCTTTGAATTATCATTGCATATAAAATGTGTGAGGAACATAAACTTACCATTTGTTCATCAAAAAGATTGTGGATGTAGAGTAGATACATAATTTAGTTTCCCCTTAAACTCACACAATTTTTCACACTCAAATTTAAAAGCTCACCATTCACACACACACACACACACACACAAAGACTCTGATTATTCATAAATTATATTGTGTGTGTTTATAATAACTATAACTGTGAGATGGTGCAGTGGTCTAAAGCACATTACTGGTAATCTGATAGTCAGAAGGTTGCTGGTTCGATCCCCATGGCCACCACCATTGTGTCCTTGAGCAAGGCACTTAACTCCAGGTTGCTCCGGGGGGATTGTCCCTGTAATAAGTGCACTGTAAGTCGCTTTGGATAAAAGCACCTGCCAAAATGCATAAATGTAAATGTATAATCTTATGATAAACAATTTTTTTTGTGTGTCCTAAATTTGTAAACAATGCAATTCTGGTTCTGTTCACTCTACCTCACTTTGAAAAATTATATTTTATTCCACCAGATGGCAGCAAACACTAGGAAAAAACTAACACGTTCCATAAAATATACAGATCTGAAATGCAAGTGGCACTCTAATGCATTTTAGCACTCACAGATGTGCTCGTCCATAGACATTCGGTCTAATTTTCAGTTCACGCATCACCCCCATTGTTTTATTTAATCTCGGTCTCTGACTAGAAGCTCAGTCTGTGTCACGTGTCACAGTGATCCTCCCGTGTTCAATGATATATACATTTGATATATATATATATATATATATATATATATATATATACAGTATATATACATATGATGTATACATACACATTTTATTATCAATTTAATATGCTATGCCTGCTTGATGGCATATATTGTTCTGGACATAACATTAGATTATTCAGCCAAGCAAGTAAATAAAGTCTAATTTTGTAGAAAACTGCCTATAAGGTAAAAGCAGATATTACGATTTGGCTACTTGGTGCTGACAGCAGCAACGATCGGCTGATAAAAGAGACATTTGCATTTTATGCCTTACAGAAATCATATTTTACTTTGTGATACTTTTGAAAATCGTTCGAACTGTTGTATAAGGGTAATGAGAGCTTTCATTTGATATATGTCTTGCCCATTTAGGTACTATGTGAAAGACTTTCAAAGAGTTTCACCAAGACTACCCAGTTACCTCTAGGGGGCGCTAATTTACGACGTGAATGTTTTGAGGCCTTATTTTATTATTTTTTGCAACATAAATGCAGAAGTGATCATTTCAGATGATATCTATGAAAAGCTCAGATTCTACACTTTCAAATGACACTTCATATGCCTGAATTGTGTATACGGGGATTTTAAAGTTCTAAGTGTAAACTTTTTTTTGCAGTATAGCGCCCCCTTTTGGAACCATGAGAATGAGAATGTTTTGAAAATTATTGTTTTTAATTTTTTCTTGATGAAAATACTAAGTTAAATGTTATACCGTGTAGACTACTTTGTAATCATCATTTAGTTAACACGATGTTAAACATCATAGACATGCAAATAAAACACACACAAAAAATCTGAATAACTTACTCAGATAGTTATATTGTTTTCCTCATGTAAGCAACAGTTGTGTCTTCAGTCAATCTGCATACCCCGGCCTGTTCACACTGCAATGTCTCTGCTGTGGGTGTGTTCACATACCTCAGACTGCTCTCATTGGCCAGTACCTCAGCCAATAGTATGTCCATTATTTACAGTTAAGCAAGTATAGCTCTCTGTGGAACAATAATGGGTGTTTTCAAACTGTGATGGGCGTTTCTAAACTATCCAATGAAAGTAGGGAATCTCAATGGTTTGAAAATGGCCACTTATTGGGAAAAGCTCAGTTTTGTTCTGCAGAGACACGAGAGCCAAACTGCTTAGAAGGGTATAGCTACAGGCAGAGCTCCAAAAATGCCAGCAAAGATATAGGGAGCCCCTACATAACCCTTTCCCTGACCTTAATTGTGTGTGAAAGTGATGTCCCGTTTTGGAGTTGTGCGCAACTCCCTTTTGGAGTAACCCTGCCCACTTTTGGAGATTCCGCCCTCATTTGGAGATCTCTGATGGACTTTATAACAATTATGAAGTTGTACTGTGATTTTAGCTTGACTCAGATTATTATCAGCAACTTTTTGTCAAAATGTATACTGGTTCACAAGTCAGGTAATTTGTCCCTTCGTTTTTAAAAGCCAGTAAAATTTATTATGTACAGTAATGCGCTTTAACATATGTGTATGTGTAATGCATTGCACCAGGGTAAACTTTAAAATACAGACACTTTCGAAAGCATAGCCACAAGACTTAAACATCATATGTGTTTATTTGGAGACCAGCGTGATAAAATTGCGTGCTAATAAAGTTATATCCAATTTGAAAACTCCTGTCATATCTACAGTATGTAAAGGTGGCAAATCTTGTAATTTTCACATTATGTGCGCAATGATAGCAGAAAGGGACTGTTTACATAGAGAAAATCAATTGTGATGCATAAGCAGAAGTTCATCCACCTAGAAACGTAGTCCCACTTCTAAAATGATGATTTAGACAACCTACTACTTTACAATTTTGTTTTGGGATTTATTTGCAAAAACTACTGAAAAATGTACAATAATACAATTGGGCCTTATTTCAGATTAGTGCCCTTGAAGAGAACCCTGGGGAGCCTGGCAAAGGAGACGAGCATATGTTAATTATCAATAATTGACTTCTTGGCAAATAGCAAAGTGAGAATTTCACACACCACCATGTTAGATTTTTAAATGGTACTCTTGTTATCACTCTCTTACATGATACTTCATGTTTTGTAATGTTTAATAATATAGCATGTATAAAAGCCCTTCAAGTGAACATTATGATCCTTTAAGAACCCAATGAAACAATGTAGGTGAGTGATTTAATGTTTTTTTTGTGTTTTGTTTTTTTTTAAACATCTGATCACTGTAAACAAGCAATAAGACTACTTACTATATGTGTGTATATATAATCAGAAACTGCTTGCATTTTAGGCCAAAACACAGAGCAGCACAAAACCCATGACCTATAAGCATAATAAAATACACTTTTTTTAAAATGTAGAAGTCAAACCCACCAATCTTTACTGTCTGTTGGCAAAATGCTAAATATAATTGGATGGTTTATATTTGCATGCAGGGGTTAAATTGGGATTTTGGAGGTGGGGGAACCCGAACACAACCCCCAAGCACTCCAAGCCATTCCAGACAAATCTGCCCAATTTAACTTGTATGAATGTATGTGCAGGCATGTTGTAAGTGTCATTAGGTCTGATTATTGTTGTGCATGATTGTGTAACATCTAAAGAATATGATAGGATATGATAGGAAAAGGTTATGATTTATAGGACCATGTATGTTGCACGCACTGTTCCTCCATAGTTGACACACATTTCAGTAATGACAGCTATCCCAGAAAAATAAAGGCTTGTTCTAGAGGGGGAAAGGGCAGTTCTTTATCTTGTTTATTTATTTTTGCAGTATGTTGACTTCTGTATAGATTCTTAATTGTCTCTTTAGAGTGTCACGCCAATAGTAGTTTTAGTCAGTGGGGTATTGACTATTCTATAACTGTTATGGCATTTTATCCAAACAAAGAGGATTTTTTTATGAGAGGACAGGGGAATCAGTTTATCTGGGCTCGATTATTATTCTGCCGGCCTATGGAGTACCTCAATCGATGGTCTGTCGATCGATTGCGAGTCCTTGTTGCTGTGCAAGCTCCAGGTGGTATCTATGAGCACCTGCTGGTAGATGGTGGAACTACACCACCCGATGGCAAAAAAGCAAAAGTAGCCGTGTTTTTTATGACGAAATATACAAAAATCCAAGAAAAATGTCAAATCCAATTATTTCATTACATTATAGCACATCGTCATCCGGTGACGGATTGTTTTGGAAGGACTCTTAAAAGCGTGAAATTGATTTATATTTTTTCCCGTTGACGAGGTATCAGTCACGTGACACTCTGAGCGCCCGTGAGCAAAGATGGCTGCCTCTATGACGCTCGCTTTTGGGAATCCTGCGCTAGCTGAGCACAATCATAGAGATGAATGGGGATGCTAACGGATAGCTCTCTCTCTCCAGGTATTTTATAGCTCAATGGCAAGCCCGCGGACGCGAACATGCGTGAGAAACTGTACTCACAATACTGAAGAAAAAAAAAAAAAAAAACACACACACACACACACACAGCGCGTTGCCACTGTTTACATCTCGATCGATTGTAAATGTGTTATTATTTTGCATTAGATCACACCACATTAAACATGTACATAATGAAAAAAACACGCAAAGAAATATAGAATAAAAGTTGTTGAGCTATAAATAAAATAATAGTAAGGGGTTTTAAAAAACATACGGAAATTATGTATAAATAATTTTTTTTTTACAATTAATATACATTACAAAAATCAGTTAAATTCTCTTTTTTTCTTTTTTAATGTTATTGTTATTATTATGTATTGCTTTAATCAATATAACATGACAGTCAAACCAACTGAAAGCATAAGAAATAAACTATATTGATAAAAAGGTATATCGACAATATACAGAATACAAAAGGCTATACATTATACAATATACAATGCATATAATATTAAGATTCAAAAGGGAATATTCAAGGCTTTATAAAAGTTAATACTCTTTAGCGCTTTACTGTTTTTGTTGTTGTTGTTGTACTCCTGTTAACATATTAATGTAATGCTTTACTTCTATTTTGAATTGAGTGAAATTCTGTTAAATTCTTATCGTAAATAAAATATCGTGAAATGTACGAACCCCATAGTGGCCAAGGTGTAGCTCTTGAAAATGTATTTATTGCGGTGACGTTGCCACGTAGTCTTCCTGGACTGTCCAAACACGGCGTCTAATTAATATTCATGATTACCAGCTGACTGGCGCCCATTGGCCAACGTCTGCATTTTAGCCAATCAGATAGGCTTATTGAGCTAGCGTCCCGTTACGTGATTAATATTCATTAGTTTAACCTCCACCATAGTAGGATTAGCATTTTAGCGGATTAGCGGTTTGTTGTGTCCGGTCCGGGGCGCTGTTGGGCTTGCGTTTACGCTTCGGAGCCCGCTGCTTTTTGGAGGCATATTCTGTCTTTCATGACTTTCTCCCCCGATCCGCAGTGTTTGCTCAGCGTCTGCCAGAGTGGACGTGCTCTATCATGGCCGTCTGAATCGCGATCGGATTGCAGTCTGATCTCCTTTCCCCCCTTTTTTCCGACACAGGGATTTAATTATTTGCCCCGATCGCTTTGGAAATCGTTTCTTTGGGAATATTACTCCATTTGTGCCAATGTTAAAACATGCAGCCTCCGCCAAGAAAGGTAGGAAATCCTCTTTGGGAGAAACGGGGTTCTTTAAATGAAGGAAAAAAACGCGTGAAATCAGTTATTTGCAACATTGTTGCATTGTCCCGAAGTTGCAACTTTGCAACCAGCAGCCGTTTGCTTAGAAACAATCTATCAGTTTTCCCGATTGTAGCTGAAATTGTTATAGCAGACTTTTCTCGTAGAGTTCTGTTTATATTGTTTTTAAAGCCACAGCAGAGAGGAATATTCGTGAAAGCCAGCACACGTTTACTTGACACGGTGAGGGAGTATTTTTTGGGGGACAGATCTGTCCTCGGATAACGGTAAAAGCCACGAGTTGTTTGTTTTGTGTATTTTGTGTGGTGCTTCTTTCACTCTAATCCGAATCAACTGGACCCGATCTCACAATGCTTTTAACATATATCCTGATGTCTGATCACACCTTGCTTTACTGACTCCAAATGTCATGCATATATTGAAGCATATGTGAATAAGAGAACGTGAGTTTTTAGATAATGAAAGATGTGTTTTACTGTAAATACTCAAAGATGACAGCAGGGGTGTTGGGTTTCAAACTCAAGTCCCACAGGCTATATGAAGGAATGTGAAATTACCATGCACTAACACCCTCTATTGTTAAGATTCGTACAATATATATATTTTATATACATACACACACACACACACACACACATATATATAGCATCAATGCATTGGATTATACATTAGTCAATATATAATCCATAAGGTTGACGTCTTTTTTATGCAATTGCTTTGTCTAAAGAAGAGGGGGAGAGCAGATATGCTACATGCTATGTTTACCCCCTCAATTCTGCTATTATTATTCTCAATACGATGTTTTAAAAGCACAGATTAACATGGCTGTGCACGAATCTTTGAATCACAAAGCAGTCTTAAATGTTCTTTAAAACGAGAATATAATCATGACAAAATTTCCCCCACAAAATTCAAATCAGTTCATTTCAATAGAAGATAATGGAAAATATGACACAGATACCTGGTGCATCAGTCATGCTGAGTATTTAAAAAAAAATATTTAAAAAAAAATAAAACATACGCAATGACATATATGACAGTCATTTAAAATTATGAATAATGCTTAAATGTAAAATCCCACCTTGGATTCTTAAAAATGGCTTTTAAAAAATTCTGTCCACTGTAGTGGACACTATGCAACCGAGGCTTAAACAAAAGAGGTAAATATTATTCATTTGTTGTGGTGGTTGTTGTCTCACGGAGAATATTTCTTTTCATTTAAATCCACCATAAATTATGTTAAGCGTATTCTGTTGATATCTGGGACGGCTAGTGTGAATATTTAGGTGGTCTTTGTATGATTCAGAAAGATTGAATCATGCAGGTACTGTCCAAACCAAATATATGGTCTGATCATGTATATCCACATGTTTGCTCGCAGTGTGGACATTTCCATAGAGATATCGGTTACAATGCATGCCTGGAAATATTCTGTTGTGATTATACACTTATATTTCCTTATGACGCACATGCACAAGGCCAGTGTAAGTGTTTCTTGTATACAGAGTAATAATGTATCACCTGTACATCTCAAAGTGTTGATGAGAGCCGTGCAGCCAGCTGTCATACTGGGTGTTATGGTGCAACTTTAACATTGTATCATGCTGTGTATGCTGGGTAGCGTTGGGTGCTTTCGGGCTATTTTGTTTTTCCATTCTCCTTGGCTTTAAACCTTTAGGGAGTTGTTACAGAGCCAATTATCTCCTCACCTGCCAAGTAGAGAGCTTTTGTTTTAATTAACAGTTTCTCCCCAGATATTAGTCAACCTGCCCGGGCTCATTGGTCCCATCCCGTTGGGTTTTCACAGCCATGTTGTGCCGGTGAGCATCGCATATTTACAAAGTTCTTAACCCCCAAACATCAAGTTATGTCTTCTATCTGGACACAACATGATTGAACTCAGGGCTATGGCCATCATAAGCTTATTCAGGCAATATTCAGATTTGTGGTTGACCAGAATGGATTTTTTGATTCTTAGATTTCAATTCCTGTATTTGTTGCACCACAATCTTAAAGGAATGTTGTGAGTTCAATACAAGTTAAGCTCAATGAACAGTGTTTGTGGCATAATGTTGATTACCACAAAACAATAAATGTGCCCCTCTTGGTTACAGAGAGGCACTTACGATGATGGAAGTGAATGGGGCCAATATTTGGAGGGTTTAAAACCAGAGATGTGAAGCTTATAATTTTATAGAAGCACTTACATTAATTCTTGTTAAAACTCATGTATTATGTAAGCTTTAAAGTTGTTTTAATCATCGTTTAGGGGTTTACAGCATTATGTCATCATGGCAATGAAGTTGTAAAATTGGATATCACTTTACAAAGAAAAGATTAGTAAGTGATTTATCAAACTAAAATCACGTTAAAACACATTGTTTACGTCTTGTGGCTATACTTTTGAAACAGCTTGTAATTTAACGTTTACGTATTGGCCCCATTCACTTCCATTGTAAGTGCCTCACTGTAAACCAGATTTTTTTGCTTTTTTTTTTTTAAAGAAAAGGACGGATGAGATAAAATAACTTTTTGTGGTAACCAACGTTATGCCACAAATGCTGTTGATTGAGCTAAACTTGTGTTGAACCCGGAATATTCATTTAAGCGTAATGCACATTACACGACTGAAGCCCATCACCTTTGATGTTTTGAGCAAAAGTGTAAAAAAAAGCAAAAAGTGTACGACAAGTCGCAGACGCAACGACACTAGATTAATTAGGAAAAAGAAAATCACCCACGTCTCTCTACCCACTGTTTTTATTGTTTTCAGATGATTTTCTTTGCAAATAAGCACAAAAAAAGCACATATTTGTTGACATGTTACGAACAATAATCTGTGCAAGTTTGTGAATTAATTTAGTTATTGTAATTTTAAGATGTTATCCATTTGAAATGGGATGATGCTAAAGACCGCAGTTAACACAGCTGCTTTTACGCCAGTTACTTGAAGATTTAAAGGGAAATAAGCATATGATTGGAAAATATAAAAAGGTGCATAAACATGCACAATAGGGACACACATTGGAAGGTCAGTTACAGGTACTTTGCACTAAAATAAATTTATTCTTCAATAAAACATGTTTGCGTATAATTAAAGGTGCACTCAGTCATTTTTTCCTCTTTAAAAAAAAGTTCAACTCTCAAGACATGAATTGTAATGTTGCAATATATGTAGGAAACATGACCACTCACATTAAAATTAATACTCCAGTCATGTCAGTAACCTTATAAAAGCGGTATTATTCTAAGTGGAGAGGGTCACACATGGGGGCTGCCATGTTAGAATCACATGACCAGCCGAATACTACTCGCTTAATCTCAGTAACCATCCTGTTATTTGACAATTTCACTCGTTTGGTTAAAGTAATACAAAATCCAAGATGACACAAAGACAAAAGTTACTGAGTGCACCTTTAAGAGAAAATGTGCTCGGTTCTTAGCATTTTAAAAAAAAAATGTGATTTATTATTATTTAGTAAAACACAGACGTAATAATTGATGTTTGATGTCATGAAATCAGAGGCTCTACCCTCAAAGTACAAAAACAAGTAGTCGGTGATGTCTCTCTTGTACACTAGTGATTGGATCACCCAAACACTTCTTAATATCAGGAGTACACATGGCCTCAGTCAGGTATGTATGGTCATGTAGTTAAAACACCCAGTCTGCGTTTAGTCCTGTAGCGTGCGCACCAAGACTGCGAGTCGCAGGATGCCGACTGAAAGTAATTTAGTGTGCACTTGGCTTTACTGTAAATGCGTTTTTTACTTTTTAAAAAGGGGCAGAGAGACAAGTCTAAATAATAAATAAAATATTGTACAAATGCTGTCGTTTGAGATTAACTTGTTTTGAAACCAGAACATTCCTTTAAATTTGCGACTGTGACCATGCTAAATTCTTCAGTACAAAAGATCAGACTTTCTTGCTTCCATTGAAGCACACAAGATGCTCTGGAATATTCTCTTAATGCATGCTGCCATTAAAGCCAAACACGGACATATCAAACACTGAGACATTCTGTTGTGCTCATTTTGTATTAAATAATTTGAATTAAAGTTAGAAAAGAAAGAATGCAACATAGACCCCTTCAGGACAAAAAGGGTACCAGGTGTTACTGTTAACCATCACCTGGTTCATTTCTTGTCCCTTAACCTGTTGATACGCAATCGCCCGCATGCGGTAGTGATGTCACTTTGATTACATTCAATATATAATTTACCGTTTATAAAAGTCATTTATGTTAACAAATTATACATATTTCAACTGTTTAAGGGTTCAACATTGATATCCGATCTCTGTTTCACGATAGCAATGCTCCAGAAACAGCAATTTAGTTATTAGTGCCAGGAGTACAAATGAAAACATGCAATATCAAAACGAGACTTCATACATTTGTTATGAAAACGCGATCGACAGATGAATCCAGTTTGCCACACTTGGGTCAATTGTCCATGTCCAAGCATTCATTGAAAAACTTCTAATAGCACTTTTTATCCATGAAAGTGATAAATCTGAGAGCTATTGATATATTCTCCATTGTTTACATGAGATCTCGCCTGAAAGAATTACACTTCGTCATCTTCAACAAACTGCAATCTGAGCAGCATTCATGTTGTAAAACTGTATTTTAGCTTATATATTAGCGTTTCATAAACAAAATGAGCCTGTCTTCAAAGTCTATTTTTAAAAATGCAGCGTAGTTTTATTCATAATAGCCAAGCAGTGCAGTCAGATTTTGTGTCGTCTTGAGAGGCGGAGCCTTAATTTTACTCTGTACATTTCCAGCGATTTTTCAGAGAAAAAAGCTGCAGGAACCTCATTTTTTGTTCGATCATCTTCAAATCTGAAACGTAACTTCTTTAGACTCGTGGCTTTGAGAACATTGTATTTCTGGGTTGTCTTGGTACTTTTATTATTGTTTTTTTAGATTATAAAAACATGTTCAGCACAAAATATTTCCATTACTATAAACTTCATCTTCTCTAACTTTAAAAAATAACAACATATATTAATTCTGAACTTGGGGAAATAAAGCCCAAAGTGTCTTCTTTCAAAAGATACTACAACTGTGTCCATACTCCAAAGGGTCCCGTAAATACAACCATTTAAGTTCAGGTGTGTCATTTTCATGGTTTGTGCTCAAAAAGGGGGTGCGTATCAACAGACTAAAAATATACTTCAAATTGGACGTGAACGCTTTGTACGGTCCAACGCAAGCCTGCCAAAGTGTACTCCATTTGACTGTGCGTGCATACACTGGTGGCTGGCGCATGCATGCCACGACTGCTATAAGACGGCGGACAATTTCTGTTCAGGGGTTTGACCCACAAAGATGTCTTCATATTCCTTCAGGTTACAGTTACACAAATGCAGGTATCTCCTGACCTCCTCACACACACACACACGCGCTCTTGACGTGCATATCTACTGTTATTGTTGTGGTGAACATCTCCTGATGTTTAGTGGTGATTACATCATATAGTGCTTATTCGTGACTGCAACGGCCAAATGTGTGTTTTGCCACCTTGTGGATCCACTAATTAGTGCAGATAATTCCAGGCACATGCGCATTATAAATATGCATCACGCGTCCTGTACGCGGATGCTCGACGTTCGCGTCTGACCAATGTGTACTTTAGGCATTAAAAAGATTAAATCCGTTTTAAATGGATCTTCTGGGTGTATACAGCATGCTTATGTATGCAACTCACTGCAGACAAACCTAAAATAGGAGATTTTGCTCTTGTTGCTGGTATGAGTGTTGATAAGGTGCCATCTAGATCAGTCTTGAGATCAGTGTGCTACTCCCTTTATGGTTTAGACCAACAGACAACCGTAAGAATAGTTTAATTGTTCTCATAACAATGGAGTGCCATTATGTTTTTTAAAGAAAGTATATATCAACAATTTCTGTCTTTCTGTTGCTGATAGCAGAAATGTTTCTGTTGTTGTTTATGAAGTTTGTGAATTTGTCATTCTGGCTCTTATGGATGAAGCTTAGAAGAGCTCTTAGGAAACCAAATAATGAGCTTGTGTGGGACTGAGTGTGTTCTTGTGTGTTGAAATGGCATGCACCATCCTCTTCTTTGGCTCTAATGATCTCGTTTGCCCCTTAGGTGAAAGTGACACAGGAACTGAAGAACACGCACACGGAGCAGCTCGGCAGGCTGCATTTAAAATACCAGGCAGAATGTGATTTATTGGAAGATATGAGGTAAGCCGTTATATAACACACTAACATACTCTTATGGCCACAAAAGCATGAGGAAAAATTTTATGGAGTGAAAGATTGAAATGAGGGGCCACAAAGAAGGGGAGAACAGAGAGATTATTCCCTCTCCGATCACAGTACTGGGATGTGACGAAGGCATTTCCTCTGGACTTCCTGCTCGTGGGCCAGTCGTTTCCCACAGCTGGAAGTCATAACTGTGCTACTCTTTTTTTTTTTCCTGTTTGTCTCTCTCTGGCTGTCCTCTGTTAAAAGGGATTGAGGGCTGTTACATATCGGTGTGTATTTTATATCAGGATTGAAGGTGAAAATGTACAATATATGAATTTCTTAGAGGAAAGGTTTATGTCTTAGATGGTGTAACTGGTGTTGCCAATCTCGCCATTTCTTTTGCTTATCTCCTCTTGTTTTAATCACCTTTTTGGCTTTACCAGTTCTTTTAAAATGGTCCTACGGTGTGACGTGATTTTTTGACTTGCAGTCTCAATTGAAATATGGTCATGAAAGCAAGACATGTCAACTTTAAAGAGGTATTTCATGTTATCTACCTGGGATTTGTTAAAACCTGTGCGTTTGAACTCAGAATTTATGTACGTGTGTGTATATGTGTATATGTTTGTACACGTTTCTGCGTGTTTTAGATGATATTTGACAGTGGCACACCCTCACTAGGGAGCTAAAGATGAAAATTGCAGTGCAATCACAATTTTGTGTGGAGGCTATTCTGGTGTGTGTGAGACGGGGAAAAGAAGCTTGTTTGTGTCCTAAGAAACGGGGGTGGTCATTTTTAGACATGTGCAAAACTACATGTTTCAGAATCGGCTCGTTGGTGGATATCTGATGTCTAGTCGATCTTAAAAGTGGACGATTATTACGTTCTTTTACTCGAGAATCCCATGAAGTTGGACATTTTCACTCGCACAGTAAATTAACCATTGTTGACTGTCAATCAACAGTGCAGGAATACGCCACAGTGTTACACTTTTAGATAGAAATCAACCAACAAATAGCTTACTTGTGCTTGACTCTGTACATTAAGCTAATATGTGAGAAAATGTTAACAGTGAATAAGTGACACATCATCTTTAATTTGAATAGTCTCCTCGTACCTGCCGTTTGGAGACAAACGTCTATACATACAAATAATGGAGCTTTTCTGTCTGCGTATGTTGTGTCCTTCCTTTGTATAAAAGCATCTGCTAAATTAAATGTGACTGTGCTGTTATTTTTTGAGAAATTATAAAAATAACTAAATGACCTTTTTTCACTGTCTCTGGCCCTCTGTCTGAAACACTCAGTTTTCTGTGCTGCCACTTTTAGACTGGCTAACCACTTTGGCTGCCACTTTTAGATTGGCTAACATTTTTGAAGACCCCCCCCATCCCCACACACAACACTGGTGGAACAGTTTTTTCCTAGAATAAACTAATGAAAACTTGCAATTGGTTTACCTGAAAGCACTCAGCTCAGGCAATCGTTACTATATGTCCCAATTTATGTGAAGCACACAATCAAACTACAGTTCGACTGAAATAATCGGAAACTGAAAGTAAGCACTCTGTTTCTCCCTAATGCTTATAATATGAAGAGTATAAATTTGGTGATACAATAATGCAACATTAAGCAGAAAACAGTGAAAATAGCCCCTAGACAATTATAATCTACGAATGTGAAGTTAATACATCTGCATCCAGCTTGAATGGACTGTTGGCCCGTGTGTTCACCTCTGTAGTGATGCCTCTTAACAGGCCTTCTGTGGGAAACACCAACAATAATTTTCACCGGTCGATCATGAAAAGGTATCACACTCCACCTATTTTGCTGATTAACAAGGGGAATCCTGATGCATTTAATTCTGCCGAAAAAAAAACAAGACAGTTGAGATGCAGCCACCATACTACACAACTGTCTTTTGTTACATTTCTTCTTATATTATAAAATAATTATCTCTCACATCAAAAGTTTGTGAGAAAGTGTGCATTTCTTTGGTAAATAACCGTGTAAAAATCACAATCCGCTCCACATTGGAGTCCTGACCATGGTTTATTTTGTGATAAAAATGGCTGACAATACAATTCCTTGCATATCAAACAAATACAGACAGAAACATTAGTATTAGATTTGTTACTTACTCTTTTCCAATGTTGCTGGTTCAACTACATCTTTAAAAGTTAATTTACAAAGTCTGAATCACAAAAGTTATCAAAAGAATCCTTAGAGGAATGTGCCGATCAAACCATATATTCCACATTGACGAGTTCAGGAACAAAAACAACCGTTGTCATCTTCAAAAGGCTATGCCGAGACGTCCCAACATTTTCTACGCTTCCCTGTTATTGCAGTCTTTAGGGCTGCACAATTAATCGAAATGAAATCGAAACCGCGATATGACCTTGTGCGATTATTAAATTGCAAAGGCTGTGATTTAATTAAATAAATATATAGTCTGCTCCCTTCAAAGTTTATTTGCGCTGCTCTGTCCAGTCTATATTAAATTAGCGCATTGTTACAGTGTTTTCAGAGCGGTTCTGTGCTCCACAACTCCCTCTCATGCTTACAGTAACAGAAGTGCTCCGAGTTCAGTTCTGTTTGCTTACGTGCGGTAAACGCTTTATTACACTAAACTGGCGCGTCCTGCATGAAGCGTTTTTTATTATGACCTGTGGTAGCAGCATCTCAGTCTCCACAAGGCACAGGTATCATAATAATAACGAAGAATACAAGATGGGGTATAATTCAAACATCTTTATTAAATGATTGCTGAACAAACAGCATTAACAGAAACACTTGTAGAGTCCAGAAACATCTCTTCATTCTCCTGCCATTTGTTTACTTCACGAGAGAGCGTGTCGCACTTATTACACTCCCCACGGAAACAAGTGAAAGTGGAACTAATATTACCAACATCCAACAAAATGATAAGGAAGGAACATGCATATAATAAATATATATAAAATATTGAGTTACTATAATATAATGCATTGCTAATTTAAATATAATAAAATAATGAATAAAAATAATTAAATGAAATGGTGACAAACGAACCAAAATTTTCACTTTAAATTGAATTACACCAATGGGTTATCAGTTCAACTTCAGTTTGACATTACGCCTCGTTCTTTAGGACTATCTTATATACGGTAAAGAATAGTTTGTATGAGCCAACTAGTTTTTAAGGTCTAGAATAAAGAGTAACATTAATATTTAAAAATTATATTTTGTGTATACTGAATTATTCAATCAATCAAAATTATTTTTGACAGCAAAAACTAGGCAACAACTGTGGTTTTACCAACAGGGAAATGTAGTTAACAGTGACATTGAGCAGAAAGTTTACATGTAGTCAGTTTTGACAGAGCTGCTGATAAAAAGTTAAATGATCCGCATCGATTGATGAGTTGAAAATTGGAGATTGGTATCGGATGTTAAAATCCTGATTTGAGCATCCCGAATATTCAAGTTGACTGTTTCAAAAACTAATGATTAGTGGGCTGAGATCCTGTCACAAAATGGACAAAAACAGGTACACGGTGGACGGTAACATTTGGATATGAAGAAGACTTTGTTTCACTGTTTATATATTTATTTGTTTGTGGTTAAACTGAAAAAAGGTCTCAGTTTGGTTCTTTTTAAGAGGATTCAAGTGTGAAAACCCCAGTAGCCTTTTTGCAGTTGACCATGTGGAAACCGTTACCATCATAATCGCAGTTCAAATCGCAATCGTGATATTTTTCGAATATTAATCGCAATATGACTTTTTGTCCAAATCGTGCAGCCCTAGCAGTCTTTGTTAGTTCAAAAACAAGTTCTTTTATGTGTATAGGAATGGCTGTACCTGTTCAGCTCTCTCCTTTTAACTCGCATGAGCTGCGCACCAGTGGGCGGGACAAACAGACGATGATGTAAATGGAGGCGATGATGTCGTGCTGTCTTTGAGGAGGTCATGCATTCACGAATACCCTTTGTGACATCACAAATATACGGATGTAGAGAACGAAGCCTTTTTGAAGCTTATTGTCATTAAATCCTCTTTTTAAACTGGGAAGTTCTGAAACTTGCTGTATGTTTTTCTAGTACAAGGAACTCTTATATGTCAAAACATCAAGAAAAAAATTATTCATCATGTCATGACCCTTTTAAACTTATTGTAGCTGTTCAGAGGGGAAATGTCCGTTGTGTGGCGCTAAAAGCGGATTAAATGTTCTCCACATCAATTTGTGTTGCTTTTATGACACTTTCCACTAACATGTTGACTTGCGTTCATTCTGGAGTCCTACCCTGGAAATTTGCAGCGCTAATGCAATGCTCTATCAGTGGAGCTTCTTCAAAATGTTATAAAAATCTTTAGTTGATTATGTCATCCAAACTTTAAAATGTATCGCCTAACAAGTGTTTAGATAAGATAGTACTGTGTGAGAAATCGGGTGAAAATGTGTTTTTGAACTGATAATCTGCACTTGTACTCCTGATATGTATGAAAAGGAGTTCATGTCATTGTTGTTGTAGCGCCTCTAATGTGTGTGATGTAATTAATTCCATGTTAAAATACTTTTAACTACATTTGTTTCTCCCCAATCTTAAATATTTGGTTCCATCATTATGTTCAATTGATTTGTTCTTGCGGTTTGTTCTGGTTTTATGTCATATGAGCTTTAGTTAGGCTAGAATGTGGTTATATTAGCATGTGGATTCCATCTGTGAAGCAGACTCCCTTTCTGTCTTCAAAAAACATCTAAAGACACATTGTTTTGTGAGCACTTACACCATACACTCGTAAAAACAAAACTCTTGTTGCACTCTTGGATAGTACTTTTTTTGATGCAATTGAAACTGTAATGCAGCACTTTTTATGCTACTGTCTCCTTAAGATGAATCGCTGCCCATACAAAAATCTAAATTAGCTGTAAACTTGCCGTAAATTTTCTGCTCACTATTTTCACGTGCAAGTGAGCATTTGGTTCACCACAAATGTTTGCCAGAAGTTTGCAGCTCTTCGCCAGAAGTGGTGAACTTCTGGCAAACCATTGCCAACAGTGGACAATTTGCCGTAAGTTTGGCGCAAAGCTCATTTGCATGTGAAAATTAAAGGTTATGTTGTATCCGGGCGGCACGGTGGTGCAGCGGTTAGCACTGTCGCCTCACAGTAAGAAGGTCATGGGTTCAAACCCCGGTTGCCCCGGCCTTTCTGTGTGGAGTTTGCATGTTCTCCCCGTGTCTGCGTGGGTTCTCTCCGGGTGCTCCGGCTTCCTCCCACCATCCAAAGACATGCAGGCGAGGTTAATTGATGTCTCCAAAAAATTGTCCTAGGTGTGGATGTGAGTGTGAGTGGTTGTCTGTCTATGTGTGCCCCTGCGATGGACTGGCGACCTGTCCAGGGTGTACCGCCTTTCGCCCAATGTTAGCTGGGATAGGCTGCAGCCCCCCGCGACCCTGTACACAGGATAAGTGGTTGACGATGGATGGTTGGATGGTTATGTTGTATCCTTCCTCATTTCGTCATTCACTTTGGATAAAAGCATCTGCTAATTTAATAAATATAAATGTAAATGTTAACAGCAGTACGTTTACACACACTTTAAAAGTTTGATATCAGTTGATATAAAACAGTAATTCATGTTTATAATGTAATCTAAACTCATTAAGCCCCAAGTAGGCTTCGGTTTTGACACATATACTTTGTGTCTGCGTACAGTCGAACACAAGCCTCTCAAAGTAAACTTAATTTGACTGTGCACACTTTTACATGCTGTTGGCACTGAAATTAGATACTGGACTATTTCTCCTCAGGAGTTTAGACACCCAAAGATGTCTTTATAGTCCTTCAGAAGCAGGTATCTCCTGACCTCTTCCTGAAGCTCTTGATGTACACATTCACTGTTGTTTCCACATTCATCTCCTGTTTTTTTAGCAGCAATGACATCTCCTAGTGCTTCTTAAGGCAGGTGCACACTGTACGATTTTGGCCACAATTCTGCCGTCTGAGACTCATTTTGGGAATCCTAAAGGATTTCTCTCATCGCAGAGCAAAATTGGCAATCTTACAACGTTCAGTGTGACTTGTTCACAGACGGCCGATTAATAGCCTTTGCGATGATCTTCAGCCTCCGACGAAGTTCTGGCAGTGTCTGAAATTTAGCATCGTAGCCGTACAGTGTGACTGCTATTATGACGGGATGAGATATTCTGCTCCTCTCTCGCACCCGAAAGAAACCTCCCACACGTTTGCACCATCGCAACATTTGTGCCCAGTTATCAATCTACTCAAGCACTTTCAAGGTTTTTTTCTTTTCATTTTATCTAAAATGTTTTAATAAATAAATATTCAGAAAATACTTACTTATTGTAAGACGTCAGCAATATGAAAGCATTAATCTCTGAATTAAATAAATAGCTTACAAAATGAAAATAAATAAATGATTACATTTTCTCGCTATTTTTCTTTACATTTATCAAGCATTTTCTTTACAACGTTATTTTAATTACTATTTTACTATTAATAAATTTACTTTAAACATCTGTCAATGTCTTTAGTTAAGATTCACACCACTCCGATATTATTTATAAATAAATCAAATAAAATAGAAAGATTGAACAATTTATACTGGGAAGTATTTATTGGACGTTTTAATCCAAATCAGCAAATACAGTTGGATACAATTATAGAAATCAACGTAATATTTGCTTGTGGAAGCTCATTATTGCTGTAGGCTACCTCCCGAACTCACGTTTATTCTCAACATCTGTAATTTTCTGTATTTGTGATCAAGCTGTCTTTTTATTGGCCTATTTGACAAAATCCATCTTTCTTGTAAATGTTAGCCTATGCTCGTGATGGAGTGGTATTGGAGCAATGGAAATGCTGATGTCCCGACTTTAAGAGAGAGAAAAAATATGCTCCTCCATGGTGGGCAAATTTCACCGTTTCTATTCCGCAACACTCCTGTAACGTGAGTCACGTTCACTGATCGGAACGATTGGGACCACATTCGGCTACAATGTTATCTTGCAGTCTGGCATAATGTCGCACTCCCGTAAACGTGAGTCACGTTCACTGATCGGAACGATTGGGACCACATTCGGCTACAATGTTATCGTGCAGTCTGGCATAATGTCACACTCCCGTAAACGCGAGTCACGTTCACTGATCGGAACGATTGGGACCACATTCGGTTACAATGTTATCGTGCAGTCTGACATAATGTCGCACTCCCGTAAACGCGAGTCACGTTCACTGATCGGAACGATTGGGACCACATTCGGTTACAATGTTATCGTGCAGTCTGACATAATGTCGCACTCCCGTAAACGCGAGTCACGTTCACTGATCGGAACGATTGGGACCACATTCGGCTACAATGTTATCGTGCAGTCTGGCATAATGTCACACTCCCGTAAACGTGAGTCACGTTCACTGATCGGAACGATTGGGACCACATTCGGCTACAATGTTATCGTGCAGTCTGGCATAATGTCACACTCCCGTAAACGGGAGTCACGTTCACTGATCGGAACGATTGGGACCACATTCGGTTACAATGTTATCGTGCAGTCTGACATAATGTCGCACAGTGCGCCATGGCGATATCAATGTGTTCATATCGTACAGTCTGACAAGCAACGATCGTAAAGGACTATTATAAATCGTACAGTGTGCACCCGCCTTTAGTGAGCGTTATGGCTCAAATGTGAGTGTTGCCACCTTGTGGCCCCACTAATTAGTGCAAATAATTTCAGCAGCATGCGTATTCTCGTTAGAAAAATCAGGCTGCGTGCGTTCAGTGCTCGAGTGCTGATGACGAAACTTACATTCGCGTCTGACCGAACGATACTTTGGGCTTTAGTCAAACTGAAATCTTACCAGTCTGATTTAACAGACCAAGATAATGCGATTGTAGCTTGGCTTCGTCCAGCATGTATACACCTTAAACTCACCACAGTTGGTCTCTGCGTTGCCCTGATTGCTTTGAAAAATGTAGGATGTAATGTCCTTCTTTCACTTATTTAGTTGCACATTTTATCACGTGTACTTGGACAAAGACTGTAGCTTGACTTCACAAAAACATGCTGTATCTTTATTATAATTGTGCATGTAAACATACTGACTTAAATGAAGGTTGCTACAGGAAGTCTTACGGTGCTTTACAATACTGCACAATGCTTCTGTAATTTGAAGATGAGTTTATGGTGTTAACTTCTCATTTGAGGAGATTGGGGATTCTCTTTCTTTGATTAGTCCCTCTCTTTTTCCTCTTTCCTCTCTGTTCTTTGTTTCTCTCAGACTCTTGCTGGCAAACACATGCGCAAACATTCTCATGGTGGTCTAGTGGGATCAATCGATCTTTGCTGCAAAAAAGAGCTCCATTGATTGATCTTCTGAATTTGATCTTCCTGTTTACCTGGTGAAGCACTAATGCGCTGACGCTAATCTCTCATACGCTCATGTGACCAGATATATTATATCAAGTGTAACTTCCACTCAGTCAGTACAGACACACTCGCACAGGTAAAATGTATTTGGTGGTGAGTAAAGAGTGTAGTTTAGGCAGCGCTGCTGACTGATTTTGACTGGAACACTCGAGTGTGTTTGTTTAAATCTGCCCTCTCTCTTGTTCTCTTTTTTTCTCCTGTTGCTCATCCATTTGGTATCAGTTTAGGCATTATTAGGCCCTTTCTCTGTCTCCATCGGCTAATCGATTTTTAACTATGACTTTTAAACCTTTAAATACAGACCTACCATATGCACCAAGGTTGTTAATCGAAGGCATATGCTTCTACAGAAGCCATCAGTCTGCATTATTTCAACTTAAATGGATTTCCTGGTGAAGAACTACAATACTCTTGTTCCTGAGGCGGACAATCCACCAATCAGAGAATTGCGGCGATTGCGCTA
The DNA here is from genome assembly GCA_032164185.1 of Moxostoma hubbsi. Taxonomy (NCBI): domain Eukaryota; kingdom Metazoa; phylum Chordata; class Actinopteri; order Cypriniformes; family Catostomidae; genus Moxostoma; species Moxostoma hubbsi. The sequence continues at coordinate 5,978,362 of JAVLUX010000019.1, forward strand.
CTTATCCGCGGTAACGCGCTCAACAAGCCATGTGATAAGATGCGCGGATTGATGGTCTCAGATGTGGAAGCAACTGAGATTCGTCCTCCGCCATCCAGATTGAGGCGAGTCACTACGCCACCACTAGGACTTGGAGCGCATTGGGAATTGGGCATTCCAATTTGGGGAGAAAATGGAGAGAATAAAAAATACAATGTCCCTCAAAATGTAATCACATTTATAATTTGCAAGATATGATTTATACCTTATGTGATCCCATATATGCGCTTTACAGATGTCAATTCATAAATGCATCATATTAACCTCAGTCGTTCTGCCATTTACACATGTTTTTAAGCCAAGGGATCTATGGAGGAGATGATGGGTTTTCGGTCACCCGTTTAGTCATGCTGTCATGCAACTTTTGCCCATGTGTAGTGTTTTCACAAGAACGATCAAAGATTTTGTCACTGAGTTAAAGATTTGATTATTGGCTGAGAGAACAGACTTGCTACTAAATCAGTTGTGGTGTGTAATATACAGTAGGTAGATATTAGGCCTAATCTGTGAATTAACAATGTGTATATAACATGAAATCAGACCACCCAAAAGAGAACAACACTGACTGATACACAAAGAACAAAAATACCTGTATGGTCCAGAAATGAGACATGTAACAGGTGTTTTATGAGGATGATATGAAGTAGACTGTTTCAAATATTCATCTTCACCCCTGCAGCTGAACAGCTCTAATAATAGGCTAATAGTGGTCTTGCTTCTTTTCATATCAAACGCCATTATCATGTCGAATTAATGTTTACATTTTGAAACCTAATTAAATGTATACTTACATTTTGGATATTGAGCAGCTCGTGATTTCCAGACACGTGTATAACTGGGGTTTAACAAAGTTTATTATGTCTCATTCGGCGCTTCGTCTCTAAAGGCGAATTAATGAGAGAAAATGTGTTTGTTTTATACAGTGTGAATAAAACTAGTGCTCTGTCCCTTTAAGAGAGTGCACATGCATGTTAAACAGACTAAGCTGCACGGAGAGAGATGATGATGAGACATATGCACGGAGAGACAGGGATTTTCAGTCCTATAGAAAGAAACTGTTGATTTCTTGTGTTTCAGTGTGTGGATTACTAATTTTCACCAACTTGTAAAAACAAAAAATGTGGGGATTTCACGCACCGTGAACGCTGAATATGCGGGGATACTTAAAATGTTGCAAAACACGTTAAATCCCACTACGAAATTCATTACGTGGGTTTTTTTCCTGCAATTTTCTACACATTGGTAATAGCTGCTGCTAAGATAACTTGGAAAAGAGCGAGGACAGTGCTAGGAGAGTGCGCTCGATGTCTGATGCTGATGTGTGCACACGACTGTGCATTGGCGCATCCAGTATATTATGCATTTCCGCACCTTTGCGAGATAGAAGACTTTGTTCGCTCCTTGTAATTTTTGTGCTCTCTCGTTTGTTGTTTGCTTGCACTAATGTTATAAATGCAGCACCGGCCCGTATCTTTCTCACGCTGGCCCCGGGCCATCGGGCAGTCCTTATTGTCACGCCCTGCATTATATTCCTGCTGTTTCGCCAGAGGGGAACCGCTTGGTTTCTCACAAGGTTATTTTTCTCCATTATCCATCATCTTACGGAGTTTTGTGTTCCTTGCCACAGTCGCCTTCAGCTCGCTCGCAGGGGGTCTAAATACAATTATTATTTAATGGTTTATTTGTATGCACGATTTGCAATCATATTAATCAAACAACACAATGAAGACTTTATAGATATTACAGTTTCATTTTCTGTTTATGCATGATTTTCTGTAAAGCTGCTTTGAAAAAAAAAAAAATTCCAATAAATGTAATGAAATTGTTATCTATACAGTGACGGTGATATAAAATTACTCGTACCATATGATTTTGGTCATACTGCCCACCCTTAGGCTGATGTGTCCACTTAAGCTATTGACACTTTGGGCTCTCCAGTTCTAACCTGACCTTAACGTCAACATAAGGGGTCCACACACATAGAAATCCATCATTGCTTAATGAATGAGCTTTTCTTATAACCACAAATACACCCACACAAACCCTCTACTCTCAAACGCTTTAATGAAATTTGAGTCCGGCTGCCTCCACAACATCTTAACGCTAATTTGATCAGAGCGGTATTTAATGAAAAGCCTTTTTGTGAAGCTTTTCCATCCTTAAATGCAAAACCCATCTGCTTGTCACTGATTTCAGAGCAGCCCGAGCTGTGTTCTGTGCCATGCATGGATGATAAACTTAATTTGTTTTGAGTGTGTGTTTGTGGTTTGTCCGAACAAGCTTGAGAATCATGTATTAGTTCATTGAAAAGTTTGAATTCTGTCATCACGTATTCACCCTAATGTCATTTCAAACCTCTATGACTATTTTTTCTTTGAGACTCAAGACTCAAAGGACGAGATTTTGATTGAATGGCCACTTACATATCAGGCAAAGCGATTGTATGGCTTTAGAATACTTTAATATATCACACAAGTGGTATGAATTAATTTTATAGTGTTTTGATCTCGATAGCCCCTGGTCAGACAATAGTTTCGATGTGTGGAAAAGAATGGATCATGAAAATGCCTCCTTTTGTGTACCACAGAAGAGAAAAGGTATTAAACCGTGAAGAAAACTACACCATGAATCTGGATTATAGCACTTCCCGGGCTCCCCTTCTGACATGTTTTAGGGCATTAGAACAATAGAACTGAGAGGGGCCCAGACATGCCTTGTATCCTAGAGATGATCTGGGGTGTGTGTGAGAGTATTTAGTGTGAAACAAAGCAGATGACGCTGATATGGGAAGGAAAGCAAAACGTATTTCTGAAGGTTTCACGCAATGCTGAGAAGTCCGAGGCATTGGAACTCATGGGAGGAATACAACGGTTTCAAATATGGAAAGTGAGCCAAGATATGATACTATAGATTTGATGGACATTTTATAAAGGAGATGAAGGAATTTGAGGAAGTATGTTTGCGAGAGAGAGAGGGAGGTGCTGAACAGGAAGAAAAGGAGAAGACCTTTAAAGCTTGACTGTAGGACGTCCCCCTGGAGGTCACATTCTCATGCTCACTTTATAAGGGAGTCATGTTCACACACACACACACAAACACACACACATACACAATGATTCATAAGCAAGCTCAACCGTGCACATTCATGAATTCTTCAAGAGCTAAAGTGATGCCTGAAACTATTGGAATGAATCTATACACAGGTCCAGAATACAGCGCTGAATCTCACAAAAATATGTCACGAAACATGTTTTGCATAAAGTATTCTCTATTTTATAATCCCAAATTTTATAAAGTTTCCTAGCTGAAAGTTTTGATTTTGTTTATACTTTTTCTGAAGGAAAAAAATAAATGACAAATTACGATGAAAGCCAAAATATTAAATGTCATAAATAAATATTTACTGAAAAATCTATATTTTGAAGATTATATATATATATATATAGAGAGAGAGAGAGAGAGAGAGAGAGAGAGAGATATGTTGAAGTTAATGCAAATTCCTTAAACGCCACTATTTTTTTAATGCCATTAACACACTTTTAATAAACCACGCATTGACCGTCGTGAAAGCAGATGGTGGGAGACATTATGGCGAGACTTGTGCCAAATATTTTACCAATGTAGCAAAGCAGTGGGCTAAAGTGGGCAGTGGGCTAAAGCACATAACTGTTAAACAGAAGGTTGCTGGTTGAGCAAGGCACTTAACTCCAGGTTGCTTTGGGGGGATTGTCCCTGTAATAAGTGCACTATACGTCGCTTTGGATAAAAGCGTCTGCCAAATGCATAAATGTAAATGTAAGCAAGCACACATAAAACACAGTTAGTACTCGTAACACAATTGTACAGAGTGGTTATCTGAGTTACCGTAGACTTCAGTTCGAACCAGTCTGGCCATTCTCCGTTGACCTCTCTCATCAACAAGGCGTTTCCATCCACAGAACTGCCGCTCAGTTTAGCTTTTTGTTTTTGGCACCATTCGGAGTAATTCAAGAGACTGTTGTGTGTGAAAATCCCAGAAGATCAGCAGAACTGACAAAATCTATGGTAACTCAGATAACCGCTCTGTACAATTGTGGTGAGAAGAATATCATCTCAGAATGCTATTAGTGGGACCTATACAATATTAGGCAGTTGGTTTTAATGGTGTGTGTGTGTGTGTGTGTGTGTGTGTGTGAGAATGTGTGTGTGAATGTGAATATATATATATATATTTAAATCTTATTTTAAAATTTCTTATAATTTTCTTTTGATTTTGTGTTCAAAATAAGTCTTGACAGGCTTGTGTGATTTCCCCCAAAGAGGATATGACACAAACACATGCCCTTGTGCGTCTGTTCTGGTAAGGGCAGATTACATCGCTCTCACACCCAAGCAGTCACTAATTTGAAAAGCAGGAGGTCCAACACAAAGTCTTGACCCCTGTGACCTCTCCCACTCATCTCAAGTAGCTCAGACGCCTACAACATTCTAAAGTAGATCAAAATCACCCATCATGATCCCCATCGATTCCATTATTTTTCATTCTGTCTAATCTCTCCCTTTCACTCGGTGTCTCTTCTCTTTTTGACTGTTGTGTTGTTGTAGTTCTGTTTTATTCTCTAGAATTAATGCTTTTTTTATTTTGCACTTGTTAGTTTTGCTTGCTATGCATTAAAGGGATTGTTCACCCAAAAATAACAATTCTGTCAATTTCTCACCCTCGTTTGTTCCTAACCATTGTGACTTTCTTTTTTCCGATGAACACAAAGGAGGCTGTTTTCTACCATAGCATGTTTATTGAGAGCACAGCGCTGGTGGGCGGAATGTCCGACTAGAACTTTCTGCAGAAAGTGTTTAGTGTAGGAAACACACACATGAGGCAGAACTGTGGAATTTGAATGTGTAGAGTCAAGCTGTAAACCCAGGAATCTCCAACAAAACTACAAACACACACTTAGCCAAAGTCATTTATCTTACCTACAGAAGTATCAAGAGAAAGTTTGTTCCTGGAGGTAGTATATTGCACTGTTGAAGGCCATAAACACTCTTTATGTGAGTGATTTTTAAATGTTCAAGGATGACAGATTTATAGAAGCCCCAAAGATTATTTAGACCCGTTATGACTGAATATCATTGCATTAGATGTCATCTTGGTGAACAATGTTGTCTAGTAGTCTAGATCTTTACTCTGACTTATTACTTGTGTCACGCTGATTTCTAGTGGATGTATGATATCAAGTTCACACAGGTGTTCTAGCAGATTAACTATGGACATGTTCCACTAATGCTCAACACCCACAAATGGCCCATTTTCACCTTGCATTGGCATGCATTTTCGGTTATCAGATCGCAATCAGATAGCAATTGATCACTTTAAATGCCAGGTGTAAATGCTCCCAGAAAGATTAGTAATCGAATCACGATCAGATATGATTAATCATTTAACAATTATAAATAATACAACAATCATAATCTGGGTAAAATTGCCTATATCCATACAGCTGGTGCAGTGTGTGTGTGTGTATGTGTGTATGTATATGTATATACACACATTCAATTTAGAATGGGCTGTCACTTCCACACATGCACTTATTTAATAAAATCACAGCATTTGCCATCATATAATCGCACAGGCTGACATCGTGATTGTGATATGATTAATCGTGCAGCACTAATATATATACACTACCGTTCAAAAGTTTGGGGTCACATTGAAATGTCCTTATTTTTGAAGGAAAAGCACTGTACTTTTCAATGAAGACAACTTTAAACTAGTCTTAACTTTGAAGAAATACACTCTATACATTGCTAATGTGGTAATTGACTATTCTAGCTGCAAATGTCTGGTTTTTGGTGCAATATGTACATAGGTGTATAGAGGCCCATTTCCAGCAACTATCACTCCAGTGTTCTAATGGTACAATGTGTTTGCTCATTGGCTCAGAAGGCTAATTGATGATTAGAAAACCCTTGTGCAATCATGTTCACTCATCTGAAAACAGTTTAGGTCGTTACAGAAGCTACAAAACTGACCTTCCTTTGAGCAGATTGAGTTTCTGGAGCATCACATTTGTGGGGTCAATTAAACGCTCAAAATGGCCAGAAAAAGAGAACTTTCATCTGAAACTCGACAGTCTATTCTTGTCCTTAGAAATGAAGGCTATTCCATGCGAGACATTGCTAAGAAATTGAAGATTTCCTACAACGGTGTGTACTACTCCCTTCAGAGGACAGCACAAACAGGCTCTAACCAGAGTAGAAAAAGAAGTGGGAGGCCGCGTTGCACAACTGAGCAAGAAGATAAGTACATTAGAGTCTCTAGTTTGAGAAACAGACGCCTCACAGATCCCCAACTGGCATCTTCATTAAATAGTACCCGCAAAACACCAGTGTCAACATGTACAGTGAAGAGGCGGCTGCGGGATTCTGGGCTTCAGGGCAGAGTGGCAAAGAAAAAGCCATATCTGAGACTGGCCAATAAAAGAAAAAGATTAAGATGGGCAAAAGAACACAGACATTGGACAGAGGAAGACTGGAAAAAAGTGTTGTGGACAGATGAATCCAAGTTTGAGGTGTTTGGATCACAAAGAAGAACGTTTGTGAGACGCAGAACAAATGAAAAGATGCTGGAAGAATGCCTGACGCCATCTGTTAAGCATGGTGGAGGTAATATAATGGTCTGGGGTTGCTTTGGTGCTGGTAAGGTGGGAGATTTGTACAGGGTAAAAGGGATTCTGAATAAGGAAGGCTATCACTCCATTTTGCAACGCCATGCCATACCCAGTGGACAGCGCTTGATTGGAGCCAATTTCATCCTACAACAGGACAATGACCCTAAACACACCTCCAAATTGTGCAAGAACTATTTAGAGCAGAAGCAGGCAGCTGGTATTCTATCGATAGTGGAGTGGCCAGCGCAGTCACCAGATCTGAACCCCATTGAGCTGTTGTGGGAGCAGCTTGACCGTATGGTACGCAAGAAGTGCCCATCCAACCAATCCAACTTGTGGGAGCTGCTACTGGAAGCGTGGGGTGCAATATCTCCAGATTACCTCAACAAATTAACAGCTAGAATGCCAAAGGTCTGCAATGCTGTAATTGCTGCAAATGGAGGATTCTTTGACGAAAGCAAAGTTTGATGTAAAAAAAATCTTATTTCAAATACAAATCATTATTTCTAACCTTGTCAATGTCTTGACTCTATTTTCTATTCATTTCACAACGTATGGTGGTGAATAAGTGTGACTTTTCAGGAAAACACAAAATTGTTTGGGTGACCCCAAACTTTTGAACGGTAGTGTGTATATATATATATATATATATATATATATATATATATATATATATATATATATATAATCATAAAGAGATCAAACTAATCCAGAGGTCAGTAAACCTGAATGACGCTGTTTCCAGGAAAGATCATGCAGACTTTGTTTTATAGTATGATAATATATCATAACCAATCAGCCTCCACTTTTAGTTTTGTATCCAAATGACTTGACTAATAAGGCATTAAAGAATGAGACGATAACAAGAACTAGATTTTTACATTTTGTGAAGAAAATATTAGTTTGCTGCAAATCTCTGATTGGTGGATTTTCTCCCATCGGGGTCATGGGTAGTTTAAATCTTCACAAATTCTCTTTTTGTTGAGGCTGTCAGATGCAAATGTCTACCACAGTGTGACATCACAATGTGGAGGAGTAGAGAATGAGTCATTTTGGCAATTTGGTTTCAACAAATCCTCTTTTTTGCAGTTAGGAGGAAGTTACAAGTTCTAAAAATTACAGTATGTTTTTATAGTGCAATGACCTGTTATATGTCAAAAATTGTACTCCTCATGTCATGACCCCCTTAAAGGCACAATAGTTATCTTTTTATTACTTCCGGGATAGACAACAAACTAGAGTTGAAAAATTCATCACAGTCACTTGAGGCACCTAATGGACAAAAATATGTTTTGTTATCGCTGTTTTCAAAACATGACAACAAATTATCGCATAAGATGCAAGTTGTAATTGCTATGATTTTATGCATTGATTTAATCATTTAACTGTTGTTTAATTCGACCAGGCAAACAAGGTTTCTAAGGATAGACAGACAGACACTTCGATCTGTGAACCGTCATTAGACAGCGTCTGCTTCTCAGGCTCAGATATGCAGCTCTGTAATTAGTCACTCTGAGGTCGGGTCTAATTATTGACTTTGAATTGTCTCTTTCTGCATTTTCTGTGAAATATCTCCTTCCGTTTCTAGTTTCTTATAATCTCTTTGCTTCCTTCTGTGTCTTTGGGTGTATACTCAGAATTACATACGGCCTACTATTTTTGAAAGTAATTTGTTGAATGTATTCTTTCCGTACGTATGGAACACCCAGATGACCTACTACATTTGCTCAAATGTGCCTTAAACAACAAGTGCACCCTGCATACTAGGGCTGGGCATCACCTGGCCCCTTACGATACAATACGTATTGCAATACACATGTCACAATTCAGTATATTGCGATACATCATGATATCATGATTTGATTCTATTACAAATCAATTCCAATTAAAATTTTTGATTTCATTGGGCCCTACCTTCCTTTTCCAATATGATGAACAAGCCAGCAGCGATATCAACTATGATATTTACTTCCTGATTCATTATTAAATACAGACTTTTTAACATACAAAATTGGAGTAAAATTGCAAAATAACTGAATTTGTTGAATTAAACATGAAACATAGTGAGGTAGCATGCTAGTTTCTAAAATGTACTGTATATAATGTTTCACATTTTACATAGGGTCAATTCAGATCAATTTGGGCCACGTTTTGACATTAGACTGTTTGGAAAATGGTAGGCAGTATACAATATACACTTGAACCAGTGTGCCAGTTTTCCATATGTCACTTTCCCACTCCTATTTAATCCACTTTTTTTTTTTTTACCTATTTGAAAAGTAGGTGGCAGTATACAGTAATTCTCACTGAATGTAGTTGTGTGTGTGTGTCTGTCTGTCTGTGGTGTGTGTGTTGGCTTATATTTTTTTGCGATATAAACACCATCTTTGGTTGCGTAGGTTGGTGACTTGACACGTCAGTAGACGTGACCTCAAGCCAGGTGACCTCTGACCCCGGCTGTGGTGTTTCCTATCTAGATAAGTAGTGGAAAGCGTTTAACATCTGGAGTTCACATGCGCCCCACTGTCTGAATTCTACTACTTCATGTGTCCGTCCTTCCTGCATAGTAGTTACCACACACATACTGAGGATGTTAACCCTTGACTCTGTGTACATTTTTGCTGTCGCGACTCTTTAGTTGTGGATGTCACTTTAATGTCAGCTCATTCATCTTTAATGTGATTTATTTATGTTCCTGTAGCTCAACTGGTAAAGCATGGTGCTAGCAAGACCAAAGTCATAGGTTTGATTCCTAATCGATTTATCGGCCTCTGCGATATATCGGTCGACTGCTACTATATAGTATGGATAGTATGCAAAGTTGGATGTTGCCTAGTGCAGGTAATAGGCCAGAGAGAGCTAGACAAACTGTCTGTCAATGATTCCATAAAGAATGTATGGTGAGTTTCCGTTATGTTATCACGAAATATCATGTTGTGCACTTCTAAGCTCTAAGTGGCGTCTTCAAAGAGCTTTTGAGGGATTTGAGACCTTTATGACTAATGAAATGTTTTAGGTGTGTTTCACTGGCCATTCGACCCTCTGAAAGTGAAAAGTAATGAGCAAGCATATGTGACATACCACAAAAAACCTCTTCCACCCGTAAACTATGCAGCTATGCAAGCATCTCGCCCTGCTTTGATTGTAGACTGGGTCTGAGCCACAGAAGGGTCCTGTTGTTTGCTTTATTTCTGCGGGAGGTGGGGGAGGCGTGGAAATTCCTGTCTTGCATAAGAGCAGTGTCGTGGAATCCTCACACACACACACACACACACACACACACACAAACACACACAATCCCATATACGCTAGTCCACCTGGTGGGAATTCACAGATCCCACTGTAAAATTGTTTTGTGACAGTTTGAAACACATGCAGTGAGTGAGTTGAAATTAAAATCAGAGGGATTTAAAAAGGGATTATGGGAAAAGGAGTGAGTGAGTCAGCGGAGGGAGGAAAACAGTGACGTTTATCATCTTTAGTCTTTGTGACTCAGACTCATTTGTAATGTAATGTAATGCAACAACATTGGAAGCAAGAAACTGATAGATGCTCGAACCGTCAGCTGTGTGAGTTCCTCGTGCTCTCTGACCCAAAACTAAACCAGTCATACCATTCTATTCTAGAACTGTTACCTCAGCTGACTCAGAGGTCACTCACCTTAGAGGAACATAAATAACTCTTGTACTTTAGAAAGGATGTACATTTTTTTTTTGTAATGTTCATATTAGGGATGTGCGTGAGAAATCGATTAATCAAGTTAATTATTCAGCTTCAAATATTCGACTAGTAAAAACACTACTCGAATACTGTAATTAGATTTTCCTTTGAAACTCTACATCTGTTCTGCTTCTCCCGCCTCAATTTTGCCATTGCAACTCAATGAATTAGTTGGTGCTATGGATGCATGATGTTGTTAAAGGAATGGTTAACCCCCCAAAAAAATAACCATGTTGAATTATTTAAAGTGATTGTATCACTTCAGGAGACATCAAATGTATGTTTAAATGAATGTATGTCAGTGTGAGTGCAAATTGAATTTTTTTGTCATTTTTTTGAATCTGTATGTTGTTGTTTATGCATAGTGCTAATTCTTTCCATAAGAATAACAGGTTGAAATGTTGAAGGTTGAACTTGTACATTTCAAGTAATCAATTACTTAATTGAAATGCCCATCTCTAGTTCAGATACTTTCTTGTATCCCAGCTTCATATGCAGACAAATCTAAGTAACCTTTCATAGGTTGGGTTAACATTTTCTCCACCAATGGCATTATTTTAGGCGGGACTATTGACGGGACTATTTGAACAAACATCAACCAGAGGGATTATTTGAGAAAGCTGTTTGAGAACAACAGGTACAGTTCAGATGAAACATCAAATAGGCACCGGTGCTCCTGCCAATGTTCCAAAAATTTTTCCTCCATTTCTTCGGTCCAATGAGACTTTCTTGATACCGCAGACATGCTAGTTGATGTTCTATTGCAGGTGCAACAGGACTCCTCCCACTGAAACTTCCCGTGCCTGTTTCTTGCTCTCTCTCATTGGCTGTAGGTCAATGCTGCAGTTGTATTCAGTCAAAACATATTTCACATTGCGCGATTTGGAGTCGCAGACGGGTTCAGATAGTTAAAATTCTAGAGATATCTAGATAGCTGACATCGGAGACGCCAACGCGTCTCCGATGTCAGCGAGATATCTCGCTTCTCTCAAATCGCGTCTTTGATAGTTCATACATTGCGCTCGTCGCTCATTGGAGCAAGCTCCTATTTACCTACGAGTTCAGGCTTTTGAAATCGGGCATAAAATCGTGTAGTGTAAACTCATACATAACACCCACAAACCACTCCTGCACTCTCAGTCTGGCTGCAAGTATAAATATTTCACTATGTATACAAAGATTAGGGTTTGTATTGTGTCCACATTCTAAACTTTGACATTTCTCAAATGAGAAGTTTTTAGCGAGTTAGCTAGCAGTTCCAGGTTATCAGGTATCGGCATTGGCCACAATGGGCTTTGAATTAGCGTTTATCGTATCGGCCCAGAAATTCCATATAGGTGTATCCCTAATTAAAGACTATTGTTTTTTTGTTGTTTTGTTTTTTTGTTTACATTTGTCTAAAAGCCTTTCTGATCTGTTTTATTTTTGTTTTTAATTGCAGAACATACAGCCAGAAAAAGGCCACTCTCGAGAGGGATTACGCACAGGTGAGATTCCTGCATGTGTGTGTGCTAATAATGATGATGCTGGCTGTTTGCACGTGTGTTACATTTTTAAAACTTAAAAAGTGTTGAGATGGCATTGATCCCCTTGCAGCCGTTTCAAATGTTTGATGCTTTTTTGGGAAACATCTAAACAACAGAAAATCCATCCCAGCCTGGTTTTGTTTATTGCTATAATCGAAACACTGAATCTTTTCATTTTGCTGTTGATCAAATGGAAGTTCTTGCAATTTTGCTGTCTTCAAGTGCTCCTGGGAAGTTCTTTGAAGCTTCAAAGTAGTCGTGATTGTGACCTGTTGTGTGTTTAGTGGATTTTGGTCGTAATAAATCTTTCTTAACACTTATCAACAAAGACAGGAAGCTTTCTTAGCACTGTTGCAAAAAAATGAAAGACATTAGATGCGCATTAGATGTATAATAGGGTGTATGAAGCTTTGGATAAAAGCATCTGCTAAAATGACAATGTAAAATGTGGAAAAATTGTTGCTTTATCTGTATATTTTTATTATTGCGCTGCTACAGAGAATGATGGGAAATGTAGTTTTGCTGCACAAGTCTGCTGCCTGTTTTTTCAGAGAAACGATTATTGAACAGATGATGGATCTCAGCTAATTACTTTGAACCTAGAACAACAAAGCAGACATTGTGCCAGAAGTTTGTGTCCAAGCGTTTCTAACTTCTGTTGCCTTTGAATGTTGGAACACATACCAATGTCCTATGCCAAGTTGGAACAATTGGACAATAAATTCTGGTGTATGGAGATTTCGTTTTGTGGGACGCTGAGTTGTGATTGAGAATAATAACGTGCTGGTTAGTTATACTAGTCAATTTATTCCTCATCTTTCATGATACGACATAGGGTTGAAGGCCCGCTTTTCATTAAGGACGTTTTTTATGACAAAGGTCATGGATTTGTGCTTCCTAGATTATCAGACCATGAAAATAATACGGAGTTCATTTGATATTTAGCAGGTTTTGAGGTCACGTCATATTTCACAAGGGCAGGTTTATCGCATATTGTGATATCAGACTTCTTGAGATCTTTCAATGACTTATTTTATTGCAAAACTGATGGAAATGTTTATTGCACCTGTAATATCTTGGTGCTTGTAAAGGAGATAGGAAGTCTGACTTCTCCTGACAGAGTTTAATGTATATTGCATTTTAAACTGAAGCCTTTCCAGCATTTCTTTTAAGTTTGTCTGAATATTCTTTTAGATGAGCTACAATAGACTATTGAGGAAGACATTTCACTGTTATTTGTTTGAAGGGATAGTTTAACCCAAAGATAAAATTCTACAGTTTCTGTATTTCTCTGAGATTTTAGGCAGAGTGTTGGAGACCGACAGCCTCTGTCACCATTCACTTTCATTGCATAATTCTTTCCATACAATGAAAGTGAATGCAGATTGAGGCTAGCATTCTACCTAACATCTCCATTGGTGTTCCACAGAAAAAAGAAATTCAAATGGGTTTGGAACAGTATGAGGATGAGATAATTATGACAGAATTTTTATTTTGAGTAAACTATCCCTTTAACCGTTATCTCTCACTTAACTGCACTTTAACACTGGCCTACTAGCCCAGTTCAACCTCACACGCAAATGTTGCATCAGAAGAGAGGTGAGTGGCATATACTCTGATCCTGAGATTATATGATGCAGATTATTAACCCATTGGATTTGAGACGAAGAGTGTGTGTGTGTGTTTTTGTTTGTGTTTTTGTTTGTGTGTGTGTGCGCGAGACTGAGAGAGGACAAATGCTACATGGTCCCTAGTATTGAGTGTGAGATGATCTTGGCTCTTTTTCAAAGTTTTTAATGCACAACTCTTACTGAGAAAGGTTTTGCTGTCAGTGTACATTACCATCATATCACACACATTATAATGCCATTAACAGAACTGCCACATGGTCTTAATGAAGACACTCTCACACAAACAACAGATGTATGACACATCTGAGTATTTGGGATTTTGTGAAGAACAGTTTGGTGGATTTAAGTTATAATTAAGTGGAGAGGTTAAAATCTTTATTAAAAGATAGTTTCATTTGGCTGCATCACAAAACAAGATTTCAGGACTTTGGATTTTGCAGCAGACAATTTGTCCTATGTTTAAAAGCATATACATTTTTTTCTTGTGAATTCTACCATATATAGATTTTTTCTTAAATACTACAACATAAATAAAAATATGTATATATTATAGTGTATACAAAGTTTTTTTCTACATATTATATCATGCAGTATAAAACATTATGCCTTTAAATATTTTAAATAAATATGCATATTATAGCAAATATTTTATAGTGTATATCACCATCCATCCATCCATCGACAACCGCTTATCCTGTGTACAGGGTCGCGGGGGGGCTGGAGCCTATCCCAGCTAACATTGGGCGGAAGGCGGGGTACACCCTGGACAGGTCGCCAGTCCATCGCAGGGCCACACATAGACAAACAACACTCACATCCACACCTAGGGCAATTTTTTTTTTTTTTTTGAAGACATCAATTAACCTAGACTGCATGTCTTTGGATGGAGGGAGGAAGCCGGAGCACCCGGAGAGAACCCACACAGACACGGGGAGAACATGCAAACTCCACACAGAAAGGCCGGGGCAACCGGGGTTTGAACCCATGACCTTCTTACTGTGAGGCGACAGTGCTAACCGCTGCACCACCGTGCCGCCCAGTGTATATCACACTATATTATAGCATGTATAAAAAAAAATCCTACACAATATTTTTCCATCAAATTGTAAAATGTATAACCTTTTCTCCTATATTGCATATAAAGCATTTTTCCTTGCATATTATAGCATATATAGATGGTTTTTCTACATATTATAGCGTATATAGATGGTTTTTCTACATATTATAGCATGTACAGTTGAAGTCAGAAGTTTACATTCCCTGTCTTAGGTCAGTTAGGATCACTACTTTTATTATAAGAATGTGAAATGTCAGAATAATAGTAGAGAGAATTATTTATTTCATCTTTTATTTCTTTCATCACATTCCCAGTGAGTCAGAAGTTTACATAGACTTATACAAAAGCATGTTAGTATTTGGTAGCATTGCCTTTAAATTGTAAAAACTTGGGCCAAATATTTTGGGTAGTTTTCCACAAGCTTCTCAGGTTTGTAGGCCTCCTTGCTCGCACATGCTTGTTCAGTTCTGCCCACAATTTTTCTATCGGATTGAGGTCAGGACTTTGTGATGGCCACTCCAATACCTTGACTTTGTTGTCCTTAAGCCATTTTTCCACAACTTTGGAGGTATGCTTGGGGTCATTATCCATTTGGAAGACCCAAGCTTTAACTTCCTGGCTGATGCTTTGAGATGTTGCTTCAATATATCCACGTAATTTTCCTTCCTCATGATGCCATCTGTTTTGTGAAGTGCACCAGTCCCTCCTGCAGCAAAGCACTCTCATAACATGATGCAGCCACCCCCATGCTTCATAGTTGGGATGGTGTTCTTCGGCTTGCAAGCCTCACCCTTTTTCCTCCAAACATAACGTTGGTCATTATGGCCAAAGAGTTAGAATTTTGTTTCATCAGACCAGAGGAAATTTCTCCATAAAGTAAGATCTTTGACCCCATGTGCACTTGCAAACTGTATTCTGGCTTTTTTATGGCGATTTTGGAGCAGTGGTTTCTTCCTTGCTGAGCGGCCTTTCAGGTTATGTTGATATAGGACTTGTTTTACTGTGGATATAGATACTTGTCCACCTGTTTCCTCCAGCATATTCACAAGGTCCTTTGCTGTTGTTCTGGGATTAACCAAATTACATTCATTTCTAGGAGACAGAATGCGCCTCCTTCATGAGCGGTATGATGGCTGCGTGTTTCCACGGTGTTTATACATGCGTACTATTGCTTGTACAGATGAACGTGGTACCTTCAATTGCTCCCAAGGATGAACCAGACTTGTGGAGGTCCACAATATTTTTTCTGAGGGCTTGATTTCTTTTGATTTTCCCATGATGCCAAGCAAAGAGGCACTGAGTTTAAGGTAGGCCTTAAAATACATCCACAGGTACACTTCCTATTAGCCAATTAGCCTAACAGAAGCTAATTAGAAAATTGCCTTAAGGTTTGACATAATTTTCTGGAATTTTCCAAGCTGCTTAAAGGCACAGTTAACTTAATGTAAACTTCTGACCCACTGGAATTGTGATATAGTCAATTAAATGTGAAACAATCTGTCTGTGAACAATTGTTGGAAAAATTACTCATGTCATGCACAGAGTAGATGTCCTAAATGACTAATCAAAACTATAGTTTGCTAATATGAAATCTGTGGAATGGTTAAAAAATTAGCTTTAATGACTTCAACCTAAGTGTATGTAAACTTCTGACTTCAACTGTGTATATTAGGGGTGTCCATGGTTAACCGATTAACCGTTAAAAATTGCGTAACCGAGTGAAACATTTTGCTCGGTTAAGTGGCGTCAATGGCGTGCATTGAATTTAGTTGTAATACATTTTTGCACCACCAGAGACTGAATAAACGAGGAGACACTGATTAGCAAGACAACTCAGTGAATGTGCTTTCCATTAAATGAATCACACACACAGTAAACAAATCCTTAACAAAAAAACAGGGCTATTCTGGTGGGTGCGGTGACGCGCTCATGTAAGGGTGGCGCGTGGCGCTGCCAATAAAGCTCCTAAAATCTGTCACAAAGAACCGGCAAAAGTAATGATTATGAATATGTAAAATATAGAAAGGAGATATTTTAATTATTTATTAATAAACAAGTCTTTTCTTTGTCCGTGTCATTTGCAAAGATGAAGTTGACGATGCTGACTCGCGGTCTTCGCAGTAACGCACCAGAGAGAAATGCACATTTCTTACGGATTACATAAGCAGAGAGCAGTCTGTGTCTGTTTTCTTTAGTTTTGAATTATTTGTGAGGCAAGGCTACCTTATACACTGAGTTTCGGTTCATTTATGAGACGAGCTCCAGTTCACGCGCCGGCGCCTCCGCTTCGTGATTATATCGTCTGCTATATTTAATTCTTATTTATTAAATCCAGGCAATTGGTTGATGAAACATTGATTAAAATTAAGACACAATTAATACAAAACGAAATTCACTTTAAAGAAAGGTTTTGTGCTTTCTGTTTGATGTCTCTGTGGAAGTTTTAAAGCATCTTTCAGTGCCGCTTTCAGAGCGCTCACGTCCGTAACATTGTGTTTTCCTCGTATGCGAACTTAAATGAATATCAGTTCATGGATTGTGTGTGTAGGCTATAAGAGAGAAAGAGAAAATGCCAGTATTTCATTGAGACTTGAGATTAAATAAACGGCTTAAGTATTGTAGATCTTGTAGTATTAATTTTCACATGCAGTTACACATTGTCGGTTAAAAACAAGAAAGTGGCTGGTAAAAACATTGAGTGGCTGGTAGATTTTGAAATCCACAGTGGCCGGTGGACAAAAAAGTTAATTTCCATCCCTGGCGCACACTATGGTTAACCGAGTATTAACCGTTAAGGGCCTCGGTTAACGGTTAATGAAAAACTTGAAAACGTGCAGCCCTAGTGTATATATACACTGATCAGCCACAACATTAAAACCACCTGCCTAATAGCATTCTGATATCATATTCTTCTCACCACAATTGTACAGAGTGGTTATCTGAGTTACTGTAGACTTTGTCAGTTTGAACCAGTCTGGCCATTCTCTGTTGATCTCTCTCTCTCATCAACAAGGCATTTCCATCCACAGAACTGCCGCTCACCGGATGTTTTTTGTTTTTAGCACCATTTGGAGTAAATTCTAGAGTAGGGCGGGGTATCGTTCAGAAAATTTAGATATTGATACCAATACCTTGACTTCGATACCGGTTCCTAAATTATACTTTTTCGATACCAATTTCATGAAATCTGTTTTAACAAGATTACAGACATTACCTTTACAATACCTATTTTTTCAGTTTGTTTACTTTTTTACAGTTTTTTTTTTCATCTCTTGAGTCTTCTGGTCTCCTCATGCCAGGGTCGGCAGGAGCAGACCAGATAACATTTAATGTGACGAGGAAAAAAAAACAAGAAAGCTAAACCGTTAATTCAGCCAACCCTACGGATAAGTACAGTTTAACAAGATACAAACAATATCTAACGTTATGTAGATCCCAGTTTATAAGACTATGTCACTGTGTACAGAAACGTTAATTTAACATATACACAAGGATGTACCACTACAAGTTAGCCGATTTTGTTTGTTGGTTTGTTTGCTAAACGTTAACCTTACCTGTCGGCATCCCAGTCATCACGCTGCTGCATTCATCAGTAGTTTTGAAGGAAGCTCTGTGGCAGGATGCTGAGAGGATGACTGCACCGGCACGGTCGTCTTGCAGTCGAAGACGGAGCAACTTTCTTAAGTTCATTCCGTGCACTGTCAAGTGCTGCATCAGATTTGTCGTGTTGCAAATATTGCATCGCGTGCTGTTGACATCGAGCCTGGTGAAATGTAGCCACACTTTTGATCTTTTCCACTTCTTTTACATCTATGGGTGTTGGGACGCATACACACTACAGCCTCACGTGTGAGCCGCGTCTCTGGGCGTAACCGGCGTAAACTAGCGTTATTCCTTGATGCCTAAACACAACAATCACCGGCACTTTTAGATTTCGGCACATCTAGCATGCTACATGTTTATCACTGACGTTGATGAAATTAACCCCTTAGGTATCGAAATTTGGTAACGAACGACAAGACATTTTTCGATACTCGATTGTTTAGAGGCAATTCGGTCGGTGCCTAAAATGTATCAAACTCGATACCCAGCCCTATTCTACAGACTGTTGTGCGTGAAAATCCCAGGAGATCAGCGGTTACAGAAATACTCAAACCAGCTCGTCTGGCACCAAACAATCATCCATGCGATTATCTAATCAGCCAATCGTGCGGCTGCAGAGCATAAAATCATGCAAATACGGGTCAGGAGCTTCAGAATAGGGAAAAATATTTGACCTCAGTGATTTGGACTGTGGCATGATTGTTGATGCCAGACAGGCTGGTTTGGGTATTTCTGTAACTGCTGATCTCCTGGGATTTTCAAACACAGCAGTCTCTAGAATAGGGATATATATATATATATATTAGATCGATAGATAGATAGATAGCAAAAATTCATCTATGCTCTATAGGTCAGTTTTGTTTTGTTTTTAAACATATATAAATGCTATAATATGAAGGAAAAATACATTACATGCTATAATATGTATAAAAAATGTAACACATATGTTACATTTTACATATTATAGCATATACACAACATAATGTATACAGTGTATGTGCGAGTCATACGAGGTGATTGATTCACTTTATTTTGTGAATCATTTCGACTGATTCTTTAAAAAGAGCTGCACCAAATTTGTGCTGTATGTTGGTTTTTATGTGAAGTTAACAACAAAATAATACAGCTCAGTTTATATATATTTTTCAGTAGTGATGAAGCACTGCTCCTAAATAGCAGCACAGCAAACATGGTTTCACAAAAACAACTGATCAGCTTGTTGTGAGCATTATGGAATATAACCTGAAGTTCACAGGAACTTTGACCCCAGACAGTTGTTTGGAGCGATTAGAAATAGTTGCTCAACCTGCCTTGTTAGACCCGCTCTTTCATAACTGACTTTCATAACAGAGCTCCCTCAAATGATAACGGTTTTTGACCACTTAATGTTTTCGCAAGGCCGTTTTTTCATGATGTTATCAATATTTAAATTTTATCAGTTGTGTCTGTTTTTTAAACGCTTATTTGATTACTGTCTTATCATACTGTCTATAATCCATTATTCTTACATTCAGCATCATCTATTTGGCTCCATGCAAATTCACAAACTGCATGTACTATATAGTTTTCAAGGCTGTGATTAGTGAGCCCAAAAAATTGTATGATGAAAATTGTATGACAGAGATTCCTGTATTACAGAAGTAAAAAGTGTTTCAAATGTCATTTCATGTTGACTTTAATGTGTATGGCCCTAATCATTAAAGGGATAGTTCACCCAAAAATGAACATTTTCTCATCATTTTACTGACCCTCATGCCATCCCAGATGTGTGACTTTCTTTCATCTGCAGAACACAAACAAAGGTTTGTAGAAGAATATCCCAGATCTCTAGGTCCACACAATGCAAGTGAATAGTGATGAAAACTTAAAAGCTCCAAAAAACACAAAGGCAGAATAAAAGTTATCCATGTCTTCTGAAGCAATCTAATCGATTTTGAATCCGAACAGACCATAATATAATTATTTTTTCAACATACATCTTGCTTTTACAGTCTCTAGGCACAATCATGATTTCAAGCTTGAATACAGTTCCTAGTGCTTGACACATGGTCAGAGCACTAGATGGTGCTAGGAAGTGTAATCGAGCTTGAAAACATGATCGCCAAGGAGAATGTTGTCAAGATTTAAAGTAAGAAATGATGTGTTGAGTATTTTTTACCCAATACCGATTGCATCACTTCAGAAGACATGGATTAAACCACTGGTGTCTTATTGATTACTTTAATGCTGCATTTATTTACTTTTTAGAGCTTCAAAATTTTGGTCACCATTCACTTGCATTGTGTGCTGAGATATTCTTCTAAAAATCTTTGTTTGTGTTCTGCAGAAGAAAGTCAGTCAGTCAGTCAGTCACATCTGAATTGTCATGAGGGTGAGTGAATGATGAGAGAATTTACATGTTTGGGTGAACTATCCCTTTAAATAATAGTGAATTTAGCTAGATGCTAACACTTGCAAGCATACCTAAAAAGTACTTGACAAAGAGGTCTGCGATATCAAGAAGAAATTTTATTATGTAGAATGTCTCGGTACAGCTTTACTTTCTCGGACTTGGCACGAAAATCGACTCGCAGCTCACGCATGAGCTTGCACGTTGTACAGCTGTCCACACAAATAAACATTGTTTTACAACCCGGCTCCGACAAACACTGGAACTTCTGTGTGAAAAGAAGAGGGGGCAAGACAGGGGGCATGGCTTTTGAGCTGCAGTCAGTTTATCCTGTGTGCCAGCTTTCAGATCGTCTCAACCGCCATCATGGCTGTGATGAGCCATCCAACATCATCTCTGGGAGAAAGAGAGATGTAGACAATCCAGAGAGAGGAAGACACTGAGAAAGAGTGTGAGAAAGGATACTTATTTTATCTCTGCTCCTGAACCTAGTGAGCAACCTTGCTGCGTGTACTGTCTTCTTGTAAAGGGGTCGTTCACACAGAATGTGTTCTTGTGTTCAAAAACACCAAAAGCTAAATATAACAGAACAGAAATCTTGCTAACCGCACAATACTCTATTAAGATTAAAAAATACATATCACTCAGATGTAACAGGACAAATAGTACATTTTTAGTTTTTATATTGCCTAAAAGGGATAGTTCACCCAATAATGAAAAGCCTGTCATCATTTACTCACCCTATGTTAAGAGATGCACCAATGCCAATTATTGACTAAATTAAAACCATTGACATAAAATTTGGGCATTTTCATGCTTATGACAGATATGTATTTGAGTATCTGGCACCAACAATCAATATTACTACGGGTCTGAATATTTTATCTGACCTTGTAGGGCTGTTTGGGAGGACAGGAAGTATAAATGGATATTCCTAGATCTCTTTCTACTAGTGCGTATCTGTGGTTAGTGCAGTGACAGATGGAGAAACTCTTTCTCTTTCCACATATTTTCTGTCTTTCTGTCTCTTTCTTTGTCTCTGCCATGGCTCTAATGAGTTGCCAGTGTGATGTATTAGGCTCCTGATGCGGAGAAAAAGCTGGATGACAGGATGAAGGGAGAGGGATTGTAGGACGAGTGCACAAGAGTTTGAGAGACCGAGATAGACCACACTCTGCCTGACACATCACATCCACTGATCGCACTATAATAAGATAATAAAAAATGGAGTAAATATAAAATAGAAATATAAGTATACATAGAAATACACAGTAAGACAAAAAATATATATAGTGTATATACAAATATGTTATGTATAATGCAAGGGAATGTAATGCAGAAGAGTTAGGATATGTTAAATAATGTCCAGAGTGATTTTACCAGCCCTTTTCCTCAATATTAAAGTGTACAGTTCTTGAAGTGAGGGCAAGGAGCAACCAATAATCCGGTCAACAGTCCAAACTGTCCTTTGTAGTCTTCTGATGTCTTATTTAATTGCTGAACCAAACCAGACAGTTATTGAAGTGCAGAGGACAGACTCAACTGCTGAGTAGAACTGAATCAGCAGCGCCTGTGGCAGGTTGTTCCCTACAGAGTTGGGGGATGGTGTCTTGTAGTTAGGAATGTCTTTCAGGCCTCACCACATTGATGCAGGGTCATTATCTGAAAAGTTGTTTTTCAGCTTCTCAGAGTAGCTTCTTTTAGCCACTTTAATTTGCTTAGTCGGTGTGTTTTTTTTTGGCCTGATTATACAAGATTTTATCCACGCTTCTGTAAGCATCCTCTTTGGCATGACAAAGCTGTCTGAGTTTTCCTGTAAAACATGGTTTGTCATTGTTGAACATTAAATACGTCCTAGTAGGAATGAACATATCCTCACAGAAACTGATATATGATGTAACCGTATCTGTCAGCTCGTCCAGATTGGTGTCTGCAGCTTCAAAAACACTCCAGTCATTGCAGTCAAAGCTGGCTTGTAGTTCCAGATCTGCTTCATTGGCCCATCTGTTTACAGTCTTTACTACAGGCTTAGCTTATTTTAGTTTCTGCCAGTAGGTTGGAAGAAGATGAACCAGACGGTGATCAGAGAGTCCCAAAGCTGCTCTTGGGACAGAGAGATATGCATCATTTAATGATGTTAGAATGGTCCAGTATATTTCTGTCCCTGGTGGGGCATGAAATGTGCTATCTGTATTTTGGCAGTTCTTTAATTTTATTTTTTAATTTAATTTAATTGCCCAATTGTCACACATTATACATACATTTCTGCATATATACAGTGAAATTATTTATTTTTCACATATCCCAGCTATGCTGGGGTCATGCAGGGTCAGCCATGATTCGGCGCCCCTGGAGCAGATAGGATCAAGGGGCCTTGCTCAAGGGCCACACAGTGGTGTCTTGGCGGTGCTGGGGCTTGAACCCCCAACCTTCTGGTCAGTAATCCAGAGCCTTAACCGCTGAGCCACCACTGCCCCGCGCTGAGCCACCACTGCCCCAGGTGAGTTCACAGGTGAGGTTGGCTTTGTTAAAATCACAGAGAATAATAATAAGTGAGTCTGCTGTTGCAGCGCTGCATTCACGCATGCGTGTTGAGGAATATAAACACTCACCAGAATAAACAAGGAAAACTATTGCGGTAATTAGAAAGGCTTAAAGATGATAAAGAGCGCTTCCAAATTAGGAGAGCAAATCTGTACACCTATTTAAATTGATGTAAAAGCATGTTCCACCGCCTCTTGTTTTCCATGTTACCTGCGCAATGCGATCCGCTCTGAACAGCTGAAAGCCCGGCAGATGAAATGCGCTGTCTGGAATGGCTGCCTAGATTTTCTTGACCCACTCATGCGGTCCTTCGCTGTGCTTGTCACTTTTTTAGGCTGTTAATTATTTAAGTCTTCTCTATAGAGAACATATGAATATATGTGGACAAACCTCATTAAACAGAATTTTAGTAAGGGTCATGTGTAGTTTAAATCCCCTTTAATTTGGTACATGCACAGTGTTGTAGCTGTTTTCCTCATCAGTGGTGGTTAGAATGTCAGGCTGTCTGACTTCTATAGTGCTTTAAGGTAAAAAAAAATTCTGTATTCAAATGGGTCACGTAAGGTTTGTGGTCTGCGGCGCGATATCGAGAGAAGCCGGATTGAGTAGTTCAAGTGATTCCGCTCTGTTCTCTCCTGTCTCTGGAGCACAAATATCAGGAAGCCTGCTGGACGTGCGACACTCGCATGAAACGCAGATGTGGGTGAGAAGATGAGAAGCATTTTTAGTGCTTATGAAGTACCAAATGCAAAATGACTGACAATGTATTTGCCGAAATTTTCTATTTCGGAAAAACCCGTCCATTTTTCTTAAACTATCTGTCTCACGTGAAGCCCTGCCCACTGATACATATGCTCATGCCTCACACATGGATATTTATGTATTGTGATATAGCAACATAGTTACACAGGTTCCTCGTGGGTCCTGAAAAAGTCTTAATGTCTTTAATTCAGTTTTCTCAAATTTAAGGTCATAAAAATCCTTAATTATCTTAAATTATATAAGAAAAGTCTTAATTAGCATTTAAAGAGGACTTCAATTTGTGGATAGAAATTGAGGATTCACAAAATGGCCTAAAGTAATTATTATTAAACTTCAGAAGGATACATTTATTAGATTGCATATTTTATTTCCCTTATCTGTTTATATGAGCAGCTGGAAGCAGTCATGCATGTACATTTCAAAATAAGAGTCCCCAGTGTATTTCTGGGCTTCAAACTAGCAGACTGTCAGTTACCCAGATAAATGTGTGCCACAGCCTGTTTGAGTTAAAGAATCTGTTGTGCATGTATTATTTTTAGATTGTGGGGTTTGTTCTAGTATGGACATTTTTAATTAATGACATTATTTTTAGGTCTTATAAAGGTCTTAAGTCTTACATTTGAATTTAAAAATTCTGCAGCAAACTTGCTACACAATAAAAGCAAAATCCCAATTGATTGACACTTTATATCATTGCCTATATATATATATATATATATAGGCATATCGTCCAGCCCTAATAGCAAGCACAAAGCAATTCTCTAGCAATCAACCAGAACCCCCCCTAGCATGATGGTGTCAACCTTTACCTGGGCTACTGGAACTCACACTTGTCTTTTCTGATTTCCTCTTCTCCTTTTATCTCTTTTATTCTCCCACAGTCTGTCTCTCCATCATTTCTCGATCCCACCCTTACATCTTGTGCTCTTTCCCAGCGCTTCAGTTGGATCAGCACAACTTGTGCTGCCAATGTAATCAAATGGCTTCATTTGTGAGGACTCTGAAA
Source organism: Moxostoma hubbsi (assembly GCA_032164185.1). Lineage (NCBI taxonomy): Eukaryota > Metazoa > Chordata > Actinopteri > Cypriniformes > Catostomidae > Moxostoma > Moxostoma hubbsi. The sequence continues at coordinate 6,003,289 of JAVLUX010000019.1, forward strand.
TCCAGCTCATTTCTAGCTTGTCAAGCAGGAGCAAACCAGGCTTCTGAACCTTTGACATTTATAAGACTGTATGTTGAACACAAACCCCCCGTGTTGGCAGAACTCTTATAACTAGCTGTCAGTCATGTGTGGGAGGAAAGGGCAGTTGACTGTTATGTCATAGAATCCAAACAATGGAGGATCGTGAGCCATAAAATGGCAATATACGTATATCCCAACCTGATGTTCTTAGTAATAACTACTAAGAACATCAGGTTAGGACATATGTATATTGCTATTTTATGGCTCACAATGCTAACGAAAAATCCCTAACCCTTTGAATTAAAACTTTGCTCATAATTTGTCCTGTATCATATCGTTTGTGTTAGGATATGAATGGATGAGGATGTTTCTTTAATCCAGTGCTTTGTAAATGAGAAAAGCCCTAAAGTATGTTTGCATTACTGGGTCTTCTTTAGGCCAAAGAACATCTCGTATCAACACTAGTGGGCTGCCTTGCTGTCTACTGCCTATATAGGCACATTCCTTCTAAAGCAGCACCCTATCCGAAATGGAACCTCATAAGTCACTGATTTGGAACAATCTACATAGGCAGCTACTCATATAAACAGAGCTCTTCAAGCAAATGGCACTAGAATCAACTATCTTATCATAGTGCTAAGCTAACAACATGATAGTCTGTTAAGCATAGAAAACAGTAGTTAAAATATTGAATTAGTGTGAACTATTTTTAGCAACACTTTATTGAATTAAATATATTTAGGATAGACAACTTCAATGTTTTTATCCACTGATCTCACTCGTCGCATTGTGTTCTTTGATATATGTGATGCGGATGGCAAAAATAAGGCATCTTAGAAGGCAGCACCATTTTTCTGCTTACCTTTTGAATGGCCTTTATATCAGGAGTGCTTCTGGGATGTTTTAAATAAAAATTCTTGGGTCAATACAAGCTCAGTTGACAATTTGTGGCATAATGTTGATTATCATACATTATTATTTCGACTCATCTCTTTTTAATAAAAATAAAAGTAAAAGTTGCTGTTACAGTGAGGCACTTACAGTAGAAGTGAATGGGACGAGTCCAAAAACATTCAAATACACAGTATTTCAAAAGTATAGTCACTGGACGTTAACATGTATAATGTTAACATGGTTTTCGTGTGATAAAATCGGGTTTACCTGCGATATGGCGTTTACCAGATTACAAAGTTTTTAGGCATAATGTCATCTAGACAACTTTACACAATTTAAGCAATTTTATCACACTAAAGTCATGTCAGCATGTATACAGTTCACACCTTGTGGCTATATTGTACTTTTGAAACTGTGTATTTTAACGTTTATGGACTGGCCCCATTCACATCCATTTTAAGAAGTGCCCGATATTATCGGCCAATATTAGACTTTCACCGATATATCCGTATCCGCATATGTTTACCGATATGCACAGATATGAAAACTTTTTTCAGAACTTATAATGCAGAAAACAATGCTTTAGAATTACGTAGTTTGTCCAGCAGAGCACGCTCAGACTCCATTGTTTACAGAGCTGAGCTGACGGTGGCTCTGCAGACAGGGCAGAGTTAAGCGGTAGCTTCTCGGTAAGTTGCTAACTAGTTTGTGAAATACATACTGGAATGTTAATAAAAAATGACACCATTTTCCCTTTTCAATATAACTAATATAACGTTAACCATGTCCCTGACAACCATGTCACTCATATTTATCACATCTGTTTGCTATGTTAGCCAGCTATATTTTGTTAGTGCAGTAAGTAATGCAGCAGATTGATTGGTAAACATCAGAGCATCTTTTTGCCACTAGGCAGACAATGGTGCGGTAATGGTGTATGTTGAGTGTTGATTTCACACTACGCTGTTACCTAGTTGGTGAGACGCATATGCCGGTCCATTTTTACTCTCCGTGACAATGAGCGTATAGCTAACTAGCTTTCATAGCATGTCAGCTGAGTAGAAGCTAATGTGTGAACATATATTCACACAACTGTTTTATTCAGGATTCAAATTTTGCTGATTCAACCGAACAATTCCAGTCATTGCATTTACAAAATGTAATTTTAAAAAGTCTGGTTTTCCCACCTTTGAAAGTTCCCCTGAACTTGTATAGCAGAATACGGTGTAACACAGCTGCCGCTGTTTTTCTCTTGTCTCGGCTGGTGGAAATGCTTCTTGTTTTACATCCTTCCTCTAAATGACTGGCAGTATTAAAATAGTCAGCATTTGACTGACACTTAACGGTACTACTGATGTTTATTTAGCTATTTATTTTATTTGTATTCTTTATTTTAATGGTCAGCAATTGACTAATTCTGTACAGTACTGATGTTTTTTAAGCTATTAATTGTATATTTATTTATACTTTATTTAAATGGTCAGCAACTGACTGATACTAAACATACAGTACTGATGATTTTAAGCTATTTATTGTATTTTTATTTATTCTATATTTTCTCAGTGTTCATTTATAGAATTTGTTGACAATGTATAATAATAATGTAAAATATTCTTTGATTAAAAGAAAGCAGCCTTCTGAGTACCTATTGCATAGTCATATCGGTGCAAAATAGTTGCACAATCCACATAGAAAAGGGCTTTTTTCATTCCAGCTCAAAAATTATCTATATCAGCCACCAAATCGGTAAAGTTTCCCCCTCTAAATCCGGTATCGGTCTCAAAAATCCCATATCGGTTATGCTTTTTTATAATTGAGCTTAACTTGTATTGAACCCAGAACATTCCTTTTAAAATCCTGTCTTGGTAGGCAGCTCACTTGTTTTTTGAACAGAGCTAAACTCAATCTCTCTCTCTCTCTCTCTCTCTCTCTCTTTTTCAACCCCATCCCATTTCTCACCATGGATGCATTTGGCAGTAATTAAAGGTTTTAATATTTCTCTTTTTTTTCACTTTAATTTAGATATTCTCAGTAGTATTGTGACATTCAGATGTCGGCTGTATTATCTTGCCAATAATTTCCCAGAATTGGAGAATCTTCGAGAGCAGTGATGAAAGCCGTTGCCTCAGACAGCTTATTTCATCCTTCCGGCTAGCCGAGTTGAATTGCACCGACGTCCGCAGTGCAGCCCCCCCCCCCCCCCCCCCCCAAACACGCATACACACTCACACGTTCCTCCACCCCCACGCTCCCCTTCCTGGGAAAGTCTCCAGGAAAGGTCTTCTATTTGCATAATCGTGTTTAGTGCCTTTGTGGGCGGGATCTCAGGGACAGCCGCAGCCGCCACTGGTCGACTTGACCACCTGTCCAGAACAAATCAAGTGGCTCTTTGTGGAACCATCCCCCCTCCCCCCCCCGCACTGCTTGCTCTCACATCCACATGCTATTGAATAAATTGACTAAATATTACTTAAATGGACAAAAGAGAGCCATTAGTCTATTAATGAGAGACAGAGGGATTTATTTGTTGTGATGCTTTAAGTATTGTGATACACCTCTGTTTAAAATCATATTGATCACTTCCTTTTAAAAGGATAGTTTACCTAAAAATTAAAATTCTGTCATGTTTTTCCAAACCTTTATGATTTTCACGGCTAGGTATTAATACAGGGTTTTTATTCAATTCCGATTCACAAGCTTTTGCTTCCGATTTCGTTTCAATATCGATTCATATTGCTACATTTCTGTTACAATGTCCATTTTGCCTACATATACAAGAATTTCACTCTCAACCCTTCTTGGTACAATTTGAAAATGTAAATTTGACTAATTAGATTTGATTATTCGTTTTGCATCAAATGCTCACATTTTAGCTTTTGAAAATGATAAACTAATAATGAAATATAATTTGTAAAATTTACTTTTTCAAATTGTACCTCTTCCATCTGTTAATGTCTTGACATTCCAGATATTATGTTGCATATATATTTTTGTTAAATTTGTATTGTTTACTTGCTTAATTTGTACTGTTTACAAGCATTCGCACTGATATGTAGAGCACATGGTTAATCGGTACTGTCTCTTTAAGACCAGTGGCATCAAAGGGGCCTGGGTAGCTCGGCGAGTAAAGACGCTGACCATCACCCCTGGAGCTTGCGAGTTTGAATCCAGGGCGTTCTGAGTGTCTTCTAAGCAAACAAATTGGCCTGGTTGCAAGGGAAGGTAGAGTCCCATGGGTTAACCTCCTCGTGTTCGCTGTAATATGGTTCTCGCTCTCAGTGGGGCGAGTTGTGCGTGGATGCTGCGGTGGAGGGCGTGAAGTGGTAACGCGCTCAACAAGCCACGTGATAAGATGCACGGGTTGACGGTCTCTGACGCAGAGGCAACTGAGATTCATCCTCCGCCACCCGGATTGAGGCGAGTCATTACGCCACCACGAGGACTTCGAGCACATTGGGAATTGGGCATTCCAAATTGGGGGGGGGGGGGGAATACAAAAAATAAAAAGACTAGCGGCATCCGCCAGCGAGTGCATATTACGAGAGAAGAATTGCATGGTTTCTTTAGCACATTAGAATTGAAAGTTTCTTTTTTTTATCAACAACTGGCTTTAAAAAAACAGAAAGGGTATTTAAGGAGCCATTTTTCAACGACATATGGATTGTGTGGATCTTGTCTTTGGACACGAATTAACTTTTACGCTCAACATGCAGTGAAACGACCTCTGTGCTAATAATTTTTTCTCCACTATACTACTCAATCACTGGTAAGTGAAATCTGAACATTTGCTAGCCAGTGACATATTTTTAGTTGCATAGCTTGAGATTTGGTCAAATGTGAGTGATTTGCTTGCATTATAGTGGGTTGCAATATATAATCTTGGGATTTTAGGATACTTCAAACTGATTACCATTCACTTTCACTGTAAGGAAAACATATGCAATGAAAGTGAATGGTGAGTCTAACATTTTGCCTAAAATCTCCTTTTGACTGCCACAGAGAAAAATGTATACTGGTTTGAAACACTGAGGGTAAGTATATGATGACAAAATAAAACATTTTGGGTGAACTATCCCTTTAAAGAGATGAAGGAGAGGAAAGTGGCTCAAAATTAGGGAGACAGACTGACCTCCTGTAGAGTGTTAGAAGAGTGTGTGAACAGAAACAAGGGATTTTGTGCATTCTGTTTGTGTGTTGCATGCCCGGTTTACTTGGTGTGTGGTTATGTTTGTGTATGTCTGGGCAGCAAAGCTGATAATAGCCCTTTTAAAAGGCTGTAAAACCAATTAAGTAGGCGCAGTGGAGCCAGACTCTTTCCCAGGTACAAAGATGGATCCAAGCGTACATGTATATGTCAGGGAAAGTGGAATGGAGGACAAAGTGTTTGGTTAGCTTCTGCATGGAAATCTATTTGTATATCTGTGTAGTGTGCACATGCCGGACACAAGGGCTGTAACCCCTTTAGACACTCTCTATATTCAGATTAATGGTCAATCAGTATGAGTTTTTCAATGACCAATTCTTTAACGGTGCAGTATGTAAGATTCAGAAACCCTTGTTATTAATGACACCTGTGGCTGTTAAGTGAACTGCATCCAGCTAACTGTTGCTTGTGATCGCACACACACTCATAGGGATGCGAGCATCGACCAAAACAATGAAATAACATACAAAGAGGCTGAACGCGATTCATCGGCATCATGCTAACAGATGAGGTAGCATAATTAAAATTACACATTTATGATTGTTTTACTACAAACTACAAACCAGTGCTGGAACAGGGTTAAAACGACGTGTGGATACTGACTATGCGAAACTGTAGATTGAAGTAATCACTTTTCTTTGCTTGATACATAGGCTATCGTATAAATGCAATCAATGTCGGCGTTAGCAAGCTAGCCAGCTTTATCAATAGCTGTTAACTTAATTTGGTGGATGATGACAGTAGCTGTTTATGAAATAGGATGTACATTATAAATATGTTGACACAATTCAGTATTGATGTGATTCCATCACAACTGTCATTTTTGATATATCGATGTGCTATTGTTTTATAATAATACAATGTATATATTTTCTGTATAACCTAGTTACGTTACACTAATGAATTGAGCTTTTTGCATTATCTTGAACATTTTCTAGCATTCATTTCATGTGTTATTGTAGTTTACCTTGCTGAATAATTACAGATTAACATTGACCTTAACCTTTCAAAATCTGTTCTCAATAAAGGGCTATAGTTGCCCACAGGATTTGTTTTTCAGGTGCATTATTTATCTTTATAGATCAACCATATGCTGTAAACACATGCTGTTTGAAGGGTTTCAATCTTTGGGTTGAAAGCAAATCGATTCCATTCATTGGTTTTAGTTGTTTCTTTTATTAATTTTTATTAAAAAATAAATAAACATACAGTCTCAATCTGTATGTCATACATTCTACAAAAATTGTGTATAACTTGGCAATAAATAGAATACTAAGAAAGAAAGCAGGTGTTACTAATAATAGAGAGGAATTTTTTATGGGTATTTTTAATTTTTTATTTTGAGGGGATTTTTGTCACTTTTGGTGGCATTTTTTCCCAGAGCCTTGGTTCGTTTCTGATCCTGAATGGGAGAAATCATACTGCTAAGATTTAGCTCGTCTAGCCTGAAAAATAGCATTTTAGCTTGATCTGAGCTAAAGAAGCACAATTTATGAAACTATTGTTGTCAAATGGTATTGCTGGTTTGAAATAAGAAATTTGCGTGTTATCTTGACCAACCGTTTTGGAGATTTTGGTCTTTCCTCAATCAAATAAATAGGAGCTGCACTTGTATCCATAAAAAATAGCATCCCAAGGGCTGCCTGGAGGCATTACGAACATGGCCACTGAGTTACATGATTTACCTTAAAGGGACTTTGATGCAGTGCAACAACTAGAACTCGAGACACATTTTGAAGTTGAAGTCAACTAGAGTTGTGCACGAGTAACTGACTAATCAAGTGCTCATTCTGCAACAGCAAGTCGACCATTAAAAACAGTGTTCGAATATTGCAAATTGATTTTTCTTTGCGCATTTGTTTGCCATGGGCAACACGTAATACTGTACTCTCCCAACGAGGATCTGCTTTTATGGTGGAAAGAAAATGTGAAGCGGTACGAGAAACTCTGAAGATTATCAGACATTTAAACTTTTATATATTTTTAACATTTACATTTTTGAGTGATCAACTACTAATTTTTTGTGGGTTGGTGTACTCAGTGGTCAAATAAATTAGTCTGGTATGTTGGTTCTCAACCCTGTTCCTGAAGGCCCCCCAATGCTACACAGACATCTATAAGAACAAAGCAGAAGATATCAAGGATATAGCACTTAGGGTGGGCTGTGGCTCAGGTGGTAGAGCAGGTCGGCCACTAATCGCAGGTTGGCGTTTCGATTCCCGGCCCACACGACTCCACATGCCGAAGTGTCCTTGGGCAAGACACTGAACCCCAAGTTGCTCCCAATGGCAGGCTAGTGCCTTGCATGGCAGCTCTGCCACCATTGGTGTGTGAACAGTGTAAAGCACTATATAAGTGCAGACCATTTACCTCTCATCCAAGGAACTTGTACCAGTGCGCCCTAATTTGTGCAAAGCACCTCATTGTAATCAGATCTTAAATCTAAATGTTTTAGCGGACTGACGTATGCGTGTCCAGGATGAAGATGTGGTTTTGGGGGCCTGCTTTCCCCTCTGGAGTAAAATAGGCAGGAAAGGGTCAGTTGTCTCTGAAATGCTGGAAAAGGGGTGAGGGGTCAGGGTCTGGGGGGGCAGGTCATTTTAAGGCCAGATGTCTCTATCCTTATCTTTTCATAGCTTTCCCACCCTTTGACAAAGTACAGTTTGAAGAGTCTCTCCTTCCATAGGAATTTTCAACACGTACTGAAGCACAACACACATTCACCCAGCCAGTCTGGCCTACTGTATTAATCAGAGTGACAAAGCGTAAAATGGCCACGATCGATTCTCGCACTGCATTGTGAGTGGTGCTGGCACACTTTAATAGGGTTTTAATGCGCCATGTCTGCATTAAAACGCTGTGCCTTCAAGGACTAAACACTTCCAACAGGCTGGCTGTGATTTCAGATGTGTGGGAGCTGGCTGGCAGCTTCGGGTAATGTTATACGCGTACGGTCTTGTAGACGTTACAAGTGTTCATTTCACTGCTTCGGGCATGTGTTGATTTTGAGGTCTTTTAAAGGATTATTACCAAAATGTGCATTGTTATATACTGAATAATGTAGCTCTCTGGAGAAGTAGAGATGTCTGATTCATGAAAAGAATCCTTTTAAGTCTTTTTATTAAATCGCACTGGATCTTTGAATGAGTTAAACTTGGGAACTGGATCTCACTCCACAAATGCAAAAACATCATTTTCTAAGGGAATTAATTGTATGGAAAAGAGCGACCAGTACAATTCTCATTTTGTTCCGATGAAGAAATGAAAGTCAAATGGATTTGGAACAACATGCGGGTGAGGAAATGACAGAATTGCTGTGAACTATTAATTTAAAGCGTGTAAACTGTCTCAAAGGAGTGTGCCAAATCCAACAGCAATTCTGGTTCTTGCCAGAACACCTTTTCTGTTTTGTATATGCATCACATTTTGGACATTGTGCATTGTTTTTGCAGCAAGACCCCCAAAGGATCATTACAAATGTGGGCCAACAGGTCAGAGATCACAGGGTTAAAGGGTGACTGAAGGTTTGGTCAGTGTTGTCACTGTGTCCAGACCTTTTCTGTTAGAGAGGGGCGGGTGAGTGCCATATAAGGGAGATGAATTGGGCTTCATACTCCCTGTTGTCTACACTACTCTGAACTCTCAATCCAAACTCCATCTTTAGAACTTCACACTTGTTCATTTGCAGTCTTGTTTGGTGGAGTGGGGTTTTGAGCTAATGATATGTCACTGTGGGCGGGGCTACCCAGTGTGACACTGCAGAAATTAAGAAATAAAGCAAGTGACCCACAAAATGTCTTGACACTGTTGATTGTCGCAGTCATGGCTGGTTACGGTAAAAACATTTTTGTCTGTTGCACCTGTTCATTTGTAATTTTGTTTGCGGTTGTCTGTAGCATTTTGTTATTAATGGTGCTTGCTAATAGTATAGAGCACAACTGTGCCCGCCCACTTTTTAAGATGTCTTGATTACAGAAGTGTTTTTTTTCCCATAGGGATTTCATGCAATCCTTTATAAGAGTTGTTAGCCATGAACCAAACCAAACAGTTGAGGTGAAATGCAACATTATAAACTTTAAACTTTATTATAAGATTTAAAACAAAACCTATTAGAAAACTGAAAAGAGGTGCAAGGCTGTGTACTTGCTGACTGTCTTGAGTTAACAAACTACAATCCCATGAAGCATTGCGAACAAGGTAATCAAATTAAAGCTGATGTAAATTTTCAGTGTTAAAATACTCTTAATATGCAGAAACAACATCGTTTATTTATTGGTTAATAAGCCACTTGGACCATCCTCAACAATGTTATTGATCCAATGGTGTGAGTCGGGGGTGGGACAATCTGACCGTTTGACCATATGCAGAAGAACGGCATATTCAGAATTTTATTTGCGGTGGTGCTAGTGTCGCAGAAATTACATACTTCAGCTTTTAAACTGATGGAAAAATACAAAACTATTGATTTAAAATTACTTATTATAAGCATAGGAGCAATATATTTAGATTTTATTGCAAAATAGTCAGATATGCACAAATATAAAAGTAGTAAAAGAAGACCTGATTGTGAAATGAACGTTATATTTATATATTACACGACGGCCTGGAATACTCTATTCTGATTGGTCAATGGTGCCATCTAGCGGTCTGTTATTGCTCTGTAACCACCAATGCTCCACGTTTCAGTCCGCTCATCTGTCTCTCTCCTGCTGCTTTGATCACCGTGCGTTCCCTTCAAGTGAGGTAATAAAATATTGTCAGCTCATATTCATGTTTCATGTCCATTTATTTGTTCATTTGGCAAGTAGTCTTGTAATGGCATGGATAATGTGGAGTCAGGTGGTCATTTTCACTAAAAGAAACCACCAATAGAACTCTGACGCAAGCCGGAAGTTGCAATTTATTTTTTCTCAAATTACATAATTTCAATGCAAATCAGTATTTTATGTCCATGTATTGATTTATTTGGTTAGTAGCTGTGTAATAAGTGGGATAATGTACATTCTCTGATTGGGGGATTTTCCCTCTGAGGATCATGGGTATTGTAGTTCCTCGCCATTAATTCCACAATTAAACTGTTGAAATAACACAGAATGATGGCTTCAATAGAGACATATACTGATATTGATTAACAGCCTCGGTGTTCACGGTATGTTTGACTTTTATTTAGGTTTGAATGTATGGGATTTATTTTCCCTCCGTAGCCAAAATCAATTATATTTTACTGTGGGCGGGGCTACCACAGAAATGCAAATCAACCTACTGACAAAATGTTCTGTAGTTTATAAGCAAACCTCTGTTTTAGGATATGGTGTTGTGCGACGTATTCAACTTCAACATGCCATTTTTATCAATTTCCTGATGTTTTTGAACCAAAATAGTCTAATCGAATTGAACCGTGACCCAGTTTCATAATCGTAATTGACCCATTGTCAGATCAAATATTTGCTCCCCTACACATCAGTCAAGAAGATACCTTCAAGTCTAGACTTTCACTGTTCACTTTTATCCTAGTTCTCAGTGAGGAAAACCCTCACCACACTCCTGGTCTCCTTATCTCTGTTTTCATCAGCACAAGAAACTAGATAAAATAGCTCATGAGGAACATGAGAGGAACACATAGCATATGGCAGGCAAGAAGCGGGGGGTGGGGGTGTGGGGTACAAATTACCATCTTTACCCTATGCATTTCCCTTTCAGCAGCAACATAAAGCATTTGCAGTGCATGAGAGGATAGTATGAGATGTCACGACAGCAGCCCATTAGAAGTGCTTTGAAGTGAATCAGCTCACAAGATAATTGTCTTGTTCAAAACATTGACCAGACACGCTGTCAGTTCTCTTGTGTTTATTGTGGATGCACGTTTTGTACTTGAATATCGACACTAGAGGTCTTATCTTATATCATGGGTAATTTTATATCACAGTAACCGTACATGTATCATGATAGTAATTTTTGCTGGAAATGCAATAATCAAATTCTTTATATTTAAACACATCACATAATATTAATCACTAAATTCCACTTTGTGTTGTGCCTAACAACATCTCTTATGCAAGTTGTTCCTCGTCTTGACTTTGGGACATGTCCAGATCTGTATTTTTCCCACCAATATATCTACCGCTCTTTAAATTGCATTGCAAAATCTTTATTGGGTCATACTTTTCTGTTGTTATCTTGTATATACAGTCATGCTGCACAGTCACCAGTCATACTTTTACACAACAGAATCATTCAAGGACTCATGATTTGCATTTTCAAAGAAATTAAATGGTTTCATTTTCAAGGAATTGAAACTTTTGAGAGCAATCTATGAACATCTAAATGTAGATTTGTTTTTAATGGGCTGGTGGTGTGGTTAAAGAAATTGATGTTACTTATATAATTATATAATGTATGTTTTATATATATCTCTCAGACAGACATCGTGACTCAAACAGAACCTGTTTTACTTCACAGCTCACTTTCTGTAACTTTATTTGTGGACTGTTAAAGTGATGGCTGGTGTTGTGTAAAACAGATTACTGATGTAAATTATGTGCTGTTGCATTCTGTGTTTTGATGTGAAATTAAGACCCAGTATATGATTGTAAAGGGATTTAGACGGACAAGGAGGCGGCGAGAACCGGCTTGACAATATAAATAATATTTTAATCGGAAACTAAAACAAAAGACACAAACACACACATGACGGACATGTCCGTAAACAATCTCTCTCTCCCTCTGGACAATTGGCGTTCCCTTTATGTCTCCCTCTGCATCACTATAACAAGACACAGGTGTTAGGGTTAATTATCAACCAGGTGACAAGCCTTATCACACTCACTCTCTCCCGCAGACCGACACACGACCACGTCCCCACGCCACAATGATATTTGTGTTTTTTGCACAGTTCTGTACATACATACATACATACATACATGCATTCATATAGTACTGTGCAAAATATTAGGATAATGAGGATTTCTTCAAAAAATAATGGCATGTATAGTTTTCATTTCTAAATGAATGCCATACGAAGACCAGTAAACAAAAAAGCTTAATCAATATTTTGTGTGACTGCTTTTGCCTTTAAAACAGCACCAATTCTCCTAGGTACACCTGGACACAGTTTTTCTTGGTTGTTGACAGACAGGATGTCCCAAGCTTCTTGGAGAATTTGCTGCAGTTCTTAAATCTATTTAGGCTGTCTAAGTTGCTTTTGTCTTTTTATGTAATCTCAGAATGACTCGATGTTCGGTGGGGGGCTCTGTGGGGGCCATGCAATCTATTGCAGGGCTCCCTGTTATTCTATTCTGTTTGCAAAAGGAATGTTTGGGAGTCTAAAATATATGTTTCATTTTGACTCAAAGCTGAAGATATAAATAACCATCTTAAGACAAATGGTTTTGTGAAATATCTTATGTCCCTAAGACTTTCGCACAGTACTGTGTATATATGTAGACTTATGAGCCAAAACATTGACCACCTGCCTAATATGCTGTTGGTCCTCTGCATGCCTCCAAAAGAGCGCTGATCTGCCGAGGCATGGAAGCTACAAGACCCCTGAAGGTGTCCTGTGATATCTGGCACCTAGACATTAGCAGCAGATCCTTCAAGTCCTGTAAGTTGCAAAGTGGAGCCACCGTGGTTCGGGCTTGTTGGTTCAGCACATCCCACAGATGCTCAGTCGGATTGAGTTCTGGGGAATTTGGTTGCCAGCAGGTTGCGATGCATTGTGTGCTGTGACACATTCCTTCTATAATCATCATTAACATTTTCTGTGACTTGTGCCACAGTAGATCTTCTGTCATTTCGGCCAGATGGGATATCCTTCGTTGCGCTCGTGCATTGATGAGCCGTGGGTGCCCAACACCACGTCGCCAGTTTGTGGTTTGTCCCTCTTCAGACCACAAGCCTTGCCATTTTAGAGATGCTCTGACCCAGTCGTCTGGCCAAACAAAATGAATATGTTGGCACAATTATATTTTTGTCTACAAATGTGTGTCCCAGACATATTTTCTTTAAATTCACCCTTTTTAGTTTGTTAAATATCTATTAACTCCAGGGGGTTGCTGCCATTTTCATCACACGTTTGTTAAAGTATAGAGCCCATGGAATTTTGGACTGCATCTTACTACCTGAATTAGCTTTAAAAAGCATTACAATAGTCTACGTTAGTTCACTACTTAAAAATAGACTAAGCTGCCCTTTATACAGTCCCAGAGGTCAGTTCAGTCATTTAGAGTCAGTCAAACTTTACACAGTACATAAATCATTTTCTTCCTCTGTTGCCTTTGCCTTCTGCTGGGTGCCAAGCCATTGTCTGCCCAAGCCAGTGCCAGTCCAGAACCCACTGAAAGCCCATTTATACCCCTCAGTCCAGAACTGTGGAGAATGAGGGCATGCCTCCCCACAGCTGAATGAACTCCCACTTCACCAAAAGATCAGTGAGAGACCCGGATCGTGCCGGAAAGCTTGAGAGGGTGAAGCAGCCTTTTTGGCTGTTTAATCAGAGTTTAAAGGCAGTTTAATGCCCACTCAATGCCCCTATTGTGCCCTAGTGAGGGGACATGGCCAGGTCGAGCCGGTTCTAGAAACTGACCTAACAATAGAGGGATGCACAAAGAACAGCTTGTGCAGAAGCCCTTTGCCAAATTATGCTCCGCAAACACGCACAGAACACCACAGACCCACCGGTAGAATATACTATCCCAGTCCAGGGGTCTTGTGTATTTATTTAGTCTGTTTTGTGAATTTTAATTGGTTAGATCACCCCCAAATTTAAATTTGGTCATCATTTACTCACCCTCATGTTATTATAAACCTGTTTGACTTTCTTTTGTTGGACACAAAAGTAGATGTTACGTTGAATGTCACAATTCACTTTTGTTGTATCTGTTTTCCATACATTGCCATTCACCATTCACTTTCAATGTCATTCTGCCTAACATCTGACATTTTTGAGCTGCTTTAAATAAAGTTTAATCATGACAACGGTCGTAAACATTTAGCATGTTAATGAGGGTATGACATATTGATAGGATATTGGCTTGGTAGACACTGCTGTAGTGCAAGTACAAAGACTCGCTACTACTAGAACATGCACAGACATAGGCTACTGAGTTAAGAATGTGGACTTGCTACTGCTGCAAAATTAGAAAAACACAAGACATGCTGCTGCACAATCAGACAAATACAATCCCCAGTAGCAGATATAGACATTTGGAGCTGGGGAGGTGGAGGGTTTAAGAGAAAAGTCTCGCATCCCCCTAGTGAGCTAAAGGGATAAAGACGTCCATCTCATGCATGTTTACATACAAAAATTATTTAAAAACAGTGCGGATAGACACAAAACTGTGGGAATGGCCCCCTAAAATAGCATCCCAACCCAAATTTAACCTCATAAGTGACTGATTTGGAGTACTGTAAATAGGGAGGAACTCTTTGTGCCACAAAATCAAACTCACGTGAAGCAGAGAAAACTTCATTCACAATTGAGTTTGATGCTAACATGTTGCTAAGCTAACAACACAATACTCCTATACATCGCACATGAAAATATTGGGTGGAATATTCAATTTTGTATTTGTACTGCTTTTTTTATCAGCATGTTTTTTTTTATTGAATGAAATATCTTCTGAAACATTTCTCTCAACTCGCCTGTCAGTGTGAAGGTATTTTAGAAGGCAGAAAAACGATGCTTCACTCCAATGTTTTGATGTTAGCATGTTGCTAAGCTAACAACACAATACTCTAATACGCATAAATATACATGGCACACATAAATATTAACTAGAATCAGATTTGTCAGATTTGTATTTTCAATATGACTTGTTTACTATATTAAATGTGTTTATATTTATCTTTTGAATTGTCTGTCATCTTGGATGAACTGTTTGAGCTATGAGCTCCACATTCAATTCTAGATTGCCTTAAAATGCTGTCTAGGTAGGCAGCTCACTAGGGTTTGGAACAGACTTTGAGTTTCAAGCCACAATAATGCATTATGCACTGAAGTTTAATCATTAAAGTTAGCTGTTTGTTCAAACCGCTAACCCTAAACATGAGCTATAGTAATTGCCAGCACCTTGTGTGTGTGTGTGTGTGTGTGTGTGATTAAAACAGATTGGTGTTTTGTTTTTAATATTACAATATATTATAGATAAATAATCTACTTGTAGGCCCCATTTCCGATAAGTTTTCTGTTCTTTTTCATGCTTTTTACAATATTAACATTCCTCCAGTGTTTTGTGTTTGGCTGTAGGTGTTTGACAGCAGTTTGACAGTGCATTGACTGGCCCAGCGGTTTCACTGGTTAATTTAGCATTCGGTGACAAGAACATTCGAGCAGGAAAGAGACGTTTATCTCATTCTTTCACACCTTTTCATTCTCTCACTCTGTTTCGTCTGCTGCGGATATCCTGCCATTCCAACCCCTGCCTGCTCCAGTGAACAAACAGGAAGTGCGTTTGTTTGCTGTGGAGGGGGCTTCCAGATATGACTGGGCTATTTACTACCACACCTTTGCCCTATAATGGTCTTTTTGACACAGTACCCATATTTAATAAAAGGTTTGCAAAGGCAAGCATCACTATTACTACTGCTCATACTTGTGGTTAGGGATTTGACCAAAACCCTGACCTGCAGTTTCAACATTAGACTGTAACTCATCATGTGTCGTTTGTGATACAGACGTGAATGATACTATGACGTTGGGCCTTATTTTTAGAGTGCTAGCGCTAAGTACAGTGCTGTGTTTTATACAGGTTTTTCTCTGGTTATTTCATCGCCTATTATATAGTCCATTCCCTGTCAAGTACCAGCAATGTAAACAAAAACAGCACATTCGTAAAAGGTTGGTAGTGTAAATGGACTGTATCCAATGAATAAGAAGAATAGAAATATGGATTTACTTCTTTTATGCATTAAACTTGTTGAATGTCAGGCATTTTTCTTTGACAGTGACACGATCCTGTTATACTGTCGAAATGTGGTTCTCGTCAGGATTCTATAAGTAAATTATAGAGTATGTTAGTATTATTTTTTGGGCATGTTTCTGCTTTATTAGACAGATTACAGTAGAGAAGTGACAGGAAACGATAGGGGAGAAGAGAGGAAATGGGATCGGGAAAGGACCCAAGCTGGGAACTCTGGTAACCAACGATGCATCCGCATCACATGTCATGAGAGCAGCCCGCTAGGCTACGGCTCTGATAAGAAGCGATTTTAAATGAAATGTAAAATTCAATCATTATTTGAAATGCAAAAAAATTCAACCAAAAATATTTGTAAATTCAAATTACACTTCAAACAAAACACCACAAATTGAATAAGATATTGCGCATTTTCTTAGTCGTAGTCATGAAAATGGAGCCCGTCTTGTTGCTTATTGAGGAGAGGTGTGTTATTACTGTTTTAACCAATTTAATTAATGATTTTTGCCTATTGGACAATAAAATGGGCAAAATAAATCTCAAACACTTAAACTGAATTAAGGACCTGTGCCAAATCTAGAGAAGAGAAAAAAGTAGACTTTGGGGTCCTCTGATTTAGGCCAGTAAACAACCACTCAAAACACCTTGCAAACACCTAGTAATGCCCTAGCAACCACATTGCAGTGCCAAATTCTTCAGAAAATGTTAAATTCTAGTTTAAGGTGTTATTTAAATATTGATGCTCTGATTTACACTTAATATAATTTTGATAAATGTCTATATATGGGGACAGATGTTGGTTTGTCTTGTTTGGGTTTCTTATTGCATCAATGTTTATCTCCAGTTCTCTCTTAATGTAGCCTATACGGCAAAAGATTGCCATGGTAGTTATCTATAAAAAGGCCAATGATTTTGAAGGGTCAAAGTCTCACGTAGTGACATTTGTATTTGCTTTGCGTGTCATCACAGCAGTGTTTCCCAACCTTTTTTGTCATAAGAACCCCTTAAATAATGCTCAAACACCCCCTCATCCACACAAAACCAAAGATGTGTAACAATTGCTAAATATCATACATAATATAAATGTCATTAATTGTGTTTTTTCATAAACTAAAACAAAACCAGGCTAAGTACTAACATACTAATGCAGATAAATGTACAGGGCAGTCTTCTAGCTTGGTAAAATTTGGAAAATATTTGGAAATATTCGTTTTAGTAATCATTTTGGTAGACATTAACAATAATAACATGTACTAACATTCAACATGTTGGCCAAACTATACCTTCATTACATTTTTGTGTTTAATTATTAAGCACAAATAAGCACAACAAAAGTTGACCACTGTGCTGTTCAGAACCAGGTTGAAATGAAAATTAAAAAAATAAGAAAGTAAATAAGAAATAATATCATAGTGAAATTATGAAAAATTAAAAACCAAAGTAAAAAGGTAAGACCTGACAGACAGAGGTACTGTTGTGTACTGTTATGGCTGTTCCATAACTTAGGGCCAGCAAACGCTCGGTAACCTCTCCGCTTTAATCTTGATCTGGGAAAGGACAGAATGTTCTGATCAGCGGATCGTAGACATCATCTTTATTTCACTTAGCAGGTCTGAAAGATAGACAAGCGCCAGTCCATTTAGTGACTTAAAAACAAACAACGATACCTTAAAATCAATTCTATAACACACTGGCAACCAATTTAAAGACCTTAAAATTGGAGTGATATGCTCACGTTTACGCATCCCAGTTAAAAGTCTGGCAGCAGTGTTTTGGACCATTTGAAGCCGTAAAATAGAGGACTTAAATATTTCTGTATATAAAGAATTACAAAAATCCAAGTGCGATAAAATGAAAACATGGATAACTCTCTCAAGGGCTTTAAAAGATAAGAAAGACTTAACTTTGGCCAGAGGTTTCAGATGAAAACAACTTGACTTAACCACTGAACTAATATGTTGATCAAACTTGAGGGAAGAATCAAAAATCACTCCCAAGATTGTGACAGCTGGTTTGATGTAAGATACCAGATTGCCAAGATTAAGGTTTATATTACCTTTAGCCGCAGTGGGCCCAAACACAATAACTTCTGTTTTGCTCTCATTTAAGTTTAAGAAGTTTGAAGACATCCAAGATCTAAAATCGTCCAGACATGCAAGCAGGGTTTCTAGACCTTTCTTGTCATTTTGTCATCTGCATAAAAATGGAAAGCCACACCATGCTTCCTTAAAACTGGCGCTAGTGGGAGCAAATAAAGGAAGAAAAGGGTGGGAGCAAGAATGGAGCCTTGAGGGACACCACAGGTAATGGGAGCTACAGAAGAAACAGAACATCACAATTCCTTCTGAAAAAGGTTATATCGCTAATATAAGAATTGACCCAACAAAGGACACTTCCTTGGATACCCACATGGTGTTCCAAGCGCGACATAAGAATACCATGGTCAACAGTGTCAAACGCTGCTCTCAAATCTAATAACAATAAAATCTCAGAATCCCCAGTATCAACGGATAGAAAGATGTCATTTAAAACCCTTTGGAGAGCCTTAACGTTTTTAGACTTCTAGAATTTTTCCAAGAAACTCTGTAATTGATCCAACACAACTTTCTCCACAATTTTTGCCAAAAATTTAGATTTGAGATTGGTCTAAAATTAGATAAATCTATTGGGTCCAAATTTGACGTTTTCACCAAGGCATGTTTAAAATATGTTGGAATAGACCCAGATAAAAAACTGTTATATACTTATTTATTCCACATCCGAACACTATCAAATATCTGTTTAAAAAAGTGCATAGGAACATTATGAAGGGAAGATGTGGTGGGCTTCACCTGAGCAACTATGTTCATTAAGAAGGACATAGTTATCGGCTCCAATGTATTTAAGAGAATGGTGCAGCTGGGAGGATCCGAAGGATCATCTGTTGACTGTTTAATCTATTTTATCCACAAAACAATTCAGAAAACGTTCACATAGTGTGGAAGACTCTTCAGGATTTGTATTGCCTATAGGATTTATGACAGAATTTAAGATATTAAACAGCGTCCTGGGTCTATTTGAGTTGTTAGATATTATGTCAGAAAAGTGATTTGACTTCGCAGCTTTCACCGCTTTTTGATATTTAATTCAAAAATTAATTCAAAAGATTCCCGTAAGGTTTCAAAAGACACTTGTAACTTATCCATTTGTCCTCCAGCAAGCTTGCCTTAGTTACCAAGTATTGCTGTTTAACCATGGTTCAGATGAGTTTTTATGATATTTTGGCCTTAAAGGTATCAACAGTATCTAAGATATCAATGCACATTTGCATTAAACACATTAAGAAACTTGTCAACATTTAAGGTGTTTGCAAGATGTTCAACAGAGTGCAAAAGACCAGCCTCACTAAATGCAGCAGGAAATTCCTCCCCAGATGTCGGACCAATTCTTTGTGTCCATCATGTAGGTCTAATGATTTTAGTATCATGATGAACAAGAGGAACAGTGAAAGTTACCGGCTTGTGGTCTGAAAAACTTAAATCACCTATTTGGATGTCAGAAATAGACAGGTCATGGGACAGAACCAGATCTAAAATATGGCCATGTGAGTGTGTTGGTTCTTTCACCAATTGTTCACAATCAAATGCATCAATAAGACTAATTCGGCTAATGCATTAGAGGCTCAACCGACATGAATATTAAAGAAACCTACAATTAAATGTCTGTCATATGAGTGGTAACACCTAAAAAGTCTGTGAACCCAGTTATAAAGTCTTTAAGTTTCGGTGGACGATACACAACCGCCACCACCAATGAGTTTGTCTGGTCCCTTGAGATCAACTGAAATTCAAAGCTTGTATATGTACCAGTTTGTAGTGTCCGGCAGCAAAAGCTGTTTTTAAAAACAGATGCCCATCCTCCTCTTTGGCCAGATTGACAGGGAGAATTAAAAAAGGTTATAATTAGAAGGGGTGAGTTCCGAAAAAGGATTAATATCTCCAACAGAAAGCCATGTCTCGGTCACAAATAAAAAGTCAAGGTTCCCAGAGGTAATCAAATAATTTAAGATAAATGTTTTGTTTCCAACGACCTGGAATTTACCAGCACCGTCTTAATTGATACTGAATCACTAATCGTCTGTGATGCCTGACACAGAGGGCGAAGACAATGATGATCCACTCCACAGCGCCGAAAACAAGGCGAGCAAACGGCGACGAATCCGCCGACAGATGAGTGATCCATTGATGAGGCACTTCCAAAGAATGGGGCGAAACGACAAGGCCACAATCCAGCTCCCATGGCATCTTGCTTCATTTTGGCTTCTGTTACTATTGTTAGGCCTGCTTGTTTATTGTTTACATTTACAAGTATTTACTCTGATATGTAGGACAAGTCCTAAAACGGAACTGTCTCTTTAAGAAAACCGGCAGTTCCAGTTTTTTTTTTTGGGTGTATATAACAAGAGTGGAGTGGAATAGCTTTATTATAATTTATAATAAAAAATTCTTTTTTTTTGTTGTTTTTTTATCAACATCTGAGTGTAAAGAACAGAAAGTGAATTGAACGAGACATTAGCAATTAAAAATGGATTGCGTGAATCTCGTCTTTGGACACTCATTAAATAGAACAAGTCAAACCAAACTTTTTCTCTCAACACACAATGAAAGGGAAAGGATCTCGGTGCTGAACCTCAAATATTAAAAGATCAATCTTATGATATTAAAGCTACACTATGTAACTTTTTTGCTAAAAATATACAAATTGTTATTAATGAGAGAATGCAACAAAAATCCATCTTCCAAACCATGTCTCTACCCAAATACACTTTGATAATCCTATAATAATGATATTATATTATAAATACTTTAGAGCTGTCAGGGCGGATTTCACAGGAAATTGCATACATGCGTCATTCCCCCGTGCTTGTTGACGTCATAACCATACACAGAGAACGTTTGACCATATCAGAGTAGCAATCGTTATGTCTTATGTTAACAAATATATCCAATCTTTTGTAACGTCATTTATTTCAAAACATCAATGTTTCCAATAAGTGAAAATCAACAGCATAAGATTAGCTTAGATGACATGTTTTCGGATATCAGTCTTTTCCCTTATTTTATTGTTTATATGTCCATTCGCTCTGATAAGACGTCCTGTATCCAGTGTACACCGGTGCCTCGTACCACATTCGTCCGCACAGAGGAGCAGAGCCGAACCACAACCAAAATAATGTTCTTCCACAAGCTGCATGCAGTTTTATTTTATAACCACTAGAGGGACAAAAGTTACCTAATGTAGCTTCAAGAATGGATATCAGTAGTTCAAATGCAGTTCAAATTGCGATTAATCAAAAAATACGTTATTTTTAAGTCATACATTTTAAGTTAAGCACAGCAAAATTCAATTCTTTTCACACACCCCTTGGAACCTGCTTCTGTACCCTGTGCGGTATGCATACCCCCGGTTGGGAATCACTGATCCACAGGGTCTTCTACCTTTTTATATTTACATTTATGCATTTGGCAGACGCTTTTATCCAAAGCGACTTACAGAGCCCTTATTACAGGGACAATCCCCCCCATAGCAACCTGGAGTTAAGTGCCTTGCTGAAGGACACAATGGTGGTGGCTGTGGGGATCGAACCAGCAACCTTCTGATTGCCAGTTATGTGCTTTAGCCCACTACGCCACTCCACCACTCTACCAGATTTCCAGTCCAAACCCTTATGATTTTCAAAAGGAGGTTTTAGGCAAAAATGACAGCCTTGGTCACTATTCACTTTCATTGGATGGAGAAAAGATGCAATTAAAGTGAATGGTGATTGAGGCTAACATTCACCTTAACATCTTTTGTGTTCCATGGTAGAACGGTAGTCAAACAGGTTTGGAAAATCATGAGGGTGAGTAAACAATGACAGAATTTTCATTTTTGAGTGAACTATCCCTTTAAGAACTTGGTTATTTGTATCAGATGTCACAAATAACAAAACCAAGGAATTAATTAAATGTTATTTTCTGTGCAATTTTGCCCTGATCCCCCTTTAATTTCTGAATTTGTTTGCGACCAATATTGTTTGCTTTCTGTTGTTTCGTGCCACTCTGCATTCTACTGTAACTAGATTTTCTCTTTTTCTTACTCTTGGACTGTAATGAGTAGAAAAGAAATAAACTAGACTTGACACATGGCAACTTCTGACACCTTAGACGACCTTTAATTAGTGTTGTGGAATTGTGTTGGTTCCTCTCAGCAGGTTAGCTTAGGACATCTCACATGACGTTCCGAGAGGGTCAGTTAAATGCCAGAAGTGTATGGTCTGGAAAAGGCATTAGAAGGTGTTTGTCAGCCTGCTTCTATCAAACCACCTCAGAAGAGTAATGTCAGAGCAGAATGAGCCTAAAAGAGCAGGTGTTCCTCTGAAATCTCGACCCACAGGGGCCATTACACACCATCTGCCTGATTTAGTTTAGATGGTTTCGGGATCGGACATGTTAAAGGATGTTATGGTTGTTAACATTTGCATATTTCTAAGATAAGCATTTAAGTTTTGGTAACATTTGAAGCCTGCAAATTTAATGCATTCTAAAGGTATTTTTGGTAAAGCTGACACCGTTATTAAGGTATTCAAATTCATGTGAGCGCGATCATACGTGTTTCCAAGGAATATACGGATGCAAAGAGCAGCAATTCAACATTGTAACAAATGGATATCCAACAAATAAATAGGCTAAATATCTATTTAATCATATTGCACAAAAATATTGAAGAAAATAAATAAGAAAGGCTCCAATAAAGACCTGCACAAATCAGTGGATCCTGAATGCAGAATGACGTGCTTTAATGTAGCGGTTGACTGTGTTGGAAACTCTCAGTCTACACGTCAGAAGGTGCTGTCTCACACTGCAGTAATCAAGTCTAACTTAGGGAGGCATACATTGTATTTTATATGCATTCAGGTGGCAGTCGTTCCAGGTGGTAACAAAGTATTCAGGTGAACCTTAAAGAATGCAGTTGAACCAACCACAGACTGGGGATTCTCCAGCCCTACTCCAATTATCATAACTATATCATTCAGATGGCTTCATTTTCATAGGAATAAGGAAGGGTCCACACTTATGGCAATGCATTTACATTTGACTCAGTCATTGATTGAATCATGAACAATGGTCACTAATTCACAGAATGAGGCTGGGGCACCTAGAGCCATCACATACATTAGTTGGCACGAGAAGCAAGTTTTCGTTCACATAAACTTTTGTTCAAGTTGACAAACAGGATGCAGCCATGTGTAGACGATCTCTCAGAATCACAATGGCAAATACCTTGAAAACATAATACAATGTGCATCAATTTAGTTTTTCTTGTGATGTTATTTAAAAGACCGACCACCTGATCTTATAGTGACACTTACATGTTCAATTCCACGACTAATAGTACGATTTTGGCTATACCGATAACTAAGGTTATGGGAGAGGCTGATAACCGACTAATCAGCCGTTAGTTTTTCAAATCTATTTGTAGAAAGTCAAAAATGTTCTTGTTCTTTATATACTTTGGCAGGCAAAGACAAGAAGTCCAAAATGAATGAAATCCCAGATTAAGTTTCTTTTTTTTTTTTTTTCTCCCCCAACCAAAATCCCAATAATATCCAGTAGAAATGGTGATTTGGTGCATAATGCTGGACTTTTAAGTATAAACAAGCCCAAAACACACGGAGACTCTTATTTTGAAATAACGGAAATATTGGAACCTATCAACATAGATTTTTGTAAGATCTGTAAAACCGATAAATCGGTCTACCTCTATTTTAATGGAACTGGAGCTTCTTGCAGACGGTTTTACAGTGCTGTCTGTTATTGACAGTTAAGTACAGCAAGTTATCATCATGCAAAAATGCTCTGAGAAGTTACTCCTCTTAGTAAATTTGAGAAATGAGTCTCCCATTAAAACCAACACCACTAAAAATATAATTGTTGTAGTTGACCCCACTAATCGACTAGTCAGTTGTTGGACAATTAGTTGACCAGACGACCACCCCGGCACATCCCTAATTAGTGTGGACATGGCCTAGATTGTCTCATGGTACCTGACCCCATGACCTCTGAATTCAACACAGCTTTGTATTTGGAGAACCACACCTTATCAGACCATGAATTCAAACAGTGGTGTACCTTATCAAGACCACACAGGAAGAGCGTTTCGGTTGTCATGACGACCCCCACCAGGTTTTTATAGAGACTAGGTTGTGTGGTGGTCTGTAATTACCTAAGCTCGACTGTGCAAGTCTTCAGTTGACTTCTACGTTTCAATACACGCAATATAAACCTACAGATCATCATTAAGATGGAAACAACACTGAACTAAGTCCAAACACCACCTTCCATGAACCACAAGGAGCTATGATGCCTGTGAACCTGAGTGTGTGGCCTCAGGGTTAATAAGACAGTTATGTTTATGTTCTTAGCAGACAATCTCTTACCTACATAACTTGTGCTAATGCACACATATTGCATAGAGGACAATTACCAAAACCGTTTCTGTGAGAGGATATGATGTGTGCTTAGATATGATCTACATTTCATGGCTCTAAAATATTGATGTCCCAATACCATTTTTTGAGAATGAGAACTGATCACAGTTTATTTAAATGTTTTTTATCAAAATAGTGTCTAAATGAATGAATTCATTGAAACTGTAATTAAATAAAAATAGAACAATTCATTTTCAACTGAATGTTGTAATATTTTTATCAAATGAAGTGCTTTTATACAGAACCTCAAAGCACAGTTTTAGAGTTATTTTTGTCAAAACAAGTGCTGCATTTACATTTATGCATTTGGCAGATGCTTTTATCCAAATCAAATTACGGTGCACTTATTACAGGGATAATGACCCCAGAGCAACCTGGAGTTAAGCGGCTTGCTCAAGGACACAATGGTGGTGGCTGCAGGGATCGAACCAGCAACCTTCTACTTACAAGTGCTGTGCTTTAGCCAACTATGCCACCACACACTGCCAACACACATGAATTTTGCATAATAGGTCCCCTTTAACACTTAGCACCATAAACTGTCAAACAGTCAAGTCATTTGAAATACCTATGAATTAAATTGTTTACTTATGTTGTGTTTTTAACTGTCCCATCCTTCAATAACAGTTCCTTTGCATAGCTTGAATCGTATTATGACGGTTCACAAACAATCGACACTGACATGAGCTGAAAAAACAAACTCACCATAGTCCAAAGAGCAGTGAAATGATGCACAGACATATTGAATGTGCACTGAAGGTGTGGCGGTTGAGTGCATACCTGTGGGTTTCTCAGCAAATAAAAATCATACAGTACATTCAGAAAGTATTCAGACCCCTTTTTTCACATTCTGTTATGTTGCGGCCTTATGCTAAAAGCACATCGCCAGAAACACACCGAAACCGTCAAAGATGCCCTATGTTTACATGCGGCAATAATTAAAAATAGTGCAGATGGCCGAAAGAACGCGTCCATGACGTGTTTGTGCTCAAACAACACAGGCAGCAGCTGAATGAAAGAGAATTGATTCTCCCTTTCAGAGTTGTAACTTGGCACCGCGTCTTTTAAAAGTGGTGAGATACATGACAGCGGTCAAAGAGTCTTTGTAGTTCATGTTCATATACAAAATAATTCAAAATAGTCCAGATGGGTCCCCTTAGGGATTATGTTAAAAAATTGTTAGCCACGGATGGCCTGCTGTCTTGAATTGTACGCCAGGGGTGTGATGACGCATGTTGTGGGATGTGTAAATACAAATAAGCAATGTGTCATAACGTCATGAGATATTCCAAAATGAAACGTTTCAGCGGGATGGCAACTATAAATGTTTTTTTTAGACTGGGGAGGAAGTTCGTGTTCTAAAATTTACAGTATGATTTTATTGTACAGTTTCCTCATATGTCTAAATATCAAGGAAAATTTGATTCTCCATTTCATGACCCTTTTAATAATTATATAGTCTGTATGTGCCTCACGCTACAAAACGAATTAGTGCTCTGCTCACTGTCATCTGCTACAAACAGAGCATCCATTTCTCATGATGGTGTTTTCAGTGTATAAGCTCTAAATGGTATGAGCAGCTGGTTTCTGCACAACACCGTTACCACACTTTCACTTTGAAGCGTGCAGCGCATGCAAACCATATATTTATATTTTTAGTCATTAAATCACAGCCTTTGCGGTTTAATAATTACACTAGGACATAATGTGATTTTAATTGTACACCCAGCATTTACAGAATGACATTTGTACGTCAGAATGGTATCTTTTTGGTAACTGAGCATAGTTTTTGTACTATGAGCACAAGTACATGAGCACAGTGTCGGACCCGATTCTGATACCAGTATTGTATTGTGACATCACTACTCCATAACCTGGTTGATTTATTGACTTTGATCAATGCAGAAAAAAACCCTGCTTATGCACTTATTTGACTGGTAGATTCTAGATTTTAATTCCTTTCATTTGTTTTATCAAACTTGCCTGACAGATTTTTTTTGGTGGGGACTTGACTCTTGCAACACAATCCCTGTTTCTTCATATTTCCATTAGTGACTCCTGCTTCTTCAGACATTTCATGGGGCTTTACAGTGTTTACCACTAGCAGACCACTTGGCTTAGATATGAAGAAACAACAGCAATGTTTACAATATTATGTTCAGTCTTTCTGGAGCCATTTTTGCCAGTCATTGAGTCACCATTCTGGCCAGTACCTTCATTGGGTTGTTTCCTCTTTTATTTGTGCAGGTGTTGTGGTTGAGTGCATTCCTGTGGGTTTCTCAGCAAAAATATCATACAGTGCATTCAGAAAGTATTCAGACTCCTTAATATTTTCACATTTTGTTAAGTTGCATTTATGCTGAAATGCATTCAATTATTTATTTTTTCAATCAGACCAGATTTTAATCATATTGATTCACTGTAAGTATTCAGACCCTTAACTCAGTACTTAGTTAAAGCAACTTTGGCTGCAATTACAGCCTCGTGTCTTTTTGGGTATGATGCAACAAGTTTGCACACCTGGATTTGGGGATTTTCAGCCATTCTTCTCTGCAGATCCTCTCAAGGTCTTGTCAGGTTGTATGGGTTCGATTGGGTTCAAGTCCAGGCTCTGACTGGGCCACTCAATCAAGAGTGGCGCTCAACCAGAGTGACTATCGGGTTCTTGGTCACCTCTCTTACCAAGGCCCTTCTCCCCCGATTCCTTTAACCTCATGGCTTGGATTTTGCTCTGATATGCATTTTCAGCTGTGAGACCTTATATAGACAGGTGTGTACCTTTCTAAATCATGTCCAATCAATTGAATTTTGAACTGAATGCACTGTATCATGGAAATATTTGGGCTTTTCACATGTATGGAAAGCAATGGTTTATTTTCCTGTTCTCTCTGCGTCTGGATGGAGGAAGTAATGAAATTAAATTTCTGTCATCAGTGACCCAATCTCATTTCAACCCATATGATCTTCTTTTTTCTGTGGAACACTAATGTACAAATTCAGGAGGGTATGATCATGCTGCTTTATTCCGTACAATAAATTAAGTGCAATCCTTACTTACAACTAAGAATTTGTTTTTCATAATATATTAAATTATATACAGGTTTGTTTTTATTTCTTGACTTTTAAAACTGTGAATGTCAATAGAATACAATAATCTCAATTAATCTTAAGGTTTCATAAAGAAACTAGTAATGTCAATATTTGTAAAAAAAAAAAAAAAAATCTTCTTCTCTGAAATCTTTCACGTACCCCCTTGTGGCGCCCTGGGGGTCTCTGGACCCCAATTTGAAAACCCTTGCTTTAGGAAACTTGGTAGAAAGAAAATCAATTGGAATTGAAACAACATGAGTTTTTGGGTGAAATATTGACGTACGTTGGGCTAACCAGCACAAACTATAACATTTTGGTCTTTTCTTTGCCTTTTTATATTTACCTTTCTCATTCTTTCTCTCTGTGTGTGTATGTCCAGTGGTTATGTGAGTATTAGAAAAACATGTCCAGTGATTTTTCAAATGTCGTCATCACAGCTGATCTGAAGTGTCCTTTTGAGGCCAGTCTCTGTAACTCCACCCAGCCTCACCACCGCCCTCAGTCCAGGAGAAGGGCCCCTTTAATCGGCTGTGTTCCCTGCCGCTTACACAAACACATGCCATGCTCCCATCCGCACACACTGTAGATGCTCTGTGCTCACAGCGAGAGGCTTTGAGCTGTTGTTTGCTATCAGGGAATCAGGCAGGTGAGCCGCACTGCAAGCCAGCGGCTGATTGGCCTAATTTGATGGGCCAGTTTACTTGGCATTTGGGTTGTCACAAAACTAAAGTTCAGTAGGCAATACTAGTAAAATTTCATGATTATCGTGCAACCATAAACATTTAAAGACAGAGTTACCGTGAGCTCTTGTTGTTAATCGATGGTATGAAAGCCATCAGTCTGCGTTATTTCGGCATATTTTTTAAAAATCTTGTTAAATAGCGGAATTCCTGGTGAAGAACTTCACTATCCATGATCCTGAAGAGAAAGATCCACCAATCGGAGAATCGGTCAACAAAGTGCACCAAAAGAGCTCTGCAGCAACCGTCGACTTCCACGATGCACCGTGAATGATGCAATGGATTCGACCTACCTTCGCTCTCAAACTACTTTTATACATGTATATATTGGAATACTTTGCAATAATGTTTAAAAATATTGTTTCTGTACTTAAAATCAGCAACTTTAAATCAATAGATTTATATTTTTCCATTGGTTTTTATTTGATTGCATCATTCATTTCCTTATGAAAGATGTTAAGTACACAGTCTTCAATTTTTTATTTTATATTTACTTGGAATCAAAGTTTGTAATGTTGTGATTAACCATGGACCTGGTTGGTTTGGTTCATGGCTTTTTAAGAAGTATTTTATGAAGTCCGTATGGAAGATACTGTATATGAATTGGGAAAAAATACATCCAGAATAAAGACAGCTGAAAGTATGTGTGGACACTGTTAAGATCTATTTAATTGAACAAGTGAATCAAAAACATTGATTCAACATGGTAAAAAAGGTGGTTGGTGACAAGTTACAGCAACTAAAACACACTTTTCCCTCATATACAGTTAGCTTTTTTATGGCAGTGTGTGCCGCTGAGCAGCTGAGCTTCCTAGCTGAGCAGCCTTTCAGGTTATGTCAATGTAGGACTCGTTTTACTGTGGATATAGATACTTGTCTACCTGTTTCCTCCAGCATATTCACAAGGTCCTTTGTTGTTGTTCTGGGATTGATTTGAACTTTGAGCACCAAACTGTGTTCATCTCTTGGAGACCGAATGCGTCCCCTTCATGAGTGGTATTATGGCTCCGTGGTCCCATGGTGTTTAAACTCAAGGTTGGGAGGAATTGAAACTTTTGAAATGTATCCACTACAGATTACAGAATACATGCTGTAAAATGTAATTTGTAACATATTTAATTAGATTACTCAAGGTCAGTAATGTAATCTAAATACTTTGGATTACTTCTTCAGCACTGGGAGATTTTTTTTTCAATTGTTTTGACTATAAAAACTCTGCCAGTACAGTAAGACAAAATACACATGTTAAAAATACATTCTAATAATCTTCATAATCTTGCCAAAACTATAGTTTGATATTAAATCTATAGTAATATTAATATATATCCATATGCAATTGTCTGTTAACCTCAATCCGAGATCTCTTGTTCTCTCCTTACAGTGAAAAAAGGGTGTATGTGATCTTTAATGTACATGTTAGAAAGTGGATCCGCTTTGTTTCACCATATCTCATGTGGCAGTTATGGAACTGTAATATTGAAAGGAGGCCTTTCACTTTCTTGAAATGAGACCACAAACCCCCTATTAGTCATGCTAACCGCAAACATATGTCACACAGAATGCGTGTGTGCGCGAGCGTGCGTGCATGTGAGTGTGCGTATGTCATTGTAATTTGGGTTGGTTTGTAACATGCTGTGTGTTTGTGTGTGTTAATTCATGATTAATGGCGTTTGATGACGAGGTCATGAGAACACACATATGGTCTGTTAATTGCTTTGTGTTCATGTTCACAAACACTAAAAACATGTTGAAATACTGAGTCTGTGTCCTAGATAACATCTATAACTATTTTGGTGGTAAGTAAATACTTTAAAGTATGTACTAAGACAGTAGAGTACGAAAAACGTATTTTCCATGGCACAAGGGGTAGAGGTCAATAATAGCCAAAGTTATGTGGTCACCTTTTGCATACTATTCTCAATATACTATGATTTGGGGTGCACAAATGGTTTTATCTTTGTACTATTTTGAATGTATAGTGTGAAAAATGGGATGCTGTATGACATCAATGCACTCAGGCATCTAACATTGTTTTTTTGTTGTTTGTTTATGTTTCTCAGGCCCTCCAGAAGTTGGCAAATCAGTATTTAAAGAGGGACTGGCCCGGTATCAAACCAGACGACCAGAGAACAGACTACAGGTGATTTCACTACAAAGATTTTGAGGTGGAATCATGAGGAATCTTTTGTTGTTTAATGATGTTTTATGACACCAGGCACTTTACAGCGGTGCTGTGTTTTGCTTGGTTCTTGTTTAAAGACCGTTTGAAATGCCCTTCGCAAAGCTGTTAACTTGTGTAATGTTATTTATTTTAGAGTTGACTAAATATTCAGTGGGGAATACTGTAGGACTTGATTTTGCCCATAGGGATTTGACTGGACAGGAGGGGGAAGGAAAGGGGGGAAACATGTCAGGCTATGATATTGGGTTGTTGAGTCATAAGTTTGTCCATGCTGATAAAATTGGGAAATCTTTTAAAAAATGTGTTTATAACGCATCTCAAGTTCGTAGAATCGTGCGTGTGTTAGAGAGAGAGAGATGGAGCTTTTGCAATCACCTGTTTCCACTCCCAAGCAGAGATGCTGTCAGCTTTCTGAAGATCAGTTTTCTCAGTTGAAAAATAGCCGTCCAAGCAGGGGTATTCCACCCTATTTCACAGTAGCTTGTGCACAAGAGTCTTTCACGATAGAAACCACAATCTCCGACATTTTGAAAAGTACGTCAATATTCGGTGTGTCCACCTTTGCCTTTAAAACAGCCCCAATTCTCCTAGGGACACCTGGACACAGTTTTTCTTGGTTGTTGGCAGATAGGATGTACCAAGCTTCTTGGAGAATTCAGCACAGTTCTTCTATCTATTTAGGCTGTCTCAATACCTGGATCGGTATCGGCTCCGATACTGAGGTTTTTAGACAGGTCATGGTCCGACGAGCCCTATCCAAATCTGATACTGTGTTAGTGATGTTCGTTACTGTCAAGCTCAAAAAATTACATAAAGGAACCATTAAAGCATCATTGAAATAGTCAATATGACTCGTGCATTTTATTCAAAGCCACTTGGAGACATGCGATAGCTCTGTGTATTGCAAAAGGCTGTGTATAATAAGTAAATATATAGTATGCATGCGCAGTGCCAGCACGTTAGTGAATGGCGCTGCTCTGTTGACAAACACACATAAGCACATGCAGGCTGGTGATGCAATCGCAGCTAGTTGTGCAATATTTGAAAGCTAACAAACAACATCTGAGATGGAGATGCTCAATAATTCAGTTCACTGATAATATGCATTTAGAATGGCACCTGAGGTGCATTTTACCAGAATTTGAATAAGAAGCTAATTAAACTAATGTGAACTAGCCAACATACAGACACTTACAGGACTTCATGGATAGAGTTAAAAGTTCGGAATCGGATTGAAAAAGGAAAAGTGGTATCCCTAATGCATGTTCATCATAGTATATGTGTATTCAAGAAATGGTTTTGTGAATTGGATATATATATATATATATATATATATATATGAAAATGCAGCAACAGAGCAGCCTTAAACTTTTTAGTTGTTGTCATGATAGAGCATATTTTGTTTCATAATTAAAATATAACTTCATATTTTCATTTGTTTCATATTTCTATATTCATAATTTTATATTTATATTTATGCAATAATATTTATTGTGGAAATGCATTTATGCCACTTCTGAGCGGCATTAAGTAGTCTGTGTAAATGCACCTAAATGTCACTTCAGATGCAGCTTCTGTGCCACCTTTGCAGTGTAAAGAAGACTTATGACGAGTTTCTATAGTTAGCGTTTTAAATGTGTGTGTGTGTGTGTGTGTCTATATATATATATATATATGTATATGTATGTGTATGTTTTTCTAAACAGGAATGTGTATGGAGTATGGAGGGCTTTTCTCGAAGGCACCATGCAGGTTACACAGTCTCGTCTCAACATCTGCGACAACTACAAGAACGAGATTTCAGACCCTGCCAAAACCTTACGACTCTACAAAGAACAGCAGCTAAAAAAGGTATGGACCGCTCCGTATGGATACACACCTTCATCTTTTATATAATTCCCTAACACCCCCCCCCCCCCCCCCCCCTCTCTCTCTCTCTCTTTCTGCTGTCCTGTTGCAGCTTGCTGTCGCAGCTTGCATGCAAGAAAAACTGCACGTGCTAACAGTGTAGTCTGTGGAGCATTCTTCGCAATTATGTGATCACGTGCATTTTTTATGCTTGTTACTGTCACCGTGTTTTCTCACAGTCTCTTTTTTGAAATGGTTAGTTCCTGCAATGAACTCCGTTTTCCCCGCTATTTCTTTGATATAAACTTTTGTAATGTATCTCAGGAAATGTAATGCAAATTTTAAAATCAAAGGGAGTAAATTTTTACTGTCGCCAATGGCGACCTTGACAGAAATTACACTCGCAAATAAATTTATTTGGTCGCAAATGCGACCATTTTTAGTCGCAGTTTGGAGCCCTGCACAATGATGATGATTTATCGACATTATAGACATTACATTTTTATCATCTGTTAATGCTGAACTTCTGTAAAGCTGCTTTGAAACGATGTGTGTTGTGAAAGGCGCTATACAAATAAAATTGACTTAAAAATTGACTTGTGGCTGCCCACAGTGCATTGAGCAGCTGGGTCGGACCCAGGCCGAGCTTCAGGATTCAGTGAAGGATCTGGCCAAATCCAAAAAGAAATACTTTGAGTTGGAGCAGATGGCCCAGGCAGTTCGAGAAAAGGCCGACATTGAGTCCAAGTAAGTGTGTCTACTATTGCTGGTGCAAAGTTTTGAGTCCCAGAGGTGCCCACATTAGAAAGTGTTAAATTGGGTACTAAACAACCACTATTAGTATGAATAGTCAACTAGTCAGCATAGCTTTTTAAACTCAATATTTCAGTAACTGTGTTGCTTTGAAAGAAATGAATATAGAGAGCTTCCCGACTTAAGGCTTAAGCATGCTAACAGTAACTTGTAGACTGTTAGTAAAACCAAAGTGTTTTTCAAGGCAAGTCAGTCCATGTGGCGGCCATCTTTGGAATGCTCCCATGCTGCTATTTGGTATTAAATATAATATATCAACTTGAATGGGGAAAGACCGAAATCTCAAATGGTTGGTCAAGATTATGATCAAAGATTATTTCAAATCCCCAGCAAAATCTGACAACAATGGTATAATACATTATGCTTCTTTACCTCCGATCATGCAAAAAACGCTTGTGTAGCTAATGCACATGCGTGTTCTGTAGTTGATTTAGAGTTGATTGTCTGTATCTAGACTTCCTTAGGCCTGGGTAGCTCAGCGAGTAAAGATGCTGACTACCACCTCTGGAGATGCGAGTAGGAATCCAGGGCGTGCTGAGTGACTCCTGCCGGGTCTCTTAAGCAACCAAATTGGCCCAGTTGCTAGGGAGGGTAAAGCCACATGGGTTAACCACCTCGTGGTCACTATAATGCGATTCACACTCAGTGGTGCATGTGGTGAGTTGTGCTTGGATGCTGCGGAGTATAGATTGAAGCCTCCACATGTCCTATGTCTCCGTGGTAATGCATTATAAGATGCGCGGATTGACTGTCTCAGACGTGGAGGCAACTGAGATTCGTCCTCTGCCACCCAAATTAAGAGTCATTGCGCCACCACAAGGACCTAGAGCGCATTGGGAATCAGGCATTCCTGTAATTTTGCCATAAAAGTTCCTTAGAGGTAATTGACCAATATTTTGGACAGGTAAAATAATCAGACATTATATGGCAATTTTTAGATTATTGGCATCACCTGATAACAGTGGGGCGCTGGGCCAATTATTAGAAGTTTTGACTCTCCTTTGTGTCAAAATCTACCCATAGGCTTGTCAGTGGATAGAAACTAGTTGATACGAATTGCGCAATATTTTCCAAGTCTTCTGAATCCATATGAACAAAATGGCCAAAGTCGTTATTCACTCTCCGATCAAATCTTTGATCCACTCGTGTATAAAGAGCCCAAATCAAATGAGGTGACACGTCGATTACATCAAACCTCATGATGTCATGAGGTATGGTCACGAGATTCTCAAGAACCGATAAGGTTTGATGTTACTGATGTTGTCACCATATTTGACTCGGGCTCTGAGTACAGGAGTTGATCAATGAATTGATTTGATTTGAAAGTGAATATCGACTTTGGTCTGTTCAGTCACATAAAGTGATGAACACATGATCTCCATATTGATTCTTAAATCCCCAGGTCGATATTTTACTCTGTGCAACCCTCCACTACAATGAGAGAAAATCACTTCCAATTGCAACCAAATTTCACGCTATGTGACTAATATATATATATATTTGCAACTGGCTGGTAAATGTTTACATGATCATCTAATATAGTGGTGGGGAATTCAGCAGCGAGATCCTTTCACTGCATGTTGAGAGTAAAGTTTGTTCCATGTAATCATGTCCAAAGACGAGATCCATGATCCCAAATTGACTATTCACTTTCAGTACATGGCGAAATCATAGTGATGATTTAAAAAAAAAAAAAAAAAAACGTTTTTCCTTTTGTGTTCCACACAATGGTGAATAAATAATGGCAGAATTAAAGTTTTGGGTGAACTGTTCCTTTAAATTGTACTATGTATATATCTGTGTCATATAGACCATCAGCCACCCTGCTCTCTAGACATTTGTGTCAGTTTTGGCCACTGATGTCTGTCGACTATTTTTTAGTCTGGTGGACATAAAGACAGATTAGTCATTCAGCCAACCCACAGACTAGTCAATTTAGAACATTTTGCACTTCTAACTCTTGTTCTGATATAATTTTCCACTTGATCGAAGATATTAAAGGCAAATTTGTCGAAAGTGTCCACAGCTTTCAAAGTGCCCAAGATATAAAAGATGTATCATTTTGCCACCATTAAATATGCAACTCTTTGGCTGATACTTAAAACTCCTTTAGGGAATACTCCTCTCTTCAAAGCAGTTAATAAGCCCACTGCTGAATTTTGTTAAATACACTCAAGTATCTCTCTCCATCTTCAAGGGTCATTTGTACCCTCACTATAATTTCAATTGCCATGGATTAGACCGAGAGAGGCGAGTTTTGTGGTATTGTTTTGAATTCACTCAGAGTTACTTCTATTGATTTGGCTATTGATGATGCTCTTTTTAGCATGGTTGGCAAGAAAGAATTAGGCTGCTGTAACACTACAGTTTATGGTACCTGAGTCTGTTTGACATTTGGCTAATATTAAAGGGATTGTTCACCAAAAAAATTAAAATTCCCTCATCATTTACTCACCCTCATGCCATCCCAGATGTGTATGACTGACTTCCTTTCTTCAGAACACAAATTAAGATTTTTTAAGAATATCTCAGCTCTGAAGGCCATACAATGCAAGTGAATGGTGACCAACATTTTTAAGTGCCAAAAAGCACATAAAGACTGCATAAAAGTAATCCATAAGACTCCAGTGGTTAAATCCATGCCTACTGACGAGATTCAATTGGTTGTGGGTGAGAACAGACCAAAATCTAACTCATTTTTTCATATATATCTTGACATCAGCAGTCTACATCGCGATCATTATTTCAAGCTCGATTACACTTCCTAGTGCTGTGGCGACGGGGAAGTGTAATCAAGCTTAAAAATCAAGATCGCCAAGGAGACCGCTGATGTCATGATTTAAAATGAAAAAGGAGTTATATTTTCATCCGTTCTCACACAAAAATGGATTGATCGCTTCAGAAGACATGGATTAAACCACTGGAATTATATGGATTACTTTTATGCTGCCTTTATTTTATTTTTGGAGCTTCAAAATCTTGGTCACCATTCACTTGCATTGTTATGGAACAACAGAACTGAGATATTCTTCTAAAAACTTAATTAGTGTTCTGCAGAAGAAAGTAAGTCATACGCATCTGGGATGACATGATGGTGAGGAGAGAGAAGTTTCATTTTTGGGGGAACTATCCCATTAAACACGGCTTAAAAAGGCGGTATTTGGTATGGTTCATGTGAACTTGGGTACAGTTTGCTGCTGATATGAACACTGTCCATCCTAAATCGTGGAAGTGTAACGATGGATTACATGTAATTTGGAATATGTAACTAGATTGCAATCGTCAGGTACTTGTATTTAGATTACATTTTTAAATGTGAGTCATGCACGTTACCATTTATTGATTACATATTGATTACTTGTCAGTCTTCTAAAGAATCACCAAAGGGGGCACTTACAATTTTATTTTCAAAAATGCTTTAAGAAATCCAAAAGTTATTTGATTCGAATACTTAAAACGTGTCATTTAAAAGAGTATTTATGTAATTTCAATTGTAGTTGTGTAATTTGTAATCCATACCAGATTACTTTTATATTGATGTCGTATTACTTGTATTCGAATACATTGCTTTCATAGTAGGGCTGGATGATAAAACGTTATCCATATTGCTCTGAAAAATACATTTTCGATATTTAGCCTATGGTCTACATCTAGACGATAGGATTGAGTACATCTCGTTAAAAAACGCAAGCAGTTTGGCAAAGTTATACACACAACTAGCTAACTGAATCACAGCCATGAAAGTGAATCGTTAGCCTGTTAGAAAGTATTAGCAGGCAGCCCTGTTGTCATGGAAACCTGCAATGAGGCTCTGTAGCCACTAGCTAGCAGCTAGCTATCCGGCTGATTTAACATCATTGTGTACTGAACAACACAGCACCTACAATGCAATACAGCTATCCACTGAACACAACAACAACTCCGACATCAACACCATTGCTGTTTATTTATGTACTATATTGTTGTGTTTTTTCATAGCACTGTCACAGGCAAGAAAGTGTTTCTTCTTCTTGTGATGTTTATTGTTGGTTGGCAATCCAGTTTATGGTGCGTTACTGCCACCTACTGAGCTGTAGTGTGGAGCATCACAAATTCATTCAGTGGTGTTCATTCAAACGTCAGCTGAAGATTATGAAATTGGTGAAATTTCATCAAATAGGTCACACACACCTTATGTAGGATTAAATCCCAAACGGAGTATACTTTAAAGTTAGCTTACCAAGCTTAACAAGTTGTTTAATTCATTCTTGAGGTGTAACAAGCATGTGGAATGCAGTTCTGTCCCCATAAATGTATATTGTGATGAATATCGATGTCAATTCATATGAAAAAAATGTATTGTGAATTCCAAAAAATATTTTATTTTTTTTGGGTCATATCGGCCAGACCTACTTCAAAGAGCTGCTATGCAAGTTTCACGCACACTTGCGATAAATCAGACTTTACTTTGAAACAACCCCAGAGGAACCTCCGTAATAAACTGCACTCTGTGGTCGGCATGATACAGAAAACATGGAAATAATAATTAAATATAGATTGAATTTAATTAACAGACCGACATAATTAGATGTTTTGATTCCAATTTTGACTTTTGCAGTTTTTGTGTTTGTCAGATTTCCAGATTAATGTCTTTATTGTGCAATTTTGTCTGTGCATTTCATGTTATTGTGCAATTTTGTCTGTGCATTTCATGTTATTGTGCATTTTTGTCTGTGCATTTCATGTTATTGTGCATTTTTGTCTGTGCATTTCATGTTATTGTGCATTTTTGTCTGTGTATTTCATGTTATTGTGCATTTGTTTCTGTGCATTTCATGTTATTGTGTATTTTTGTCTGTGCATTTCATGTTATTGTGCATTTGTGTCTGTGCATTTCATGTATTAACATGTAATCTTAATGTATTAACAATTCTTGTTGCACTTAAATCAGTTTTGTATACTATTTTGATGATACTGAAACTTTGTAGTATGGCACTTTTCGTACCACTGTCTCCTTAAGATGATTCGCTTATGTTCTTCCTCTTTTGTAAGTCGCTTTGGATAAAAGCATCTGCCAAATGAATAAATGTAAATGTAAATGTTATTGTGCATTTGTTTCTGTGCATTTCATGTTATTGTGCATTTTTGTCTGTGCATTTCATATTTTTGGCTTTACAAATCTCAATGGGCCCCAACAAAACAATTCATAGTACAGTAAATCTCGAAATGCCACATAACCGCGCATTTAACTAGATTTTAAATGGGTACTTCACCAAGATTATTCTTGTAGATTGGAAGTCTTCATCACGTCTATGGCCAGATCTTTACCTTCCTTTCATTCCTTTCATAGGTTGCTCGAGTGATCAACTCTAGTTTGTTTTTGAGTGCCTGTTTCATCCTCCGCACCAACCTGAGAAGATTTTTGATCTTGCTTTGATTTACTCTGCCTGTTTCTTCCGCTCTCAGCCTTGAGATGGGTCTTACACGTGTGTGTGATTTATAATGCCTGCTCTGTTTTCTCACAGGTCAAAGCTGGGGCTCTTTCAGTCCAGGATAAGTTTACAGAAGGCCAGTGTGAAGGTAAACGTCACCATATGTCCTTTAAAGTAACAAAAACAGTTCTCGTTCACTCTAAAACCTGATCTACTACGTGAAGATCCCATGAAATTGCTTGACGAGCCAAGGGTCTCTTTCCTTAGTCCACGTGCAGAATATTCTTTTAAATTTGTTGTAAATAGCCAATAGTCTTTTGATTTTGTCAGAGCAAAGCAGTATTGGGGCAGACGTTCTCATTTTAAAGAGCATTTTATTGGATACAAATGTTATCCACCTGTTTTAACAAGACATGAGTCATGAATATTTTTGGAACGATTTCCTGGAAAAGAAAGACAGTAAATTTTAAAAGCTCATATATGCTAAAAACGTATTTTGTCACCTTTTAGAAGTATATTAGCATATACTGTGGATAGCCTCAAAGCAATCAGACATTAAGCCATAAAACTCAAAACTATACACCCTATACACTTTTTGTACAATTTTGCCTGTTGACTGGAGTATTAAACAGAGGCTTGCAGTTTATACTTCCTATAGTTTGAGACTGTTGTGCATGTGTTTCAGTTAAAGGCTAAGAGGAGTGATTGTAACTCCAAAGCGACCCATGCGAGAAACGAGTATCTTCTCACACTGGCGGCAGCCAATGCACACCACGACCGCTACTACCAGACCGACCTGGTCAACTGCATTAAGGTGAGTACCGTGGTTTCCTGAACAGAGAGGACTTCAATAAACTTTATAACACTAATCATATTTAATCAATTTGAAACGTGATAACACGTCTTTGGCAGCTCTTATTCATTTACATTTCAACATATATGAATATACTAATCAATGCAATAGTTACACAAAACATACATTTGATAAAAACTTGAAGCATTTCATCAGATCTCTCTGTGCTCCATCACATATGGAGCATTACAGTGTATGTAGTGTGTAGCTGTTTCATTCAAAGAGCACTGGTGCTGAAACCCTTTACTAGTCTCCTGCAACCATCTGCCATTTGTGGTTCAAGCTAATCTGTGGATAAATGGTTCAATGCAAGTTAAGCGCAATAGACAGCATTTGTGGCATAATATTGATTACCACAAAACTGTATTTAGACCGTCCCTCCATTTCTTTCTTTCACATACAATGGAAGCGAATGGGGCCAATACGTAAACGTTAAAATACTCCCTGTTTCAGAAGTACAGTATAGCCACAAGACATGAACAATATGCATTTTAAAACCATTTTAGTGAGAACATTTCTTGCTAACCTTTTCTGTGTGAAGTTATAGCCAATTTGACAACTTCGTTGCCATGGTGATGTTATTTCAACAACACTAAAGCCCTAAAATTAGTGAAAAAATTATGATTAAAACAAACTTACAGCTAAAATAATACAAGTTTTAATCAGAAGAATGAATGTAAGTACTTTTAAAAAATTGTAAACTTCACAGTTCTGCATTTAAACCCTCCAAAAATGGGCCCCATTCACTTCCATTGTAAGTACCTCACTGTAACCTCAATTTCTGCTTTTTTTAATAAAAGGAGGGACGAGTTCAAAATTATTTTATTTTTGTGGTA
Source organism: Moxostoma hubbsi (assembly GCA_032164185.1). Lineage (NCBI taxonomy): Eukaryota > Metazoa > Chordata > Actinopteri > Cypriniformes > Catostomidae > Moxostoma > Moxostoma hubbsi. Next base: position 6,043,606 of record JAVLUX010000019.1, read on the forward strand.
ATCAACATTATGCCACAAATGCTGTCGATTGAGCTTAACTTGTATTGAACTTTGGAGTATTCCTTTAAAGCTCTGAACTGTTCTTCTATGCTTGATCTCTAAAAAAAATTTGGCATAATTCTTGTTTGTTGACGATGATGTAATCTATGGGCAGACTATGTGCACGCTATGTACTTCCTGTGTAGATTACCTCACAGTCTGGTATGCATCTCAGTTCTCACATCCAGAATCTCCACACTCTAGGGATTTTACTAGGAATGAGAATTGTAAAGAATTTAACGGTTTCGGTTCCGTTTCCTCTGAATTATTCCAGTTCCTTAATGATTCCATTTTAGTACTTTTTAAGGAAGAACTATCTGGAAATAAGAGATGCCATTCGTGTTGCATTTACTGCTCTCTGCTGTCTGCTGCCAAATGATGTGCTCATTTCAAGTTTCTACAATAATTGATGCTAGCTATATTTTAATGCAAATAAAAATGATAAACAAACAAGAAATGTGATCATATATGTCATTAATTTATTCTTTTATGAAATTCCTCTTAGTAAAACAAACTTGTTTATATTTAACTACACATTGTCATATTAACAAGCTGTCAGTAACACAGGTCTTAGAGGGGACCTATTATGCAAAATTCACTTTTACATGGTGTTTGAACATAATTGTGTGTTGGCAGTGTGTGTACACAAACACCCTATAATGATAAAAATCCACCCAGTCCTTTGTTTTTAATCTCCATTAATCATAAGCACTGTCTCAGAACAAGCTATTCACAGACAAACATGTCCATCGGCAGTGTCCGTCAACAGTCGTGGGCAGGGCCTGTACAAAGTGATGTCAAAGTGATGTCACTTTGTACAGGCCCTGCCCATGACTGTTGACGGACACTGCCGACGGACATGTTTGTTTGTGTATGTTGTTTCATTATAGCACATAGCGAACATTGTAACAGTATTTGTGTGTGTGTTGCTCATCCATCGTTGCAAAACTGCTGAAAAATCTCTACAACAAATAAATACATATGTCAAAAACCATTCGGACACTTCCTGGTTCATGAGTCTCCCCCTCATCAGTGTCTGACTCCGGTTCAAACATATAAGGCTGAACATCACTATTTTCACTGTCAGTCATATTGCTTATGATTATCCAAAGCAGAGATGTCAAAACTCCACCCTGTTCTGGATACGGGGCGGGGAGCACCGGCTCATTTGCATTTAAAGACACACACATACAAAAACAGCTAGTTTTTATTCCCACCCAAAAATTGGCATTTTTCAACATGGTATAATAAATTGTCTGTAGGACATTTTGAGCTGAAACTTCACAGACACATTCTTGGGACACCAAAGATTTACATCATGTGAAAAGGGGCATAATAGGTGCCATTTAAGTGCAACATGACAAACCGTTCCAGAGACAATTGTGTTTTACAGTCTAATGTTGTACTTCAGTCTTTTATGACTTCAACAATTCTTATTTCATTTCAAGTTGGACATAATGGTAGCGCTGTGTTTCACGCTGTAGATTCAATAGAGGGCAGCGCGGCCACTGTATTGCTCTGCAGGAAATGCTGTCATTGTATTTTAAGACAGCGTTTAGCAAATGTGTACAAAATTGCATATACAGGAACCGCAAACGAAACTGAAAGTCATGAAAATCATATGGTTCTGGTATTTCTTTAAAATGGAATAGGTTCTGGACAAGAACTGGTTCTCGATACCTAACCCTATATTTTATCAATGCTCAGAGAACAAGATTTTCACTTTTACTCCCTAGCCTTCAACACAAGCACACCTATGAAAGAGTAATGTCAAGCACCCTAATGTCCTCTCTCTCTTGTCCTCTCTTCTACCCGTGATTACACCAGCTGAGTGTTTCACTGGCATTTTCCCGCATGACCAGGTCTCGTACATCTCAGATCTGTGTTTTCAACTTTATTCTTTCACCACATCCAAAACTGAACTGATACTCACCTTCTGTTCTCACTGGAGGACATCATTTGTGTTCCTGCTTTCTTGTGTACATTGACCTCCAGTGATATGAATGAAATCTGAATGCTGGGAATGAGAGAGTCTGGTTTGAATTATTGATTGGTGGTGAGTCATCGCTTCAGGCCCACCAGCTGCCAAACTCCAGGCCCACATCAATCCCTCTCCTCAATTACCATTGGCTGAGCCCGTAGCCTTGGATGAACAGTATTTGTTCCTAGTTTAATATATAAATCTAGTTAAAAATAATCAAGGCATGTTTTTAAAAAACAAAATCACTAAACAATCACAGGAATGATAATACATTTTATATATACACTGGCGACCAAAAGTTTGGTACAAGTTTTGCTGTTTTGGAAGGAAATTGGTACTTGAATTTACCAAAGTGGCATTCAACTGATCACAACGTATAGTCAGGACATTACTGATGTAAAACAGTGTAAACAGTGCATTACTGGTGTAAAAACAGCACCATCACTATTTGAAAAAGTCATTTTTTATCAAATCTAGACAGCCCCCATTTCCAGCAGCATCACTCCAACACTTTATTCTTGAGTAATCATGCTAAATTACTAATTTAGTACTAGAAAATTACTTGCTATTATATCAAACACATGTAAAAGCTATTTGTTTCATTAAATGAAGCTTAACTGTCTTTGTGTTTGTTTCTGAGCTGACACAGTATGCAATAGACTGGCATGTATTAAGGTCAATATTAGACCAAAAATGTCAAAAAAGAAACCGCTTTCTCTAGAAACTCATCAGTAAATCATTGTTTTGAATAATGAAGGTTATTCAATGCTTGAAATAGGCAAAAAAATTAAGATTTCACACAAAGGTGTAACTACAGTCTTCAAAGACAAAGGACAACTGGCTCTATCAAGGACAGAAAGAGATGTGAAAGGCCAGATGTACAACTAAACAAGAGGATAAGTACATCAGAGTCTCTAGTTTGAGAAATAGACGCCTCACATGTCCTCCGCTGACAGCTTCATTGAATTCTACTCGCTCAACACCAGTTTCATGTACAACAGTAAAGAGAAGACTCAGGAGGCCTTATGGGAAGAATTGCAAAGAAAAAGCCACTTTTGAAACAGAAAACAAAAAGAAAAGGTTAGAGTGGGCAAAGAAACATAGACATTGGACAACAGATCATTGGAAAAGAGTGTTACGGATCTTAACCCCATTGAGCTTTTGTGGGATCAGCTAGACTGTAAGGTGCGTGAGAAGTGCCCGACAAGACAGTCACATCTATGGCAAGTGCTACAGGAAGTGTGGGGTGAAATGTCACCTGAGTGTCTAACTGACAGCTAGAATGCCAAAGAAAATAAAAATAAAAGATACATCACAATCACTGCACTTTTGGACAAATTGCGGTCTATAACAAATATTAAATGTATCGCTACAATATGCTATTTAGGGATGTTACATTTTTCCAGGGTTGTATTTGTGAGAAGGTTTCACTTTAGTATAGTGATTTTCTTTAAAGCTGATGTGTGTAATTTATGCGCACCAAGCAGAATTGCAAAAATAAACATTATTTCCTTCCAAATACACCTCCCATCTGCTGTTGATTGTATAAACCGATAGTCCCGTGCCTTTTTCTTGAGTCAGGGTTGCTGTGTCAGACTGGACTGTACACTCCGAACAAACAGTGCAATTTTTTAGACGTCCACAGACACACAAGGTGCATCCCAAACCGCACACTTCTGCACTATTCTACACCACTTTGTAGTGTTAAGTAGTGCGAGTAGTACGTTTACACTTAAAATGCAGCAGAAAGAAGTGTACTTGCAAGTATCCGGATGATGCACTTTTTCAGCTGTCAAAACGCAGTGTGGACTGTCGGACACTTCATGCACTCCGTTCACGTGGCTTGCTGTAGATAGAGGAAGGGTCTGACAAAACCGTAAATGATGAAGATTGTAGCAGCTGGCGAAACTTCAGTGCAAACAGCACCTTACAAAAGTGAGTTGAATGCTTTACCATCACCCCAAGCTGTGTGAATATGCATGTTGTTTATGATACAAGTGTTGAACTGAGATTGGCTAACGCACTAAAGATAGCGGGAACACATCATGTCTGCTTGAAACGTCGGTTCCGTCAGCTGTGAAATGGCGAATGCTTCTGTGTAGTAAAAACATATTTATATAAAAGTATTTGGGATGATATTACACTTTGAAAATTCATAAACTACATAGCTGAGTGCGTAGTATACTTTGTTAGTGCATAGTGTGTCATTTGGGACACAGCTACAGTGTTTACAGATTTTGAGAAATTAAGTGACAAATGGCTTAATTATTGTTGTTTCCAGCATATTAAGCTGGGATATAAGAGAGTATTTTCAACTTTAAATATTTAATGGTTTAAGATCAGAAAAAGTAGACGGGGGAAATTGTGCTTTTAGGAGAAAGTCATGGGGTTTCCCCAAAATATGTCATTGCTGTATTGTTGTGTGTGTGTGTAGAGAAGGAGATCATGCTTCGTTGTTTTAGATGTGCATTTATGCATGATTTTCACATCTTTTCTTAGGTCTCATTCTTGTGTGTGTGTGAAGCAGGCCACATCAGTATGTCAGTATTGTCATTCTTCTGCTTTGGGCATTTATAGAATGTTGACATTTAACGAACTCTGAATTAATTTTGCTCCCATAGTAACGCACACATACTGTAAATAGAATCTACTTACCTGCGTGTAGCTTAATATATCTCACTTAAAATATGACAATTCTGTTATCAGTTACTCACCTTCATGGTGCTCCAAACCCATATGACGTTCTTCTGTGGAACACATAAGGAAATGTACTTTAGGTAATTTTTAAGGGGAATTTTTGACAGCCGGCGCATGTTCGTGAGTGCTCTAAAAACAAAAAGTCACCCTGAACGAACTTCTCTTATAGCGCTCATGAATGCGCAATGGACAACGTCAGTAGTCAAGATTTTCCCTATTATATACCTTCAAAAGACTTTGGACTTCTTTGGACTTATGGACTTCTTTTATGATACTTTGAGGTCCTTTTTAAGCTTTAAAATGAGGCACTATCAAGTACCATTAAAACATCTTTTGTGTTCCACATAAGTCACAGAATTATACAGGTTTGGATCGACATGATGTTGAGGTAATGATAACACACACAAAAAAAAATTGGGGTGAGCCATCACTTTTAAGTGTGAAATTTTGTGTCTTTTTGTCCCTTTAGTAAACCTCTGTAGAGTCAGCGAACAAACATATAGGCAAAAAATAACTTGCCTTATTTGTGTTAGAAGACTCCATTTATAACCAACAGACAACGGTTTCTAAATGTGCACCACAGGTTCAAATTAAATCCTTGAGAAACAGCATTACATTACATTATTGGTGTGTGTGTGTGTTTGTGTGGCTCATTTATTCTCCACAGGAGTCGTTGGGGTGGAAACTATTTATTATGCAATGTTGGTGCAGCTGATGTTGGTGTTTGTTTGCTTTATTTCGCTCCTCGTGTGTGTTTGAGTATTGTAAGAGAACAGATCAGTCTGTCTTATTCCTTCTATTGCATGTTGTTCTGTCGTTTGTTTGTTCGTTTGATTGCATATTTGTTTGATCCAAATGTTTATCAGTCTCGTTGCTTCTATTGTTTTGTCTGTCATTCTGTCGTTTGTTCGTTCTTTGATTGTATGTTTGTTTGATCTATCTGTTTGTCTATCTTGTTCCTTCTATTATGTCTGTCATGCTATTTATTGTTTGTTTGTTCATTTGATTGTTTTGTTTTTTCAGGTTGTCTGTCTGGTTCCTTCTATTGTTCTGTTTGTCTTTTTGTTTCTTGTTTAATTGTATGTTTTTTCGGGCTGTCTGTCTTTGTTATTCTGTTCTCTCTGTCATTCTGTTTGTTTGTATTTTCGTTTGTTCTGTTTGTGTCATTCCTTCTGTTGTTCTCTCTGTCATTCTATCGTTTGTTTGTTTGTTAGTTTGATTGTATTTTTGTTTGTTCCGTTTGTCTGTCTGGTAGCAAGACACTGAACCCCAAGTTGCTCCCAATGGCAGGCTAGCGCCTTGCATTGCAGCTCAGCCGCCATTAGTGTACGAGTGTGTGTGTGTGTGTGTGTGTGTGTGTGTGTGTGTGTGTGTGTGAATATGGGTGAATTGGGACACCCAATTGGGTAACTTCTAAGGTTAAAAAAGGTGCTATATAAGTGCAGACCATTTATCTATCTGTCTCTCTCTATCTCATATCTTTTGTTGTTCTGTCTGTCGTTCTATCCATCATTTGTTTGTTTGTTCATTTATTCTGTCTTTCTGTCTCATTCCTTTTATTCTGTCTGTCATTTTATTGTTTGTTTGTTTGTTCGTTTTATTGTTTGTTTTGTCTGTCTCATTCATTCTTTTGTTCTCTCTGCCATGATATCTTCATTTGTTTGTTTGTTTGTTTGTTTTATTTGTCTGTCTCTTGTTCTCTGTTGTTTTATCTGTTGTTTGATTGATTTATGTTTGTTTGTTTTATCTCTCTGACACTCTTGTTTTGTTCTGTTTATAATTCCATTGTTTGTTTGATTGTGTTTGTTCGTTCTTTTTTGTTCCTCCTGTGTGATTGTAGCTATTATTTTGTTCAGTCATTGATTGTATGTTTGTTCATTCTATCAGAATGTCTCGTTTCTTCATTTGTTCTTTCTTCATGTGTTCTCTCGTGTGTTGTGGTGTGTGTGTGCATGCTTATGTAGGATATTTGAGAGTACCATTCTGTTGGAGGTGGTTCTTGTAACCATTGGCATGTGAATAACACTATTTCATGCTTGTAACCACATTTTGGAATGTTTTCAGCAGTGTGAATGCACAGTTATGACAAAACCAGGAAGCTTACAATCTCTTGCACCTTTAAAAGCCGGAGAAATAAATCATTCTACAGTGCGCTGGACCCCTCCTTTCTGTCAAGGCTCTCTCACACATGTTAGGTGATATTACATCTCTCTCACGCATATGACCCTTGTGTGTTTCCTGAAAGCACTGCCACTGGCACCTGCCGTAACCCAGCGGCAGTGTGTGTGTGGGACGATAATCCTGCTGTATCCTGACCAATTTGTGGCCTGTCTGCCTGTCTCTATGTCCGTCTATGTGTGTGCTCTCAGGCCTTCTGGCATTTCCAGCTCACCCACAGCAAACAGTTTTACAAATCAAAGCCTGTTTCTAAAAAACATTCCTTCCCAGCACTGTAGAACATGGAGGAAGAGAGGGAGAGGGGGAAAGTAGAGGTTTGGAGTTTTGTTTTTGCACGTTGAGGCCATGGAATCTGAACTGGTTAACCTTTCCCAGCAGCTGCTGCTGTTTGAACAGTCTGTTGTGATCCTGCCATTATGCAGTCCAGAGAAAACACTTCAGTGCAGGTTTGGCCACAAGGGGGCTGAGGGTACGAGGACAGGAGCGAGGGGACATTGTCTCTTTCTTTCAGACAGCCATACACTGTTGATCGTGTTTGGATGCAAAAATGTATTGTGGATCAAAGGGGTCAATTAAATATCTGTCTGTCTGTCTATGTGTGTATGTGTGTGTGTGTGTCTGTCTGTCATTTTTATCTATTGTGTCTATAAATCATTCTGTCTGTCTGTCAAGCATAAAATGTGACTCTCTCTCTCTCTCTCTCTCTCTCTCTCTCTCTCTCTCTCTCTCTCTCTCTCTCTCTCTCTCTCTCTCTCTCCAGGCTCTAGAGGGGAATGTATATGACCATGTGAAGGACTATCTGATATCCTTTTGTCGGACTGAACTGGAAGCGTTTCAAGCCATCCACAACACCTTCCAGTTCCTGCTTGAGAAGTCCAGTCGAGTGAGTCATGAATACCCCCTCCCTTCGCTTAGTTTCATCACTCTCAGTTTCCCTCTTGTTTTCCAGAAATGGATTCCCTCTGCCAACTCCTCATTATCGTCTCCCCTTTGAAGACATACACTCACTCCATTCCTCTTTTGTGCTGACAAACACATCTGTCTGTTTACTATTTCACTGCCAAAGGGTGCCTACATTTTACATACCATTAGTGTGAGCTATATGCATCTTGTTGTGTGTGTGTTAATACATGATAATAATAATAATGTTGCTTTATGTGTGTGAGAGAGAAAAGCTCTGTTCCAAAACCAAGTGAGCTGCCTTGCTGTCTTCTGCCTACCTAGTTCCCTTTTAAGGAAGCATCCAAATTGATAATTGATCCTCGTAAGAGACCGATTTGGAATGCTCTACATATGCAACGCTGTGCCCTAACCGTGGTGCAATAAAACTAACGACTGTGACCCAAATGAGCAGAAGAACATTTTGTTTCTGAATATTTGGTATCTATTTCTGCTATATCATGCTAGGTATCTCTGCCCACCATAAAAAAAAAAAATCTTGCCAATCTATTGGCAGATGGCACTTGACACTCTGCTCCTGATGCACTTGTCATCGAGGGCATATAAACCCGAGCCATTTCATCAGTATTTTTCGACTGAAGGGAAGAGAGCGTGTATCTCGGCCCCTTAACAGTGAGAAATCAGTTGTGCAGCTTGCATACGCAGCGTCTCATTCCCTCCTTTCAGGGAACCACGGTTAGTTGTAACTAATATGCTCCCTTTATAGTTGGACACTTCGACACTGTAAGTTGCTGACGCTATGGGAACTTTATACAACGGTGCTGTAATACTGATTTACAACATCAAACAAAAACATTGCTCTTCATACCAAAAGAGTCAATGATAGCAAGTCACAAGACCATAGCTAATACACAGTAATACCAGTCTCCTTTAACTTTCCTTCTCAGCAAGGACTTGGGAAGACAGAGAGGAAACCTCCAAGTATTAAAACCTGGCAAAGGTATTTGGGGAAGCCCAGCATGCAGTCAGACAGATAACCTCCAAGGACATGGAGGAAGCCATGCTCTTGGGCCAATTGGCCTTAACCCCAATGGGACACTGTACGTCCTGCAAATTGTAAGCAAGGACAATGGCGTCGACAACTTAGTGAGAAAGCCTTTGCTTGGAGATGGCCAAGCATATCAAATCACTGAATTGACTTGTATGGTCAATGTACATCCGTAACGCTCTCACAGGGTAAAGCATGTGTTGTCTGTGTGCCTTTTCTGAATCAAATGGAGGAGGGGAGAAAGAGGATGAGGTTCCCAAATGAGCTCTAAAGGGAATGGCCAAAAACTTGGCACATAACCTTCCATTGGCTTGAGAATGGTATTAGACAACCAGGTCTGAAGTATAGGCTGCTATAACCCATCTGTGTCCACAGCTCCGGCCGAGAATGCCAGATCGTGCCTCATGCCTGCAAGAGCAGTTCACTCCGTAGTGGAATTTTCCACAAGGGGGTATCCAACAGCTTTACCAGCTCTGGATAGCTAGCATGGCTAATAATAGTGCATCACCGGGAGCTGTAAGAGAGCATGACGCCACGTGTGATGTGGGACTCAGAGTTGGCCCATCATTGGAGAGGCCTCATATGTAATAAGCCCAGAAGGGTTACCCAAAACCCTCTGGAATTGTCACAGCAGAAATGGCTACCCACGGCTCAAACTCGTCTAGCATATAGATTGAGTGTGGTCGTCAGTCATACGTGCCGATATGTCCTCTGAGTCGAGTTTCATACCAAGAAGGAAACTTAGACTGGCACCAAAAGCTCCAAATGTACAAGCAGCAGATCCACGTGTTTGCACGCTTGTTCCTTGGATTGTGCTAAAAGCAACCTGTCGATGATGTAGTTCAATACACAGATCGAGCTCTGCATCATAAATGTATGGGGAGTCAGGCACAAGAAAATTATGCTGTGCTTTTTATGCCCTCGATGGCCCGTGCATCAGGGGCAGGGCGTCAAGTCAGAGATCGTAACTCCTTGGAGGAGTTCCCATAGTGTCAGCTACTGACTCTGTGTCGAAGTGACCAATTTGAAAGTTAACTTGCAAATGCACCTGTTAAGGGCATCTTTTCAATATTTTTGTTAATGTGTTGTGTTTCTATGTCCAGGTAATGCAAGACTTCAACCAGCAATTGTTCTTGCAAGAAAATCCTGTGTTTCATAAAGCACAAGACTTTCAGTTTCAACCAAGTGATAGCGATACGGTGAGTTTTTCCTGTATGCATATATTCACAAACATCACCTAGACTGTACCGTGATCATAGATTTACACGTGTACGAAACAGTGCTTGACAGCAGATCAATGTTTTGTCTGTTACATAATAGCAAATGTTGTTATTCAGTTGTGTAAAAGCACGGTGATTTGAATATTACAATTTCATTGTCTTCACGCATTAAAGATTGCAGATGTATTTACTTCTGCCATCTCCCAGCCTCAAAAAAAGTTTAAAGACTAGCAAAAATCCTCTTATGATGGTTTTAGCCCCTTTAAAATGACTTTTTCAGCAGTGAAGGTGGAGAATCCACATCTGGTTTTCTCATAAACATCTTGGTTTTGTTATTCAGTGAGCCAGCACTCTCTTAAGGCTGAAAAATACACTACGCAAGTTCTTTAAAAAAAAGCATGTAAAGCACGTTCAACGGAGTACGTTTTGGCCTATACTCTGTTTACTCCCAGCGTTTTCATTTAAATTCAGTGTTTTATTCAGCATTAACAGCATCATCAACACATACCTCTCGACTGTGCTGAAAAAAGTTTCTTCACATGTCATCATCACCTTTTATTTTTAGCTCGACACATCTGAGGGAACATAATTTCTTGTTCCTGTGGTGATTAGGAAACATCCTGCTGTTTAAAATCTCTTCGTCTGCTCTGCCTTTTAATCACGGCTCATTTTGTGAATTTTCCTTTTTTAAATGATGTGATCAAATTCAGCTTATTAAGCCTTTTTAACCCCTTTTAATCCTGTAGCTTATCTGATAGCTCATGTTCTTCAACTAGCTCTCTACCTTGTATCTGTCTGTATATTTATTTATTTATTACTATAATTTTTTGATATCTGTTTAGTGTGCTTTATTGGCATAACAGCCAACCTCACAGGTCATTCCTGTTATGCAGCACCTTTGGACCCTTGACTTTTTTTGTTGCTATTTAAGGAAGTATTTCTCTATCTATATATAGGTATGACTTAAATTTTAAGGATAATTTGAATATTTACGCATTGACAAGATGACAGGGTGGAAATAAAGAGCTACAGTTAAACATTAATCAGTTAGGTTTATAAAAAGGTGCCATCTTGATACAATTTGGACATCTCTTAAACATCTTTTGATATGTTCATATCAAACCGATTGCAATTCCTTTGATAATTTTATAATTTTTATTGAGGACATAGCCTAACCTCAAAATTGATAACTAGTACAAAAATATACAGCATTTCCAAGTTCAAAATGTTTGGGGGGGGGGGGGATTTACAGTTTAAAAAACACCTGGTAGCGTTGCACCAGCTGTACGTAAGGTTAAGTTGAGACGTAAAGTTCACACTAAGGGCTACTAGATAGTTTGTAACTAAGTCAGTGCTTAATTTGGTTGCATCACCTGTTCTTAAGACCAGACTTAACTAGAAGGTCGAAAGCTCTCCGTAAAGTGATGCGTATTTGCATATAATTACGTTTACCTTAATTGATCCAATAAGCAGCCTTCAAATTTGTGTACAAAAGTGTTAAACAGCCGTGAATTTCAATTTGGTCTTGTTCAAACCTTTTTTGCTCATAACTGTCATAACCGTCAGCTGTAATAAATTATACGGAATAAAACAAGATTTCATTAATTATATATTTAGCTTATGTAAATGGTAAATGGTTTGCACTTGTATAGCACTTTTTTTTAAACCTTTAGAGGTCACCAAAGCGCTTTACACTGTGTCCCAGTCACCCATTCACACACACATTCACACTCACACTCATACACCAATGGCGGCAGAGCTGCCATGCAAGACGCTAGCCTGCCATTGGGAGAAACTTGGGGTCCGGTGTCTTGCCCAAGGACACTTCGGCATGTGGAGTCATGTGGGCCGGGAATCGAACCGCCAACCCTGCGATTGGCAGCTCTACCACCTGAGCCACAGCTGCCCCATGTATGTAAATAACAATATTGCGTTTTTGTCCGACATGGGTGCAAGGTCCGCTTCACATATATATATTTGATTGGGCACAGTTTTACACTGGATGCCCTTCCTGATGCAACCCCCAGTGACTGGGGGGACTCTCATTCACACGTATGGGGCAATATAGAGCTGGAAAAATAGACATTTAATATCTATTCCATATATATTGATATGTTGAAGAAGTACGTTTTTTTTATACAGTGTTTTCTCCAATAAATGTAAGCAAGTATAAATGGCAACACCATCATACATGTTGAAAGGACTGAAGCCTTTCAGCCAAAGCCATGAGTTTATTGATTTCCATCTTTAAACAGTGCCGATTTAATCCTGTTTGGTCATTTTCTAATTTTGAGGAAATTAGAAAAACTTCTAAATTGATAACCAATAACGACATTTTTTTGTTTTTAACAATCATAGAAAATAAATAAATGAAGAAAAGCAAGCAATATATCTTTAAAAAAAAAAAAGTCGTTCATTTTAGTAGTTGGCAACATGCGTTCAAACTAAAGTAGCGTATCCCTGTTTATTGAATAGTGTTATTGTGATAAAAGAAAGCGAGCATATATTATTTACATCTTTAAAAAGTGTGAGTTTAATATTTTATCCACATTAAAAATACATGAATGATGGAGACTTGAGGATGTACTTGTATATACTGAAGTAGCATAGTAGGAATGACCTAATAACATATAACTGTATTGCCAATTCTTTTGCTCTCTCTCTCTCCCTCTCACTTTCTCCCTTCCGTCGTCCATTTATTGATGGATGCCGTATCCTATAGTCTAATTCTCCTCTCAGACAGCTCTAATGGTTGGTAGCTATTGTGTTTGCTAACATAAACATCTCAAAACATCTCTCTCTCTGACTGCTATGCTGTTTCTAACCTGATCCAATTTTCCTGTCTTATAACACTCTGTTTCTAACCTTCTCCTAACCCCACTGCACACGTGTGAATGCTCATCTCTGCCCCTCTCCGGCTCAGACTCTGAGTTCAGTGCAGCAGTTGGTGGACATTGAGCCGTCGGCCGTCAGTGTGATGAGAATGACTCTGGCGCAGGTACACACTGTCTGTTGGACTCACTTGCCCATCGTGGATCAGTGTTGTGCAGCCTGTTGTCATCATTTGCATGTCACCCTGTGGACCTTGTGTGTTGTGCTGAAACCAGAACTTTTGTTGTAGAGAGACAGGGATTCTTATTTCACTTGTTCTTGAGCCAAAATGGATACATTTTAAAGGGACACTATGAAAACTGTATATAACTTATTCAGAGTAACAGTTTATTTTTTCCTTTCCCTGATAAAAATAACAGCATTTAAAAGTGCACTCAGTAACTTTTGTCTTTGTGTCATCTTGGACTTACACTGACACCTAGTGGCTTGGTGCAGCATAATTTAAAATCAATAGTTTTTTTCAGATGCAATTGTAGAAATGTAGTATTCACACTCGGCCATGATTACTTCAATCAATGAGTGAAAGTGTCAAATAACAAGATGGCTACTAATATTAAGCGAGAAGTATTCATCTGGTCATGTGGCGCTAACATGGCAGCCCCCATGTGTGACCCTCTCCATGTAGAATAATACCGCTTTTATAAGGTTACTGACATGACTGGAGTATTCATTTTAATGTGAGTGCTCATGATTTCCAACATATATTGCAAAATTACAATTCATGTCTTTAGGAGATAAACTTTTTTAATTAGGGAAAAAATTACAGAGTGCACCTTTAAGGCATTTACATTACCTTGCATGTTGTCAAGTAATGAAGCATAATCATGTATAGGCCCTCTCATACCAAACGCAACGAAAAAAATTCAAGACGAATTGACGACATATGGCCCTATCACATTAAAAGCGACACAAATACAGCAATAGGTACAATAGGTGGCGCTGATGGACAATCAGTTTTGCTACAGTACACTAGGGGGCGCAAAGCAACTTTCATCTGGTCTGCCCATTACTGATGAGGAAAAAAAAACAATTTAAAAAAATCAGCTCACTGTGTTTAAAAAAAAAAAAAAGAAGCATGCTTTGTGGCGTGCAAATGATCGTTCCCAGTGTGAAAGACTCCATAGGAATCCATTGTTTCTATTAAAAATGTTCAATAGCATTTGGTGTGAACTGGCCTTAAGATTGTGCTTGTAAACACTCATTATTTCCACTAAGCACGCATGCAGAAACCGTCAGAGACACAAACATTCCAACACACTCGGTCTCAGAAAGCATCTTTCCGTGAGCAGAGGCACATGTTATTGATTAGGCCGTCTCTGAGCGGTTCTGGTCCATCTGGAGGCCCTGAAGACTCTCATGTGTTTCCCTGAACGCTCGGGCTACACAGCATGCCTCAAACATGTACGCCACATCTGCTTCAGAGCACATGCAGAGGGAAAACAGGAAGACACAAAACAGCTCTACAGGAGAGCGATGTTTGGATGCAAATGTATCTCTCATCCTTCTCTTTTGTCAGCTGTAGAGGGCCGATGTTGACATCAGAGTAACGTGGCAATATTGGGTGAAGACAGTTCTGTTAAAAGGCTCAGATTGAGTTTGTATTGATCAATGTGCTGTCAGACTCAAAACAAATGTACACGGCAGCAATACGGGTTGCAGCATCAACAATACTACCAAATAGGGTTGTAACAACAACTGAATCATGTCTTACAATACTATAGCAGCTACATTTACACAATACTCAGTAATATAACAATAGGGTTACATAATGTAAAAAAAATTACATTTGAATTTATTTTTTGGGGGGTTTTGTTTTTGTCTAATTCCTGGGAGGGATGGAGGGAGGGAGGGAGTGTGTGTGTGTGTGTGTGTGTGTGTACAAATACAAATCTGGTATATACTTATTAGTAAAGGTTTTGCACAAAATAAAAAAGTCATATATTTGTAAAAATTAAACATTTTTCACCCTCATTCTGACCCTCTCAGAAACGCTTGGTTTTGGTGCTGCTTCTCTTTTAAGACTTGACAATATCGAACTAATAAAAACAGTTGGTAAATTAACTGAAACTAAACTAAATAATTAGAATTTGAAAACAAAATAAAAAATGTATCTATTTTAAAAACACAAAACTATAAAAACCTTGAAGGTTGATTTTTTTTTTTTTTTTTTTTTTTTTATAAGTATCGGAATTCCTGTTGAAGAACTACACTACCCATGAATCCTGTAAGGAAAGATTAACCAATCAGGGGGTTGCAGCCAACAAACTGCAGCAAAAGATCCCAGCAGCGATATCTGTCTGTTTCCCTACACCCTTAAACTACATATACCTTTCTATATCTCTAAATATTTTGTGACGTACTACAAATATGTTGTTTCTATACTTATAATCAACAACTTTAAATCAGTTGTTTTGTATTTTCCCATCATTGTTGATTTGAATACATCATCCGCAATGCTTCATGGTATTGTAGTTCATTCCCTCATTAAAGGCGTTATGTACGTTAGTCTTGCACCTTTGTCTTTTTTGTCAGATTTTCAAAGACTTTTTTGCTTCAAATCAACGTTTATAATGTTGTGATTCACCTCTGAACTGGTTCGTTTGGTTTATGGATTATGAGGATTTAATGAACTCCCTGTTGGACAAATGAATGGAAAAAATGATGACTGAAATACCGGATAGGCACTGTTGCACTCTATTGTAGACAACTTCAATTCAATTAAAAAAGAACGTTTGCCATAGGAAACTGTTGTAGCTATTGTACATGCAACTGTCATTTGAAAGCTACTGTTTAATGCAGAGTTTAAGAATCTCCTCACGCTCAAAATGCAACCTCCGCTCATGTTGTTTTTGTTATTATGCTTAGAGATAAACGAGATAAACAAATGCAAGGGTGGGAAGGATAATTAGTAGAGGATTGCCTTGAAAGATGCCGTGATCGAGGGATTAGAGAAAGAGACTTGAAGGAAATATGGGATTTTAGAAGACTTTATATGTATACATTTTATTTGTACATGCACACACTCCACAGTGAGGCCCAAATCACCTCCTTTAAAGAGTTATTTGTAGCATCTCAAGTTGGTTAATTAATGGATTGTGATTCAGGTTTGTTACCATAGGGGGTAAAATGTTTTAAGCCCTGTCCCTAGACCTGTGCTTTTGGTTTTTCAGTGGACCCTTTTCACATTTCCGGGTTTGCGACGTGGAATTAAACGATAGCAGAGTCGTCATTGAAGAGAAATTCCTAATAAAATGTATCTTATCAGCAAAGCAAGTTAGGCGGAAGTTAGGCACCATTGCAGAAGTGTTGTCTTGTTTGCTAGATTTACTTGCGTACAGACGTCATCAAACTGTGTGAAAAGGGTCCAGTGTGAACTTGAGTTTACACTTAACAGTCTAATCTTAGAGCTGTGATTCAGTTAGGTGTGTGTTGCTGTGGTAACCAATCCTGTGTGTGTGTGTTTTAGAGTCGACAGCTGGAATCAGAGACGGGCACCACCGAAGAACACAGTCTCAATAAAGAGGCGAGAAAATGGGCCACACGTGTTGCCCGCGAACACAAAAACATCATCCATTACAAACGGGTTAGAGATGCACACATTCACACAACCCAACAACAATTAAACTCAAAAACAAAATCCATTACAAACATGTGAGCACAACACAGACACACAGATCTGCTGTAAACTTGTGAATTACATACTCTTATAAAAAAAAAACATCCATTACAAATGCTTGAGTCACACAAGCAAGTAATTCAAAACATTCATGTGACTTTGCAACCGACCACAAACAGGATCATTGTCATTACAAATGACTGTAACATAATACTCCAGTTTTGACACATGAAAGCCAGAAATGTATTCCAATATACTCTACGCAAGTATGTCAATGACCGCAAAGTACACAAGTTATGCGAGTTACCACAAGGGGCGCTATAACGTGCTGTGGCATAGGTTGTCTTCTTCTATGGAACGATTTTTATTTCAGCTGAACTACTGTCATGGCAGAGTAACCGTTTGAAGAGTAAGTTAGTTACACTGTAGAGATATTTATAGCTAGCTACCTGAATAAAAACATCAGTTTTAAAGGCATAAACGTTTGAAGGTATCTCTGTCGCCCCCTAGAGTACTGAGATTTGTTACTGACACAGTTAAAGATAGTGGAGCCGTGCATTTGCGGTGTATTAGCTAAGGGTTTGTGCCCTCTTTTGTGTACTTGCGTAAAGTTTGTTTCTGGCATGTAGGTCAAGTCTTGATTCCAAAATATGAACCATAAAGAAACGTTAATTGTTCGATTAGCCGCTCGCAGTATGATGCGGTAATACTGGGTTTTTTATGTTTCATTTGTTTTATAGATTAGATGCTAATTGAGCTTAATTACTATCATTTTTATCTTAACGGCAGACTCAAGAGGAGTGCGAGGCGCTCGGGACTCCGCCCACAGAACAGAGCCGGAATGAGCTGGAATTCCGAATAGAGGAAGCAAAGGAGAACATCCGCAAAGCAGAGGTGATGTTTGTGTGCGCGCGCCTACCTACTTAAAGGGATAGTTCACCCAAAAATGTAAATAGTCATCTTATACTCACCGTCATGTCGTTCCAAACTTGTATTATCTTTCATTATTCCATCGAATGTGAAATTAGAAATTGTTCAAGGAATGTTCATGCTGCTCTTTTATTTAGGCTACAATAAAAGGGAGATGTAAAGTCATATGCATTACATTTACGCTTTGTTTTGCTATTTTGGAGCTTGACAGACTTAGTCCCCATTCATTTTAATTGTATGGAAAAGAGCAGCTCAGACATTCTTCACGTCATATAGGTTTGGAACAACATGAGGGTGAGTAAATGGTGACATAATTTTCATTTTTGGGTAACCTGTCCCTTTAAGTGATTGTTTCAAACAAAATGTGTTTTCTGGTGTGTCCGTTCTGTAAGAAAACACCTGAATGAAGCTGCAAATGTGTTTGTATGGATGAATCTTGTGTAGCAATTCATTTATTTGAGGATCATTTAATTTGTTTGCGTGCATATGAGCAGTATTATAAAGCCAAAACAAGACCGAAGCACTTTAGTAATAATGTGATTTTGTCCCAAACGTCCCTTTCTTTCTCTCTCTGTCTGCAACGAATGCATTTCCTTTCCTTGTGGAGATGCGTTTGCTCTTGTGGTTGGTTCAGAGTCAGAATGTCAGTCTCCTTGTCTAATCAATGTGTCTTCTCTAAGATGCTCTGTCTTCATTCCCATTACTGAAAGCAGCCACAGTGCCCTCTGCTGGCCCTGGCTTTGACATCTGTTATAACTTACAGGGATAATTCACCCAAAAAAATGAACATTCTGTCATCTTTTACTCACCCCCGTGTTATTCTATACCTTTCTATCTTACGCAGAAGACTTATATTCCCATAAAAGCATACTATGTCCAAATTCTGTTAAAGACAAAATAGCACCATAATTGTAGTCCATATACCAGTAGTTCTCAACCTTTTTGACTCCAAGGCCCTCCATTGTTGGACAAAATATTCCAAGTCCCTAATGTACATTATTAGATATTCATAGTGTGGTGCCGAGCGGCATCTGGGCAGAGCGAGGCCGGGAAGATAAGTGGTGAATGAGGTCCTCCTGTATGCCACACCGGTCTCGCGTTCCAGTGAGGGGCGGCGGGAGTATTTAAGGAGAGGAGACAGCGGTAGACGAGTGAGAGACGCACGAGTCTAGTTTTTCCAAAGTCTGTTATGGCAAGAAACTACTAGCGTAATTAGATTAAAGCAAATTGTCATGATACATTTTGCGATTCCAGAAATGTCTAGAACTGTATGTTCTTCAAAAAAAAAAAATCAAGCTGTTAAAGGGAGTTATTACATTTTTTTTGTTTTGTTTAGTTTTTTGCATTTTCAGTAAGTTGAATTATAATAATTATATAAAAATTATAATAATCTACTTTATTTTAAATAATTGAGATCTTGAGGCCCCCTGGTTGAGAACCACTGGTCCATACGACTAATGCCGAGTTTACACAATTTTAAGCCCGATTTTCGCTCGCCAACAGTTTTGTGGAGATCGCCGACAAAAGCCCGAAATCATACACAAATCAGAGCTCGCACCCATGAGTGAAGATCGCAATGTATGAATTATTAAAGACGTGATTTGAGAGAAGTGCCGATGCATTGCCAATGTTAGTGAAAGTCGTGTAGTGTGTACGAGGCATTATGCACCCCATTCGCTCAAGACTCGGTTCCCATTTGCTTTCTTTGTGTGGGGAAAAAAGCACCTCAGAAAATCTGTTAAACTTCTGCTTTGGTGATTTATTTATTTTTTTTTAAAGAAGAATAAAAGTCACACGGGTTTGGAGTAGTAATCCTTTGGCCAGTAATGAATGTCCCCAGATTTTATGTTGTGATGCTAAGTGTTAAGTAGTCTATTATGTAGCAGATCCAAACTGCGAAAATTGCATTATAAAACACCATCTTTGTTTTTCCTTTTGAACTTTGAGTCTCTGAAGCCAGCTTGTCTAAATTCCCTATTAGTTCTTAGACCATTAAATATTTAATAGCGCCATTAGAACTAATGGAGAAAAAGGAAACACAGACAACAACATAATAATAACACAATATGTAATATAACATGAAGTGCAGTTTGGAGATGTTAACCTTTCGTTTGGTACTGTCTGTAGTTAAGAGAAAGTATATTCATCAACAAATACAATAAAAATGTAATTGTTCTTTAATTGTTTCCTTTGAAATGTTTCCCCCCTCCATATTGCTGAAATAAAAGACTGTTTAAAGCATGTATAGTGTTTCTAATCACCAAATATTTACTGTTTGTTGTCTGTGAGTGGAAATGGTTTAGTCTTCAGAAAGTCAGTTTGCTTCTTGCCTTATAATGAGATTTGCTGAAGCGTTCGTTCTGCGTGGACGGCTGTACACCCCTGAGATCAGACGGCTCAGTTGCTATTAAGAAGAACCACCGTAGATGTTCACTGCTGAATGCTCTTCTGCCTGTGTCGAGATATTGAGCTTTAGGGATGTTTTACTTGCATTCACAGTGGTTTTCTGAGTTGCCTTTCAAGCACTCTTTTTGGTTAATTCTTTATTTTATTTTTCGTTTTTAATTCAAATTAATTACAACAAACACTACCATGTTTTATACTTATGGTGCGTTCACATACAACGCAAAGAAAATGTTCTCCTCCCATTGCTCGCGCGAGTTTCACCACTGGATTATAAATTTGTGTTTAAAGTCACGTTCGCGCGAGTACGACTTGGTTCATAGTAAAGTACAACCAATAGCTGGAATCAAGTAGACGCGCATATTTTCAGATCTTACCAGGTTGTCCAACTTCCTCGCTCCCTTTCCTCCAAGCGATGTCTTTTTCCGTCCGGTCTCTGTACATGTATGACGTTGTGTCATCCAATTCCGAGTGCCCACATACCGCTACAACAATTTTTTCATCCATTTTTCCAGTTTTCTTCTGCTACTATGTCAGTATGTCAGTGACATCCGGACAGTCTCAATGCTGACAGGCTTTCGCGGCAACGTGTCATGCGAATTTCTCGCACGGATATGCAAATGAAGCGATTTCACGCGTTCGAGTCGCGTCATTTGTTTCATTCACGCCGCCCGCCGTGAATTTGCATCTATTTGGATCTTTGCATTGACTTCGCCTGTAATCGTGCCATGCAAAATGCTCTCTTCGCGTTGTATGTGAACGCACCATTAGAATTGTTCTTTACAAATGTACTTTACTGTTGAAATAATATATCATTCCATACAAGGGTTGAATTGGGTCAAAATGGTCCAGAGCAGGAAAAAAATTTAAATAAACTTTTGTCAATCCATTCCATGTCTTGTTTGCTCCTTTTCCTGCAAGTCTTCATTCAACATCTTATAGCTTCTTTTGATTTCGGGGTGATATATGATGGGGCATTTTTCATGAGATTCATACATTTATTTGAAGTAAAGTCCATTTACAGCCGTTAAAAAAATATAACTCATTTTCACTCTTTTCTGTCTCTTTCAGACAGTAAAGCTGAAAGCAGAGGCGCGCTTGGATCTTTTGCGGCAAGTGGGCGTTTCCGTAGATACGTGGTTGAAAAGTGCCATGAATCAGGTGATGGAGGAACTGGAGAACGAGCGCTGGGCGACACTGCCCACCCTCACCACCCATGATCTCTCGATTTCAGTGAGTACCTCATTTTCCGCAAGCCTCTGGGAGTCTGCTTTGAGTATTGTAATTTACTTTCTTGTGTTGACATACTGATTGTTTTTAAAAAAGGATGTTGAGGAAGGACACATCAAAGAGCCTTTTTTTTTTAAGTTCTAATTCATCTGGAGATGGGCATCTGTTAGCATTCACATTCATCTAAATCGCAGTTGCTTGGCTGGCATTAACACCCTGTAAGCAACCTGAAGATTTACATCTTTTTTATTTGATTTCAGTTCTGGAATCATATTTTCTTTCAGGCAGTCACCTGAGCCTTAAATGTGACTGATCACTCCATTTTGAATCTGCTCGCAGCTGCCAGTAAAAAAAACATCAGTCTATTTCACGCTGTTAAGAGCCCTATATTATCCATAGATAATATCCGTTATCTACTATAATGACATTTTTGCAGTTTATTTGTTGTTCGTAAAAAATAGGGATGCACTGATATGAACATTTTTGGTCTATACCACCTATGCTAACAAAAATCGATAGGCCGATACCGATATTTTGCCACTTACCTTATTTTGTCATCAGTTCACTGATTTACTTAGGAATACTTAAAACGTTTTTTTTTTACCGTTCTAACAATAAACAATTTCCAACAGATCTAATATCCAATATATATAATTTTTTATATCTCTGAAGTCAAAGCCTGCTGGTTTCAAAGCCTTTCGGATGTTTTCCCTAATCATGTAGCCTAATTGCCGTTTTCAAAACCGTCACGTCCGTTTATGGCGTTTTTTCCGCATTAAATGTAAAGTTGTTCTTAGGGTTGCCAAACCTTCTACAAATTGTGGCTTTTATTATTTCAGGATTTTTACATTTATATTCACAAATTTTCTACAAGTGTGTTACTTATTATTCATAAACTAAATAAATAATTTTTCATATTGGAATCTTCATTCTTATTACCGATATGACGATGGTTTCAATTTGGTCAATAATTGCCTGATAAATATCGGCAGCTGATACATCGTTGCGTCATTAGAAAAAAAATATTTAATCAGAATGCGCAGCTATTTTTGAAAGCCATTAAAGGAGAATGAAGTTAAAATATCAACTTACAGGGACTAACTGGCAAAACTAACCAGGCAAACCTTGACCCGAGTTGTTTTAAAATTTATTTGATTTAATTTATTATGATTTATTATTGGCCACAAAACTATTTTTTGTGTTTTGAATCATATTTAGTGTTGTTTAGAATTTTTTTAATTAGTTGTTATTTGTATTTTATTAAAAAAAAATGAGTAGATGGGTTTTATATTTAGTTTTTGTTTTGTTTTTTGGCTGTTGCATTTTCATTCGTTTCACTCTATAGCTCGTTAATTTTTGTTTGCTTTTGTTTTTTAGTTTTTCCTAGTTTTAACACTTATTTATTTATTTTGAATTCTAGTATTTATTGGCAGCCATTCTTTATTTATCTCTTAAATATGTTTAATAACAATTTCTAGTGTTATCACTATCTATTGTCATTTCATTTGTAAAGATTTCAAATGTTATATCTCACTGCGTATCTGAAACAAAAATTAATTCAAAGTGATTTTATATTCATGAAAATTCTATTTTAGTTTTTTTACATCATATTTTAGTTTAGTTTCAGATGTTTGCCGACTTTTTATTTTTTTGTATCAAAAATTAGTTAATTTAAGTTTTCATTTTTGTTAACAAAAATAACATGGCTTTGAATGACATCCCAGACGCCCAGTTGATTGAAGCACAGGCACATTCACCCCCTCAGAACAATGCCAGCCTCCCCACTCTTTCCTTCCTGAGTGTGTCTGTGGTATTGTGTTCACACAAGCCTAAACAAACAGTTCACACACATTACACATGCCATGGCGTCTCCGGGCAGTCAGCACTACTGATTACGACCCTGCCAAAAACCACCTACATTCCCTGTGCCAGAGGCCTCCCAGGACACCCTGTGACACCCATTAGTGTAAAGCTGAGCTTTGAATTTTAATTAGTATTGGAATACATAATGGAGTCAACCACAGGTGTAGTGTAGTGTGCATAAAGGTAATTTATTAAAACCTTAATTAAGGACAGCAAACGTTATAAAGTAATCTACAGGAGTTTAGTTCACTGCACTCTTCAGATTGACCTCTGTCTGTGATTAAATATTCAGCTCACATCACCCTGCAGCACAGACAGAAAGAAAGAGAATGACATGGGAAAACAGGAAAGGTAAAGAAAGGGGAAGAGAGAGAGACGGATAATGTAGGGTGACACAGCAGCATCGGCTTGAAAACGAGTCGATAAATACGGTTGGTTTAAAAGACCTGTCTGGAGAGCAAGCCTTGAGTGTGCAAGTGAAGCAAATGGAAATGTTATATCACCAGGCTTTAAGATAACTGACCTCAATGTGCCTTTCTGATCTCTGTATTTCCCCATCATAAGCTGAGGTGGTGTTTTATGTCAGTAAAGTGGGTGGGGCTTACAGTCACCGCCCACCACATCACCAGTTACATATTACAATGTCCCCCTCCTCGCCAGGTCTGTGGTTTGTCAACATAACAATGACAACTCAAGCTATAACCACAATAGAAAGTTCTCTCTACTTTCATTGATTGACTTGGGTCGGTTTTTAACCTTTCTTGTAGCCCTTAACCAATCAAAAGCCTTTTATGTCAAACATCTGTTATGTTTACAAACGCCTGTGTAGGCATGTGTGACCAGTTGTTCTTTAAAAACCCGGTTCCCACGTTTTGTTTCCTGGGTGTGGGGTCACCTGATTGACACTAAACCAACTAAATTGTCCATGCAGGCAGGTGGGTAGAAGCGGAGAAGTGTTCACACCTATAGACCTCCTATGTTAATCCTGCTTTACTAACAAAGAAAGCCAGCACCTAGACTCCTGAAGGGTTTGCACACCGTTTTGAAGCATTTAGTGGTTTCGGATGAGTGTACTGTTTGTTTAGTGCTATGTTAGAGATGTTTGTTGTCCTGTTTGATTAGACGACGGTGGATTTGGACAGAGAGGAGGGAGAAGAACTGGAGGAGAACATGGAGACGTATGACGACAGCAGCTCTAGTCCTTCAGGAACCTTGAGGAACTATCCTCTCACCTGCAAGGTGCTCTACTCCTACAAGGTAAAAGACAACAACCCATGCAACACACTTACTGTCTTTTTAGATTTTACTTAAATACACTGTCGTGCTGTTGGGAAAGCAAACTTTTTTTAACTTTGTCTATACCTGTCTCCAATATGTTTGCTTCCCTGACCATATACAGGATCTTTCATGCGCTGAAAATTTTTCAGCGAAACAACATTGACCGTACTAGGCTGTTCTTTCATTTTTTGCTGATTTCATTTTTGTTGTTATAAAAATGGATTCCTCAATCTGAGTGGTTCAAAACTTGGTGAATTTATTTAGTTATGCAATCTGAACAGAAGAAAACAATTGGACTTCATTCGATGAGTCTAAGTGGTCCTAAAAAAATATGCAGCACCTTGGATGTTAGCGGTCAAAATTGACCGACCATAGGAAATGAATGGGGAAGACCTTAACACATGGACGGATTATGACTTGCAAAGGCCCCGGGGCCAATTATCTCCAAAGGTACTTCTCGTTTTCATTGTTGATGGGTTTTTGAGCAGGGGGGATCGCACAACCTTGAAGCCCAATACGTGAGTGCATATACGTGAGGGACAGTCGATATTTTACATTAGTGTGTATAAATGTGTATAGTTTATAGTGCATGTGCTTTTCCCACTGTACTTCCAAAAATGTGAAATTCTTTCTGCTGTGTTGATTTGTTGGGCTCCATCATTTCACTGTGTTTGGTCTATTCACGCACATGTGCACTCTTCAAACACCCATCAGAATGCCGCACATGCGTTTACATGGCCACATAAAGCCACATTCTCAAGGAGAAAACCTACATGTGTTAAACCGCTTTCTCGTAATCCCTTAAACGGTGTAAGGAAATCTACATTTTCGTTTACATGACATTTCAGATCGCCGTTTTCTGCTAAACCCCTTCAATAAACCGTTTTCATGTGCATGTAAAAGTGGTCCATGTGTTCAGAAGTGATATGATAGGTGTGGGTGGGAAACAGATCAATATTTAAGTCCTTTTAACTATAAATTCTCCTCCTGCCCATTAGGTGGCGATATTCATGAAGAATGCGAACTGCCAAAAACAAAAGTATATCAGTGTTTCCCCTAGGTTTATAGCTTTGGGGGGGTAGCAGACGGACACCGACACAAACACTTAGAGGAATCACGGTGTTCAAAAACGCAGATATTTTTGACTGCTTTTCAGGTGGTTGACGCGACATATTTTCCGACGCTTGCTCTCTGTCCACTGGTGGGAGTGTGTGATGGGGAGTCGACTCCAAAAGAGTCGATTCCTCGACGCTGAATAGCCCCAGAATTGGGGTCGACTCCAGCACAGGAATCAACTCTGTGTCGACTCCGTTATTGTGTCCAAAATCACTCACTTGGGAGTGTCTAATCCCTTTAAAAATAATTTTTTTTTGTAAAGTCGAGTAGATTGTATATTTTTTTACATTTTAAAGAAAACCTGTAATTGAACACCCCTAGAAGTACGTTCTTCATCAAATTTACTACTCAGACAGTATGAAAATTTGGTCGCAGCTTATCTCTCACTCTTTCTCTCTTGTTCTCTTTCAGGCTTCTCAGCCAGATGAACTAACAATCGATGAGCATGAGATGTTGGAGGTTATAGAAGATGGGGATATGGAGGACTGGGTTAAGGTAAAACAAGCAAGCACGCCTTTTTCCAGCCTTGGATTTATAAGATGTTCCTATAAAAGAAGAGAATGCTCATAAGTGACTATTGCAATGATTGTCATGTATGATTCCAGGCGCGGAATAAGTCAGGTCAGGTGGGCTACGTTCCAGAGAAATACCTGCAGTTCCCCACCTCTAACAGCGTACTGAGCATGCTCCAGTCTCTCGCTGCACTCGACTCACGCTCACACACGTCTAGTAACTCCACCGAGCCTGAGCTGGCCTCAGGCAGCTTCAACGGAGACAGCAGCAGTGAGTGTCTTAAACACACACACACACACACACACACACACACACACACACACACACAAAGTAAAGTAGATGCCGAAATGTTCATTCTGGCCTACTGTGGAACTTTGTATTACCTTGGTACTATGTCCACAAAACCATGGTAATACAATGGAAATGCAAAGTTCAACAGGAGGTCAAAATAAACATCTGGGCGACTGCATTGCGACCAATTACAAAACAAATTCCCCATTGTCATTGATTACCTGATAATATCATGTAAATTAAACATTTTAAAGCCTGGAAAAGTCATGGAAATGTAAAAAAAAATCTGCATGTAAGAAAATCAACAGGAGTAGCTGTTTGTAACACCTGATAAAAACATGTCAAGCGTTGTTGCTGATCAAGACAATGCAGTCATAATTAAACAACTTTCATTTGGTTAAATATTTAAAGATGCAATAAAATTCACATATAGTCGTCTGGATATTGCATTGAAAAACATTTGTATCTTTCTGTTGTGATGTCTAAAAATGTATAATAAATGTACCCTTTCACAATTCAACACCATTACAAATTCAAAGTTTTTGTAATTTAAGATAATATAATATAGAATATTTTCAGTATACATTGGATATTATGATAAGCTTGGAAAAGTCATCTAATCTAATGTCATGGAAATATTTCATTGCTCTTTGTGAGTGTAATGTCTGTAAAATTATTGTGCTGAAATCGACTCTGCTCGCTTTACTTTTCTGATCTTGCTTTTCCACTGCCGTTTAGTGCTGCCTCATCGTGGGTGGGAGTATAGGCTGATCGTCATAGTTGTGCCGCCTTCACTGCTGTTACATCATCTTAAACGTGACACAAAACTACAAACAATAACACGACTGCTAGCTGTTAGCTACTAGCTCATCGTGCTGCATAAAGCAGTTGTTGCATGGTGATTCTACACAAGTGTAACAGTTAAATTGGTCTGGTTGTTTTAGAAGCAAGTTTCCAGTAGCTGGTCAACTAAATAAAGTGAAGCTTTCAAGCAGAGTATAGAGTTAAAGTACATCCTCCAGCCGGGCACTCTCCCTCCCATTGCTCGCCGGTTTAGATAGCGTGCGTCCATTTGGTCGAACCACTTCCACTTTTCCTTGATGGTTCTGTAGTCACTTTTAATTGGAATTTTTTTTTAACTTTTCCCTACACTGTTGGTAGGTCCGGTGGTAGCCGTGTGCGGCCAACAGCAGAATCGCTTTCTGAAAGATTAATTTAATTTCGTTCGTCGCTAACGAGAGGAATGTCTGCACCTTGTTTATTGACCACGGCGTGGTTTTGCGCACAGCCATTTCTTTTTTCACAATTCGAAAGTCGCGTGAACAAATGATACTGCTATCGCTGTTGCTAACTTTAAAACTAGAGGGTTGATGTCCCGTGTCGAAAATCCGGTGACGCTGGTAGTGACGATTCTCTCTGACCAATCAGTGATCTGCAGGTTTTACCGTCACATTTAGTATTGACTCGCTCGCTTGGAATCTCGACAGAGGTGGTACTAAAAAAGTACCAGATACTATCCACAGTGGAAAACCCCCAAAAAGTGAGTCGAGTCGAGTTGTACCATGCAGTGGAAAAGCCCCATATGTATTTTAGACATTTTACCATGTTTAGGCTTTGCCTGGTCATGGAAATTTCAGAGAATTATAGAACTGATTGCCAGGCCTGGAAAGTCATGGAAATTAAGAATCTTCAAAGTCATACATTTTCTAGCTGTTTTTAAAAATATTATTATTCTTGTGAATGTGATCCCTATAAAAGGAATTTTAAAAATCCTTGTCCAGAAATGTATTCAAGGAAATAAATGGAAAAGTTGAAAATATGAAATAATGAAAATACTTTGGTGCAAAGGGTTGGAAACCCTTTATGGTAATGCCGTGGTTTTTGGACATGTACTCTGGTTATACCGTGGTTTTCTTTAAAGTACCTTGAAGTACTATGTAAATATCATGATATTTGAATTTAAATGAATGAATATCTAATACCATCATTATATCATGGTACTACCAGACTGCTTTTATATTAAGGATTAAGTTGTAATTAGGACGTTTTTGAGCAACACCTCAAAAAAAATCGAACTATCTTCCCACCAATTAATTACACCTTTCCATCCGTCTTTGTCTCTCTCAGTGAGTTTTGTTAAGGCCATGTACGACTATGAGGGTCAGACAGAAGATGAGTTGACGTTCCCTGAAGGCGCCATCATTCGGATCCTCAACAAGGACAACCAGGAGGATGACGGCTTCTGGGAGGGCGAGTTTAACGGGCGAGTGGGCGTCTTTCCATCCGTGCTGGTGGAGGACCTGACGGCTTCAGAAAATGGTGATGCTCACTGTGGAACAGACGCACAAGTAAGACCAGCAGCACTCACTCTGACCAGTGTAAACATTTTGACCCTGTGTCTTGTATTTCTGAGTTGGTTTGATGTCTAGTATGCCTGAGGCTGTGATTGGTACAGGCGTGGCTGCTTCCTTCCTGTAATTATCATGTTATCCGGTGTCGGGCTAAATCACAGCCCATTTCAAAATACTTGGACCACAGTGGGTAGCTGTTTATATTGCCTGATCAAAAATTCTTTAGTCTTTCCTGTTATACCTGAAAACATAAATATAGTCATAATTAAATGGTACTTAAATGCAGAAAATATCATTATAATATTTTAGTTTTGCTGAAAATAACATTGTATTCTTTTGATGCCTATAATTACAACACATGTTTACTACATCTAATGTGTCTGTTCATATGTTTATTTGTCCATTCATTCATTCATTGGTTTATACACTTTATCTGTTTGTCTGTCTGTCATTCTATCCTTTCATCTATCTCTCATCCATTCATCCATCTACTGTATCTCTCCATTCATCCATCTTACAATCTATCTTTCACTCATTCTTTTCTATCTATCTATCTATCGCTCTTTCTTTTCAATCGAACTATTACTCTTTCCAACCATCATCCATTCTTTTTTCAGTCTATCTCTTTCTCTTTCCTCCATTCATCCATCCATCCATCCATCCATCTTTCTTTTCAATGTATATATCGATCTATCACTCTTCTTAATATATCTCTTTCTTGTCAATCTATCTATCTCTCTTTCTGTCCATCCAGCTAACCATCCTTAAACAAAAATAACCAATCAAACACCAATAAACAAACTTTGAGATATTAAGTGCAATAAATTCATCTGGTTTTACATACAATATAAATGCACATCCATTCGGGGGAAATGTTCTCTTGACTGTAATCAGATTAATCTATATCGTCCTCCTCAGGTGTCCCCATGCCAAAGGCTTCATTCATCACTTCCTCCTTTGCCACTGTATGATCTGCCACCCTGCAGCGCATATAGCCCAGAGACCAGCACAGCACCCTCTCTGCCCCGCTCGCCATCTGTCAACGGAGAATACAAACTGCTCCTGCCACATAAACCTTACGTTCATAGTAAGACAAAACTGCTCGAATAGTCATTTCAGTCTGAATTCCTTAATATTATACACCGCTATTTCTTCCTGTCTACTAAATTTTCATTTGTTTTCCATTTGGTTTAGATCACAATTCCAGTTTAAGTCCAGAGAGCCCAGGCTTCTCTCAACCATTGAGACTCACTCCAGACGGATCTGGCTCTGGGAAACTCAGACCTGTATGTGAATAATAGCGTTTGTGTGTCTGTTTTATAATCGTCCTGTACTAATTTGTTATAGACAGTATTTTCTAGAAAATCTTACGATTTTTCATTTGTAAGATTTTGGTATTTCTTCAAATGTATTTTGGAAAATAAATTGTACTACTTATTTATTTATTTTTTTTAAACGGGTCATGAAATTTTCTGAATAGTTGTATTACTTTCCCTGAGGTCCACTGATATTGTTGGTAAAGTCTATTTTTGTATTAAAACAGTCATAATTTAGTAATATATGACCATTTTTCACCCTGTCTCTGGCCCTCTGTCTGAAACGCTTGATTTTGGCATAAGCGCCTCCTTAAAACTTCAGTGTAAATGGCCGCTGTTATGACTGGTTAACATCATGCAGCCCCTCGAATAGAGCCATTTTTGAAACTCGATAGGAAGAAACTAAATAAGCACCAAAACATTCTAAAACTAAATGTCAGAGTTTACACATAACACACATCCAACACATTGCATCCGAATATATTAAAATGTTAACCTCAAGCGCAACAGTTAACATTCACACCCTATCTACACTGGACACGAGAGTTGCGTCGCATCAATAGCAATAAAACCCATTATAATCAATGATGATGTCTACCATGGAAGCATCTGTTGCGGCGTGTTGCACCAACATTAAACAGATTTTCCATTTGCACATCCGGGCAGCAGCTGAATGACAGAGAGCTTCTCCTCATCAGAGTTGTAACTTGACAATGCATCTTTTAAAAGCGGCCTGAGATATGTATCAAGTGGTCAATGACATCAGTCTGTGCATGTTTATGTAGAAACAAATTCAATCCAGACAGGTCTTTTCTTCACTTGTGTGACTGGAAAAAGCACCAGTGGTTGGGACAAGGGTGCAATGACGTAAAAATAGGTGTTACATATGCAGATGTATATGGTCCTTGTGATGTCACAAGTTCCATGAATTCCAAACGAGCCATTTTTGCAGCTTGGTTTAAATAAACGCTCTTTCAATTAAGATGGACGTTTTCAGTCCTGAAACTTACAGTATGTTTTTATAGTACACTGACCCTCTTATAGGTCAAAAGATCAAGGAAAATTTGAAACAGACGTTGCTTATTAAAGCTTTAAAGTAGTGAGAAATAAATGATTATATTCTTTATATTTAATATAATATAATGATTCATTATATATTTTAATCAAAGTAAGATTTTTATAGATTATTAAATGGGTGAATCTCAAAATATGTCTGGGTCATATTGAACCTAAAAAAAATCAAAAGATAAAAATGATAAATTATTTTTAAAAAATGTAATGTTTTATATTTGACCTTATTTTAAAGACGAGTAATTTTGTATGACAGTAATGGGAATGACCATTGAGAATAATGAGAGTTACCAAAAAAAATGACAGATGCATTACGGTAACGAGAGTAATTATCATTAAAACGCCACAATGCTAGAATATTTAATGGCTCTAAATGTAGGTTTTATTTTCTTTGTATTTTTTTCAGGGTGAAATTTGACCTGAATGTGTGTCCGTGACATTAACTCATATATAATTGCAATAATGAAGGATGTAATTACAATTACATTTTATTCTTGTGTCTTAAGGTCCGGGCAGCACCGCCTCCTCCAAAACAACACCCTCGCAGACAAGTGGAGAAAACCGAAGAGGTGGAAATCACGCTGGTGTAGAACCCCATCTGACCTCTAACTCCTCCCACTCCTCTCAGGAGGGGTGGGGCATATGTTAATCCACCCTATGAGCATTCTTACATCCCTGAGGGGTGGAGATAAGCATCTCTACGGCATCGCCACGCCTTTTGCTAATAACAAACACCTCTTTTGGCGTCAGAGACTGTTTGTTGCCTTAAACCGCTTTCATGCCAAACTGTAATCCTTGTATTCGTAATTACTTTATTGTACAGAGAACAGAAGACCTACAACTTCAGACTTTATAAATCCACTCAATGCCACTTAAATTTAAAGTTAAAGGCGGATGTGTAAGTGTGCATCTGAAAAACAGAAAGGACACAAATACAAGGATTGAAAGGATGCTGTTGGTTTGGAGGAAAAAAGGCTCTTCAGCAGGCTTTTGAAGAGCAGAACA
The DNA here is from genome assembly GCA_032164185.1 of Moxostoma hubbsi. NCBI lineage: Eukaryota > Metazoa > Chordata > Actinopteri > Cypriniformes > Catostomidae > Moxostoma > Moxostoma hubbsi. The sequence goes on from JAVLUX010000019.1 coordinate 6,075,544, forward strand.
TGCAATACTAGGAATTGTGGGGAAATTCAGGAGGCCTTGTCATACCCAAGGGGTCAGCTACGAAACAAACAGTCCCACCATGTACGTTTTTGATGTGTAGTGCTTAATCGTTTCTTTACTAGATTTTTTTTGTCTTTTTGTTTTACCGAGAAAATATTGAAGTATTCTTAAAAACAACGTTAAAAAAAAAAAGCTTGAAAGCAAAATTGAAGAAAAAAAAAAAAAACGGATATTACGAAATTTTGTTGTTATTTTTGAAATATTTTTTTCCTCCTTTTAAGAATAAATCCAAAAAAAAAAAGAGAGAGAATTGTATGCTTAAAATAAGTAGGGAAAAAAAAGGATATATTCTTATATTTTCTATAAATTGGCTTAAAATCATACACAATTTTGTTTTTCAAGCATATGACTTTTTTTTAAGGCTCTTTAGATATTTGACTGGAAAACAAGAGCAAAAATCTCATTAAGAAATTTCCCCCCCCCCCCCCAGAGTAGCACAGAACATTACTGTCATCATTGAAATGTTCTGATCACGACAAACATTTGAATATGTTACAGATCATGCGGACATCTCAAGAAGAAAGGGAAATGTACATAAAATGATATAAGGAAAGAGTAAATTAAAAGAAATAGAGGAAGAAGAGAGGGAAAAGGAGACAAGAAAAGGAAAAGAGAGGAAAGGCTGGATCCTTAACTCTCTTTTCCATTTGTTTGGCTTCCTCCTCCTCCTCCTCCTCCTCCTCCTCCCATCAGAATATTGCTCTTTTGTTTTGTGTTGATCTGAAAATAAGTACTAACTACACAGCTATATTCTTTTTTTCAGCTTTTCATTATGAAGATCAGTGCTTGTATGTATTACTAATATTTAGTCTTCAAAAGAACACGCGTGAGACCGATTTACAGATGTCGTGATGTCTTTGAGCATCCGCTAGCAATTACTCTGTGACTTGCCTCCGCATTGCCGGTATGTTTGTGTCTCTTCGGGCTGAACGTAATCTTTGAAATATACCGATCAATATACAGATATAAAGTGCTTCTCCGGCATAATGCATTTTTCATTCTCATTGTGTTGGCACTGTATTGGATTGAATGGAATATTTTTTTAGTTTCTTTTATCGAGTGTCATGGCAGTATTTTAGATTGTTAATCAATCTTTTTCTGATGTGATGGTATAGATTTCCTCCAACAAGCACAGACAAAGCCGCACAGGTGGACGGAAAGACTGATGGAGATGTTGTGTTTAATTATATCATATAAAAGCAAACTTATCACAGTGTCCTGAGTGCTTTCCCCTTTTACAAGGGGCGGCTACGTTATCGTCGGGTTTGCAGTTGAACGGTTTCAAGTCAAAAACCAAGTGGCATTTCATCTTAAAGAAATAGTACTTCTATAGTATGAAAATTCGGACAGACTTTTCGTTTTTGGAAGAACTATTCCTTAAATTGTGGACATTTTAAATGCCTGTCATTTACATATACAAGTCATTATATTATTCACTATTTGCCACAGTATTTTCATGCATATCTTGATGTGTCCTAGCACTTTTCTAGAATTTACAGTGCTTTGACCACTTTTATTTTGTTATGATTATTTTTTTCTTCGTTTATCACTCCCAGCTGCCTCTTTTCAATGCTAAAGCTGCCCAGTGTTGTGTTATTAAACTCATGAGTGTGATTGTAGTTTTCCCATAAAGTTTGAAAGAGTTATTATGTTGATTCCATAATATAGACAGTGGAAAGAAAAGGAAAAAAAAGATCCATTTTGTGAAATGGTACCATAGTTCTGTTAAGCAAGAACAGGGTAAGTACGAAAAGAACGTGTGCAAGAGTGAGACGAAATGGGAAGATTAAAAACGTTTGTTTGGTAGCATTTTTTTATGAGCGGAAGATGTTTGAATATCTTCCCTTTGTTTCTATTTCCTCTGTCACAACCTATTTTCTTGTTGATCTCATTGAGATCTTATAAATGTTATCAAACTTGTTTTGAAGTTTATGGTCAGAGGTTGAAGCCCATTGAAACTACAACTGTTCTCGCCTATAAAACAAACACAAATTTTGGGGTATTTTGATTTTAACAATTGCGCTTTCAGTTTCAACTATCTGGAGCTTCTTTGATTAGCATTAGCTGCATTTTCTAGATGTTTTATTTGGAATGTTTTTGTTTAATTTGCTTTTATTAAAACTTCGAGGTGATTCTGAGCTGCTAGAAAAACAGACGGCATAACAACAATTGACTGTTGCTGCAGTGACAAGTGACAATATAAGAGAACAGGTGAAAAATATTCTTTATGCATATAATTAGCTGTAAAATTATTTGTATTTATTGTGTACAAATGTTAAATAAAAAATTGGGGAAAGTGCCTCGGCGTTGTTGTTTTTCATACACTTTGTCAGTCATCTTTCAGATTGGTGCTCTATTGATTTCTACAGAACAAACATCATGTACTTTGGAGTGAAAACTATTAAAAAGTCATTTTTAATGTCATCACAACCCCTCTTTAATTTAAGGGCAATTTAAGCTATCTATTTACTAAAAAATGAACAATAGGTCCCAATCTACGTGGCCCCTGTTTAGTGATAGCTTCATTTAGGCTAAATCTGCAACCATGATATCCATTCTGGCATCATTTATTAATGTCATTTTTGTTCATTTAACTCTTAAATGCAACCCTCGGATCTTTAGTGACCCGGGACCATAATCCACCTCCTTTACCTCACTAATTTTTGGAATTATGCCCTCACTTGTGTTGTATTCCTCAACTTTTCTCTTATGAATCACCTAACAATAAAAGAAAATGCCAAAATGTACACACACACACACACAATCTAATTGTATAATTACCAAGTTTATAGGGTCTTAAGTGACCTGAGATCTGTAATAGTGTGCCAGTATATATTCCCACTTCTATAAATCATATTTTTATGATTCTTTGATAACTAAGTTTAATATCACGGGATATCTATTTCTTAATTACAAGACAAATGAGTGCCATTTTCATTCAAATTACGACTATACTCTTGTCGTTTCAGTGATTGACTTGATTTACATTTGACTTGCAATTTGATGAAGAAACAACATGGAAGTAAACTATAGCAAGTACAACACATGAACAGTATGATATGACTATTGTAATTTGGGTGTACTACTGAAAGTTGTAAAATGTATGTCTATTTAGATGCAATAAGTGCCTGAGAAAATACATATGTGTAGCTTATGTGGTACGTGTATCTCCATATGCATTTGACAGTCAGTTGATTCTCCTACAATTTAGGGGTGGATGTAATGAATCCCCTTCTATTTTTTGTTGCATCATCTCTTTGACTTATAAATATGTATATATATATATATATATTGAACTGAATATATACTATATTATTTTCTAATTGTCTTAAAAATGCTTTGAAAAGTTTACACTATCCTGGCATTTTGTAGATCCATTTGTGATAGATGTAAGTGCTGGGTTGCTAAAAACTCAAGGTATTAATATTTGGCAAAAATGGCCATGCTTTTAAGGGTTAATGTTTACTGCTGGAGAATAATAAAATCCCACAAATCTGGGTTTATACAGTATTGAGATGTAGCTAAACTTTTTAAAATGCGAAACCAAAATAAAAGCAACTTGTATGACATTTAATTTGTCTTCCTGGGATGAATAAACAACATTTTCTGAAGCTTAAGCGCCTCAGTTTACTGAACATTTGATTAAAAGGGAAAATAATTATTTTTAAAGGTGCACTCAGTAGGCATTTCCTTATGTTTCAAAATGACTCATTTTTAAATATGTATAATAGCATTAACACACATACATCAGATGAAGATTCTAGTCAATATCAGTAAACTTATAAAAGCTGTTTATATCTACTTGGCATGGGTCTCTCCATGTTAGAATCACGTGACGCAATCACGTGACCTGCGTCACGTGATTCTATTTCACGCTTCATCTCAGTAACCGCTCTGTTATTGGACACTGTCTCATGGATTCAATTAAAAATAGCTGACTGTGAATAGATAACTTCTACAATGGCATTGGCAGTTGAAAACTATTGCTTGAATGATGCTGCATCCACACCACTAGGTGTCAGTGTAAGTCCAATATGCCATAAAACCCCAAAGTTACCCCAAAGAGCGCACATTTAAGTTTTAAGCTCTATTTTGTGCCTCTTGTAACATTGTGGTTATATTTGTAAATGTCTGCACACAAGTCATGTAAAATCCAGAGCTTGTATTTGATGGAGGATATCAGGCTTCTCAAAGTAAGCTGCTTTTCTGTCAGTTTTCAGAGTGGGTGGTTCTCTCAGAATTCCATGTAAACAACAGAGACACGTGATTCCTGCTGGGAAATGGAGGGGGGAAATGAGATATGAGGCAAAAGTATGAAGACACGCCTCTCCTCTGTCTCCATCCACAGGGTAATAACTGTGGATTCTGTACATATTTGTAAGAAGAAACAAGATGTTTCAACATGTTAATTTTATGTGGTCACATGGAATAAATGAAACACTTCCACTCTGAATGAAAATAGGATGGCTTGTGTTCAAATATATTTGTGCTCCAACCCAGAGGGTATGTATCACAGTTTGTGTTTTCTCTCATTTTAAGAATTTTATAACAAGTCTACAATTAAATCTGCTCTCAAAGGAATGTTTTTATGATTTACCTTCTATGTTAATTACGCAACAAAAATAAAGTTTCATTTATTAACTTGCAAAGCATTAACTAATAATGCATCTATATTGAAAGAAATGTAGCATTTGGTTTAATTTGGCTCATGTGCTTGTCTGTATGAGTGTTCAAATAACTAGCTTACTACTTGTACAGCACTTTGGCACACGCTTGTTATTTTAAATGTGCTCTAGAAATAAATTGACCTTGACTTAGTTGTTAAGAGCAATAATGTTTTCCCAATAATAATAATTCTGGAATAATGTACTTTGAATATGTTCAGACATGAATGAGATTTGAAAGATGTATAGGTTTGGAATGGCATGAGGGTGAATAAATGATGACATGACTTGTTGGTTGATCCATGAAAAGTCTCTTATCATTTACTCACTCTTATGCCATCCCGGATGACTTTCTTTCTTCAGCAGAACACATATTAGAAGAATATCTCAGCTCTTCTGGTTCATACAACTCAAGTGAATGGGTGCTAACATTTTGAAGCTCCAAAAATCACATAGGTCAGCATAAAAATAATACATATGACTCCAGTGGTAAAATCAATGTGTTCAGACGCGATTTGTTAGGTGTGAGTGAGAAACAGATCAATATTTTAGTCAAATTTGACTATAAATTCTCCTCCCTGCTCAGTCAGTCTTCACTTTAACTTTCACATTCTTCGTCTTGCATTTTTGGTGATTCACATTTCTTATGCATACGCCCCCTACAGGGCAGGGAGAACAATTTCAAGCAAAAATGGACTGAAATAATGATCTGTTTCTCACCCACACCTCACATCACTTCTAAAGATATTGATTTAACCGGTCTTATCGATTATTTTTATGCTGCTTTTATGTGATTTTTGGAGCATAAAAATGTTATCACCCATTCACTTGCATTGAATGGACTTACAGAGCTGAAATACTCTTTTAAACATCTTAATTTGTGTTCTGCAGAAGAAAGATAGTCCTACAAATCTGGGATGTCATTAGGGTGAATGATGAGATAATTAAACATTTTGGGTGAACCCCAACCTTTAACCCCAGGTTGCTCTGTTGGGGCATCAGAAATTACCAATTAAATGTCCACTCATGTAAATTGTGTTTCAGATTCTGTGGTTGAGAGGAGGTTGCTGAGGGAGAGTGTTTTCCCCAAGCTGAGAGAATACTGTAGACGCATGCATGGGGTTGACTTCAGGGTGAGAAAACATCAATCGCTTTCTTCACTTGTCATTTGCCTTTTTGTGTTTTCTGACAGTCCGAAAAGCATTTCGCCAACTTGGAAAAAAAAAAAAAAAACAATTATAAAGTGCGCTTTAGTCACTTCCTTTCCATTGGACAAGTACAAACAAATTTAGCCACAAGCAATTGTTTTAAATCCGTGAGCATGAATAAATAATGATTATATCTTTCAGTGGTATAGATAGCATTAACAGGCCAACAAATACCCACAACATCATGCAATTTTAATTGTGGAAATGACAAAGACTGACTGGGACTCAAATTGTACTTTTCTTGTCTATTCTTCTCTCTAAAAGCATATGAATGGATGTTTACAATGTACCGTCTATAAACCTGTTGTTGCTTAGATTAAAAGATTGTTATTATCTGTCATGTTCGCTAGAGATCACTGTTGCCACTAGCACCATTGTGCATTTCTCAATCTATGGTGCTCATATTGGAGTCTTTCAGTCCCACCCATGGAATCGAGTCCCCCTGGGAGGTTGTTTGTAATACCTGATCAGAAGTGTGTTACTAAATCCTGTCATAGATGATCATGTAAATACAGTCAGTAAATAAAGTATTACTGTATCTATTTACCATATTGCACAAAATGCTTGCACTAAATATGTTAGCTTAGTAGGATAATGTATTTGTTTGTTAACTGCAGGGAATGCACGATTGAATATTAGCTCACTAGGCTAATTGGTTTGCATGCTAACTGAAACCTCAACAAGAAGTGTTTAATTTGACCATTTGTTGCTTTGGTTATATCATGTGATATGCCATGTGTATCTTACACTATATTAATTCATATATTTTCACGATTAAGATTGCATAAACATTTAAGCGATTTTATAGGATTTTGTACCAAGATCTCTCCCTGATGCATTCCACTCCCTTCTCTCTACTGTACCTTTGAAGATAAACGGTGTCAAAGGCTCCACAGTGGGGCATTGGTGGGCTGCTTGGCCCACCCGGAGGGTCCTATGTCCCACCTTACATCTTAGAGCTGGAGCATGTCCTGGTCAAAGCAAAAAAAAAAAAAAAAAAAAAAAAAAGCATCCACTTTTAGCTATTCCATCCAATGTGACCATATCAATGTTTAACGTATGCAGGTTATTGACCCTTATGAAGCAGCTGATCCCCAAAAATGGTGTTTGCAGCGGACACGACTGCAGCTGCTGGAGGATTGCAGGACGAATTCTCTCGGCCCTTTCTTTGTGGTAACTTGCTTGTGTTGTCTGTCACTTTTTTATATTAACAAAACAAACTTATTTTAGTATTTTTTTTTTCTCCTCTCAGGGGTTGGTGGGTGAACAGTATGGCGATGCATGTTTACCTGAGCAGATTGAAGTCTCAGAGTTCCAGTGTCTTCTGCTGGTGTGCGAGCGCATGGGCCTCAGGACAGACATCCTGAAAAGATGCTACCAGAGAGATGAGAATGCCATACCTCCTTCATTTGTTCATATTAAACACTGCGGTATCCAGGCAAGGAACTTGTTTATCATTTTTGGTGCACATGAGCGGTTAATTTATGTCTGGATTTGTATCTTGCTAAAGACCTTAATCTTTCATCATTAGCAAGAAAATCCAATTGAGGAGAACGACTGGTCCGTGGTGCTTCCTGAGGTGAGGAGAATCCTTCAAGATGTTGTGAAACATTGTATCCAGGAGGGCACTATGACACATGACAAATCTCAGAAATATTTTCGGTCTGGTAAGTCGGTATATATCTTTGTCAAATTGCACAAAATTACTACATATTCCAAAGCAAAATGTCTAATTTATGTTTTTTTTTTTTTTTTCGCCAGCCCTTGATACTGACATCCGCTTTGCATATGAAGACCCTTCTACCAAAGATAATGCGAGATGTCTTTGCTACGTTCATAAAATAACTTTTCAAAGGAAAGCTAATAGATTGCTCCCTGAGGAACAAGCCCAGACAGACCGGCTGTCCCAGCTCCGAGATCACTTCCTGCCGAGCTTGGTTGCCTCGCACAAGGCCCTGGTGTACTGCCTCACCACAGAGTCTAATTGTTGGCAAGGTTGCTTGCCTGAGATGAGACTGAACTTTGCTGTTGGTCTGAGTGAGCAGCTACATACAGATCTTAAGGGTCTCATTGATCGTGCCATCTCAAAAAGAGAACAGGCTTCTGTCGTCGATAAATTTGGCCAGAATGATTTGTGTCGCATCTTTTCTTCCCTTTACAGAATTGAACGTGCAGAAATCAAACATATTAAAGCATACTTAGAGGAAAGAAATACCAAATTTCCCTTTGTGCTCAATGGTAGACCATGTTCGGGCAAAACCGTGCTTCTGGCTCACTGTGCAAGTCAGGTATCTCTCTGAAAATGTTTTTTAACCTTTCCATTTGATCAAATAAGCAAGATTTATTTGAATAGCCTCATGTTTGGGCTTTGAAATCTTTAGTAATGTACTATATGACACTAACGTGACCTATTCTTTTTGCAGGCATCCATTTGGTTGAAGGACCTGGATCCTGTGATTATTGTGTACTTCATAGATATCAACAGCTCCCTGAGACAGCTTCTCAAAACCCTTTGTGAAAGTCTTGCTTCAGGCTACAAGCATCTACACAGTACCTGTCTTAACGACATCTTTCAACTGAAAGAACATTTCAAAAGGCTCCTGACTGCAAACTTGATGTCCAGGAATCCCTTGGTGCTCATCGTAGATGGGCTTGACCAGCTGCCAGTGACTGATGGACCACTGGATTTGACATGGCTTCCCAAGCCTTTACCTCCAAACTTAAAGCTTCTCATCTCCTTCAGGGCAAACAGCCCTGCCATTTCTACTCTGAAGATATATTATCCAGAATCAACCCTGTTCTGCGAGTTGCAGCCAGTAGAGAGTAAAAGCTGTAGCCAGCTACTGACAACACTTCTTCAGGCATCCAATAGGAAGATCACCTCAGGCCAACAGGCGCATGTGAATCAGGCTTTTAAGAAATGCTCCATCCCACTAAATGTAGAGCTTCTTCATAGACAATCAAGCCTTTGGAGCTCAGAGTTTGAAATCACAGAGAACATGTTGGTCCAAGGCATCCATAATAATATTGTTTTGATGTTTGATCATCTGGAGAGGAAGCACGGGAAAGCTTTGGTCTCCAGAGCTTTAAGCTATCTTACCTTGGCCAGGTATGGCATGACTGCAGCTGAGCTGACTGATGTTCTTTCTTGTGATGATGAAGTTTTAGCATCTTTCCTTCCGCCAAATGACTGTATACCACCTTCGTTGAGGGTGCCTGAGGTTTCGGTGGAAAGTCTTCTTTTTGACCTTAAGGGGTTTCTAGAGCTGTGGAACATTTTGGGTACCCAAATTCTTTTCTGGGTCAGCAGACACTTCCCTTTGGCAATATGCAAGAAATACCTGAGTTCAATGACAACACGTCAGAAACTGCATAACGTTCTGTCAGTCTATTTTAGTGGCTCATGGGCAGATGGCAAAGCAAAGCCTTTGAATTTTGATGAAGACTTCAAATTTCCAGGCTCTTTAGACAAAACACAGAAGATCAACACTGATAGACAAGTGCCTAGTCAACCTTGGATCTTCTGTCCCCCTTCCTTTATGTCTACTGCCATTAGTTCAAAAGAGAGAACACATGTTAATCTGAGGAAACTCCATGAACTCCCATTCCATCTGTTGAAAAGTGGGAGACTTGAGGAGCTTGGTAACCAAATGACTTCTCAAGTATTCCTCCAGGCAATGCTGCAAGCAATGATGGGTGACGAACTGTTACTGTGGCTCGAGAGGACATCTCAGCTGTTTTTTCCCAGAAAACTTCAGCTCCTAAGCATCATCCTACGATCTTCTGCTTGTCTACTGTGGAACAACCCTGCTGACCTGCCAACAGTACTGCAGGCCAAACTCCTTCCTTTTCTGAGTGTTTACCCTACACTGGAGGAATGCGTTTATCCGGCAAGATCTGATGATGTCATCAGGAGAAATGGGCTCAATTCTGTGCTATCCCCAGTTCCTTTGGTCCCTTATACCCGTTGTACCCTAAATGAGTCCAAAGCTTCCCATATTACACAGTCAGCTGGATCTCACTCTGGCACTGTCGTGGTTATCCTGGAGAATGGTGCTGCTTGGGTTTGTAATGGAGGTGTATTTGAAGCTTCCAAACTACCAGAGTCATCTCATCTGCGTTTCACAAGCGTCAGTAGCTGTGAAAATATATTTCTTCTCAGCAGCCATTGTGGTAAGCTTGTGTTATGGGATACAAACGCTCCCACACGCCCTCAAGAAATTCGAACCCGACACACAGAAAAGGGTGAAAGCTCCATTCTTGGGGGGTTTTTGGTGTCCAATGACAAAGTATTTGTGTGGTGGAAAGGACAAAATGTTGTCAATATATTTGTCGAGAGAGAGGAATATACCCAGCTGCACTGCACTCATGAGATAACCTGTGTGTCATGTTCTGAGGGTGGTAATATAATTTACTGTGGACAGAATGAAAGTTCTGTGACGCTATTTGATTGGGCCAATGGCCAGCTTCTAGCCACTTTCACTTGTCCAAAAAAGATACCATTAATTGACATGATTCACGTCTCTGAATGTGATGGGCTACTAACGTGCATAGATGAAGCTGGGAATGTGTTTGCTTGGAATCTTGAGATTATAACGGAACCAGTTCTGATAAGTGAGACCCATTGCAGAACCTTGGAGAAGGTGTTAAACATTGACCACAAAAGGGACAACTTTCTCCTCATTTGTAAAAGGCAACAAATACAACTTATTGACATTCATCAAATGGATGTGCTCGATCAATTAAATCCACCGAAAGGAAAAACTTTTAAGACTGCATTAATGGATCAAGACTCCCATTTCATCCTTGGTTTGCTTAGCAATTGCCCATTACTGCTAGTGTGGAACTGTGCCAGTGGACAATGTGTGTTGAGTTTGGACACAAATGGTCAAGCTAGTAATCTTCTGAATTGTGGGGCCATTTACCTGGCAGCAATCACAAATTCATGCGTTCTTATTTGGGACATGGATCTTATCACGGCTTCAGCAATGGCCCCAAAATCTGGAAAAAGGGTGGAGATGGTGGTTGTGGGATGTCATGGAAAAAGCTGCTACTCAACAGATGGCTCAGAATATGTATGGAAGTGGGAGGTTTTGCAGGGTAAAGTTGAAGGTTATTTCTTTCACCATGGTTCTGTGGAGTCCATGTCCATCTCTGCCGATGGTGACTACCTTGTGACTATTGCAGCAGGAGACATCTATGTCTGGGACACCAACAGTGGGAAAAACCTTCACAGAATCTCAGGCAGTCAAGCATACAATGTTTTAATATCTCCCAAAGGGAACACTGGGGTAGCCCTTTCAGAGACCAGCCCATCAAGGGTTTGGAAGCTGCAGAGTGGGCACAAGATTTGCAGCATTCATCTTCATCTCAGAAATCCTATCATTTCATCAGAGAGCACCTTCCTTTTGGGTATTGACACTGGGGACCTCCTGGCTGTTAGTCTCTGGTCTGGTAATGTTAGCAAACGCTTCTCCTGCTCTGACCGGTCAGATGTTGTTGCCTTCCATTCTCTGCTTAACCATCCAGATTATGTGATTGTTGCTTCAGCCACAGGGGCTTTGTACTCCTGGAGGTTAACAGAGGATACCATTTGTCATCAATTCCAACTGCCAGAATCTTTCTTGTGCCAACCTGAGGTCTTCAGACTATCATCAGATGTTGGTTATGCCATCCTTTCAATCACTGAATCCACTATAAATATCTTAGACCTTTCCAAAAGTATGTTGTGCTCTTTGAGGACAGAAGGACCTGTTCAGCAGTCATATGTGGCTGTAGTCATTTCTAATCAATATGTGGTATATATATGTTACTCCTCTCTGGAATGCCAGAATGTATACTGTGATCTTCATGGAAAGCCGATACTGGTAGTTGTCCGTATGGCAGATGGGGAAACAGTTGGCAGGTTCCATTTGTGTAAGAACCCCTCTACTCTAACCGTGTCAGATGATTTATTAGTGTTTGTAGGATTTGAGGATGGTTCTGTTGGGGTCTATGCTATTAATGACATCAAGATAAGTAACACCAACTGGGATGGAGATGGTCAAAGCCGAATACCTTTGTGTCCATTAGATGAGTCATTGGTGTGGGTACCTCTGGTGAATCCTAACCTTACATGGGTTGAGTTGGCTTCTCTTAAATATTTCTAGTGTGACTGTAAATGCTTGTGTTGCACTATCAATGCTCAGCACAATGCACTGTGGTAAAACATGGGCATGTATACTTGGTTGTTTTAAGATGGCATATGGGTGGGATGTGTGAAGATAAATCTGATATTTTTACAATGAGTCACATGTGAGATGAAAATCAATTTATTGCATGAACAACAGACTAATTAGTTAAAAGAGTACATGGAGTTTAATAAGACGCAAGTGATTTACAAATGTTTATTGTATGAATAATCTACTTTTTTTGGTTTGTCTGTCTAAACTCAGCAAGATACAAAAAGATGAGAAAGCAGATGTGAATGTGACAACTGCTGTACTAAACCAATTTTGAAAATATTTTGTACTTTATATTATATTGTATAGACTGTTTGTTTTATAGTACAGCACATGGTAATACATTCTACAGTTTTAAAAAAGTGTTGTACTTTTACATGATGTTGTAATGTGGGATCATTGGGAATGTGGGAACATTGTAATGGATGAACAAAAAACAGTAGCTAGAATGATTTATCTGACTCAATTTGTAATAAGACAATTTGTGTGTCTTTTTGTCAGTAAGAAAAAAAAGAATACAAATAAAAACTTAAGATTTGATTTAGCATGATTCATTACATTACACTTGCCATGTATTTTGTATTTAAAAAATAATTATATCACAAACTTTAGATCAGATAACTGAAAGAAACTAGAATCTCAAATAGCTTAGTCTGTTTGAATATTTTAAGACCGTTAAGTATTTATATTTTAGTTGTTTCATTATTTCTATACCTACAATTGTATAAACATTATATATATGCACTACTGGTCAAAAGTTCTCAAATATTCTATGCATTATTATATATTTTTTTCACATTTTAGAATAATAGTAAAGTCATCAAAACTATGGAATAACATAAATGGAAATATGGGAATTATGTGGTGATTAAACAAAATACAAAATAAATCAAAACTGTGTTATATTTGAGCATCTTCAAAGTAGTCACCATTTGCCTAGAATTTGCAGACATGTACTCTTGACATTTTCTCAACCAACTTCTTGAGGTATCACCCTGGGATGCTTTTTAAACAGTATTGAAGGAGTTCCCGTCCATTTTGGGCACTCATTTGCTGCTTTTCTTTATTGTTTGGTCCAATAATCAATTTCAACAACTTTTTTTTAAAATACAATTTTAGTTGTGTGATGAAATAAATTAATATGGTGGCACAATTATATTTTTGTCAAAAAAAAAAAAAAAAAAACGAATTTCAAATATTTAAACATACACCCTCAGATCAAAAGATTTTAAGATCATGAGAAACATTTCAGTCAAGTGTTTCAAAACATTTGACCGGTTGTGTGTGTGTGTGTATTTGTACATATTCAAAATTATATATTTTTTTTATTATAACGCGTTTAACACGAGGACTACAATTCCCATATCCACGGTAGGTCAGACGGAAGTAATCTTTTCTGATATATGCATTTCCGCTTCGCTGCCCTTTCCTTTCCTGTCTGCGGCCTTCGGCAAGATGGCGGTGCAAATCTCGAAGAAGAGAAAGGTTGGTACGAATTTCATCTAAAATATGCTTAAATAAAGTACAGATGCGCGAAATAAGAATGCAAGCTAATTACCATGGCACTTACCTATAGAATAAGACATTGAGATGCCAATTTTTTCCGGGCTGTGTTATTGGATTGTGCCGGATGCTTTCGGAAGTGAATCAGATGGGAAACATGGCATATAAATTCAGCGCTGTGCTCCGTATACTTTTGTACTTCTGTTTGGTTATTTAATTTGCGGATAAAACGACTCAGAAATACAACTTGAGCACAGCTGGTGTTAGTATGACTCCCAGAAAACAAAACTAAATTCAGGTACGGGTCATGAAGAGCTGGAAGATATCTGCAGTTATACGTGTATCACACGTTTTTGGGTTGTTCAGTAAAAGGCATCGCGTTTGTCTTCATTGTGTTTGGTATTATGGTATTCAAATGCATGAATTGTATGCAGTAGGCTAACTTGTCAAGTATATCGTCATAAATTAAATTCCCTTTGAATCTATTATGACATTTCTGCATCAGGAGCAATCATAACCATAATTATATTTTTATCCATCAGTTTGTGTCAGATGGCATCTTCAAAGCAGAGCTGAATGAATTCCTAACCAGAGAACTTGCTGAGGATGGCTACTCTGGTGTGGAGGTCCGTGTGACGCCAACAAGAACAGAAATCATCATCCTAGCCACCAGGTCAGGACTATATTGACCTAACTACATGCCAAAGAGCTATTTTAGTGTGCACAGTATATTGTGTTGGCTGCAATGGACGTGATGTATTTTGTAGATTGGTCTGTTACTTAATCCCCTTCAGTGATGATACGATGACGAGTCGGAACTGGACCGGTTCTGTCTTTGAGGACTCTGGGTCAGGGTCACGTTCTGTGCATCTGGCTTCAGTTCCTCAAAACAGACGGTCATCTTCACTTGAAGACATCGAGGCATTTGTCTGAGAAGGGTAGATGTTAAAGTCCGGGATGATTGTACATGAGTCTGGGCGGTAGGACACCGTATACTGTGCGACATTTGAAATGACAGCTGGTTTTAAGACTGACTGTGATATTTAGAAGTCTGGATCCAATTTCTGTGTGAAATTATTCGTGAACTGAAATGGGAGCAATTTGGTTTAAATGTTGCATGCATTCGAGATTACACCCACCATTAGAATTTGTATATGGTGACGTGACGGTGATTTGAGGTAGTTATAAGATGCTTGCTGAAGTATACATGTGTGTAACAACATTTGTTTTTGTCTGTTAAGGACCCAGAATGTCCTGGGAGAGAAAGGACGCCGTATTCGGGAATTGACTGCCGTCGTTCAGAAACGGTTTGGTTTCCCAGAAGGCAGTGTGGAGGTAAAATTGAGACACATTATGTGCAATTGCAGGGTTTCCACAGTTGTAGAAAACCTTGGAAATATCTGGAAATTTGAAAATGGTGTTCTTGGAAAAGTCATGAAGTTTCTATAGTGGGTAATGTTTTAGCTATGCTCTGTTTTAAAATATTTAATTGTCTAGTAATTGGTCTTTTTAGAGAAAAAAAAAAACCCTAATCCTGTAATGTTGATGGAGCTCCTTCGAAGACAGGGCAGGATTTTCTTTCTGATAGTTTTGTGCCCTCGCTAAAAAGTTTATTAGTTTTTCGAAAGTAACTTTATTTTAACCGTGAAATTTATAGTGAAAATACAGGATAACACAGGATTTTTTTTTTTTACAAATTATATATATCATAATGTTGTGGTTTTACTCTATGAATACCATAGTTTAACTGGTTTTGTGCAAGCGGTTAAGGTTTGGGAAAGGAGGCGGCGGAACCGTCTGAACCATCAAAATAATATTAATTTAAACAAAATATACAAACACACGGCAGCTGAATGTGGCGCTCTCTCTCGATCTGCCACGTCCTGCTGCACTTATCCTTCTCATCGGCTGATTAGCCCGATTGGGGGCCGGGTTGGTGTAGTCCCCGCCCTCCTTGTCACATTTTACTATTGTAATATTGTAGTGACCATGACTGTTGTAGGCTAGCCGCGATTTATTTTTGTGTGTGGAAACCATGGTTTTATTGTAGTGACTATGAAAATTAAGTTATATTAACCATTTTTTGTTGGCGTAAACCATGTTTTTAATACTGTATACTGTATCTGTAGATTAACCATGGTTAATCTTGTAGCTGCTTTGGTTACACTACAAATATATGGTTAAAATATGATGGCTGTAGTAAAACCATGTTAAACGTATTGCAAGGGCTCGCAGAAATATTTCGGAAAATAAATTCCCACCCTGTCCTCTAAAGGGCTCCATACGAATGACTAGGAAAAGTATTGGAAGGAATTTAGGATATTAATTGGTCAAAAAAAAATTGGACTATTTGAACAATATTTGCTTCACTCTTCCCCACTTTATCCTCTTAAAATGAGATTGTGATCTGAAGTACTGTGCGTTGGTTTGTTGTAGTTGTACGCTGAGAAGGTCGCCACCCGCGGTCTGTGTGCCATCGCTCAGGCAGAGTCGCTGCGCTACAAGCTGCTTGGAGGTCTGGCTGTCCGTAGGTAAGACTGTTAGTTTCAAACTTCACACTTGTCTTATTCCAAGCACGTTAAATCCCCTTCAGTGATGATACGATGACGAGTCGGAACTGGACCGGTTCTGTCTTTAAGGACTCTGGGTCAGGGTCACGTTCTGTGCATCTGGCTTTAGTTCCTCAAAGCAGGCTGTCCTCTTTGCTTGAAGACATCGAGGCATTTGTCTGAGAAGGGTAGATTAAGAAATGTCTAAGAGACTGATTTAAAATAAATAATAATAATAATAATAATAATAATAATTTGATTGGACAGTTCCTGTGTAAAGCGTTTCATTAAATGGAGCAATTTGGTTTAGCTTCAACGCCATACTTGTTCACATGTTATAATAGTGTCGTATCCATCAAGTTCAAAATATAATAGAAAATAAAGCACTTTTTGAAGTGTTTTATGGCTTATCAAAAAATAGGCATTACTGTATTACTAAGGCTCCCCCTTAGAGGACAGTGTGGGATTTATTTTGTTATTTGTAGTTTTGTTCCCTCTCAATAAATATGCCATGGTTTTACTAAAATAAACATATTTTAACCTTGATATTTGTAGTGAAACCATAGTAATACAGGAAGACAAATACTATAAAAATGATTTATGGTTATTTAGATTTTTCTACAAATTCCAGGGTAGTTGTAGTACAACTATAGTAACCACAAAATTGACTTTAGTTAATCTTTAGTAAAATATGGATGCATATATACTGTATTATAACCATTGTTTCCACCCAAAAATAATTTTCCATATTTACAATATCATTATAGTAAAACTATTATTTCAGTTCTGAAACGGTTCTTGAATGTTCATTCTTCTGGCGATGTGGACAGAAAACCAGAATAAAATAGTGCGCCGCAGCATCCCTCGCTGCTTCAGTGTACCTTCAATGCGAGATCATTTGCAAACAAATTACTCTTGAGCCGGTTATTTTGTCTCTACAATGTGAGACATTGACAGTGTAGTCTGATTCCCAAAGATAGTATTCTTTTGAGTTTATTCTATTTAGTGAATCAGCAACTACAGCGTTACCAGTGTTGTCCAATTCTCAAATAAACAACTACGAGCCGGCTCTTTTTAGTGAATCACAGAATCAGTTGGAGTTGAGTGAATGAACTCGCTCTAAATAAACCAAGAACTGTTAATGTGTTACTGTATGTGTACTTGAGGCTCTTGAGACTCACGAGTGTTACTTGGTGGTTGTTCAAATGACAACATGTAGTTTAAAATATATAAATGTAGTTTTGTTGTAACAAGGAAATAATCTGAAAAATAATTCTATATGGACTACCTGACATTTGTATATTTCATAAATAACAATACAATTTTCTGTATCATGTTTGTTTTGTTCAGGGCTTGTTACGGTGTGCTGCGTTTCATCATGGAGAGTGGAGCCAAGGGTTGTGAGGTGGTTGTCTCTGGCAAGCTGAGAGGTCAGAGAGCCAAGTCCATGAAGTTTGTGGATGGCCTCATGATCCACAGCGGAGATCCCGTGAACTACTATGTTGACACCGCTGTCCGCCACGTACTGCTCCGACAAGGTGAGTAACTGTCACATAGGAAGGAAAATGTGATCAGTTGGGAAGTTCTGTATGGGGTAAAAGATTAGGCTAACGTTTTAGTTTGTGGGGGTGGCTGGGTAGTACAGCGAGTATTGACACTGACTACAACCGATGGAGTTGCGAGTTTGTATTCAGGGCGTGCTGAGTTACTCAGTCAGGTCCCCTAAGCAACCAAATTGGCCCAGTTTTAGAATCACATGGGGTAACCTCCACATGGTCGCGATTAGTGGTTCTTGCTCTCAATGGGGCATGTGGTAAGTTGTGCGTTGATCGCGGAGGGTAGCATGAAGCTCTGCGTGCTGTGAGTCTCCACGGTGTCGTGCACAACAAACTACGTGATTAGATGCGCGTATTGATTGTGTCAGAAGCGGAGGCAACTGAGTGAGACTTGCCCTCCACCCGGATTGAGGTGAGTAACTGCGCCACCAGGAGGACCTACTAAGTAGTGGGAATTTGGGAGAAAAGTGGATAAGGAAATAAAACATTTAAATTGTATCAGAGATTTAGAAAATGGTGCTGATTCATCATTTTACACTCCTGACTGACTTTGGAGTTTTAACACTAAAACCAAGTTTAAAGTAATTTGATGTGCAAAGTTTTTGCCATTTTGTAAAGTTATAATTAAAATATCTTATTTTCCTAATATATAATTCCTAATGTTCATAATATTACTGTGAGCAAAAGGTAGATGTAGCCCAAAAAAATAGAACGCTGGTTGCTCGAGTTGCTGCTTTTTTTCTTCTCCTCAAGATCAAAGTTCAAGATCTTTTTAACGAGACTGTGTAAAATCACACCGTGTCGCTTCTACACAAGATGCTTAAGAAAAATGCATCTGTCTAGGACACGTTTTCATAGAAAAACCGATTCAATTCAAAAGTGCATTTGTTGTGAACTGCACCTTAATCTTTCCTCAATCTAATAACGTGATCTTCTGAGACTTGAACGTTTTGCTTCCTTGTTTTTCAAACCCTCCTGGCAGTTTTAAGTACTGGAAGATAAAATCAAGTCCTGCCCTTTATGTTCTCTGTTTGACTCTTTAATGTGTCAGATTACAGAAGTAAAATGGATTGCAATTACCATTTCGTAATGGCTCAATTATTTGTAGTAGTCGTTTAGAATTAAATGCCTTCGATGATGATGATACAATGAACCAGAATTTGATAACTTTTTAAGAGCCGTGGTCAATTTCTGAGCGTTTTGCCCTGGTTCTTCAGAACAGTGTGAAAACATAGTGGCGTTAGTCTGAGAAGGACATTGATGTGCATGTTTCCTAAAGTGCAACTGTTTGTAAAGTTCAGGTTGCGGTAATACTTCAAAGGTTCAGTAAGAATGTTTTGGTTATTGTAATCTTAAAATGTCCTTGTCATCTACCTGTTCATAGGTGTGCTTGGAATCAAGGTGAAAATCATGCTCCCCTGGGACCCCAGCGGCAAGATTGGCCCCAAGAAGCCCCTTCCTGACCACGTCAGCATTGTGGAGCCCAAGGAGGAGGTCCTTCCATCCACCCCAGTGTCCGAACAGAAGGGAGCCAAGCCTGAGGTCCCTGTCATGCCACAGGGAACCCCTGTGCCAACCGCATAAAGGGGTAAGACTTGCAAGTCCTGATCAGGGCCTAACTTGTATTATCAAAGTTAGCTGTTCCAGCTGTGTAGACTACGATTGGCCTATTGCCCCAGTATTAAGGTCACCTGACCTCCACATTCCCTTCTGTGATGATACGATGACGAGTCGGATTGGGGCCCAGCTCTGAGGACTCTTTAGTCAGGGTCACGTTCTGTGCCTCTGGCTTTAGTTCCTTAGAGCCGTGTGTCCTCTTAGATTGAAGACATCGAGGCATTTGTCTGAGAAGGGTCCCGTACTCTTCCAAATATGAATTCAGTAGATGAGTGATTCTTTTGTATGTATTACTACTTCTAACAAGCTGTTTTTGTTTCTCACAGGTTCACCCATTATTGATGGAAGGCCTGCACTTTTCTGTATAAAAATAAATAAATGGGGGGAAAATCAACATTGTCTTGTGTCTTTGATTCCAATAATTGAAGCTTTTCAACAATTGCACTGCCTGAAGATATCTCACAAACATAGCTGGTACTGGCAAATTGTGTTGCATATGCTGCTTTGAACAAGACTACTTTAAAGGAATAGTTCACCCAAAAATTTTATTCCTCACATTTACTCACCCTAATGCCATCCCAGATGTGTATGACTTTCTTACTTATGCAGTATATGTCCATACAATGCAAGCAAATGGTGACCAGAAATTTGAAGGTCCAAAAGGCAGCATACAAGTGATTGAAATGATCAATGTTTAAGACCCTTTTTTACCATAAATCTCTACTTTCACTTCTCTCTTTGCTTATTGTGGTTCTCAGTTACAACACAGAGTTGTTAATTGCCCTAAAAGGTAATTTAATTGATTTTGCCACGTGACTCATGTATTTTATTGTATTTGACCAACCTACAAATATTGTAATATAGATTTTAATTTTCGGAAACTCAAACATGCAAGAAACATTGAATAATCTAACAAGTTTGGCTAAATGTGTTTGAAAGTTGTATCAAATTGATCTATATCTATGTGTGTAGTGTATATGATGATTTGCTTTAAACCCTTAATAATGCAACAGCCTGTTAATATGAGTGTTTAGAGCTTACTGGAGACCACAATTAAATCTGAAACAGTCTTATGACTGGAAACATTTTGATAATCTGTTTCCGTTTATTAAACCGCCTCAGATGTATTTTCAGTTTGTTATTAACGGAATTAACTTAAAGGAATGTGAATTTCGAAGTGCACCTGTACCTTTGTGTACTTTTCTCACTGTGTGTCATGGGTGGGTCTTATAAAGTTACACACACACCTGATTCAACCTATTGAACTACTACTGACTGCGTGAAGAACTCGAGTTTTAACCCAAGATCATGAGTTTACCAGACTATAAATCTACTGGAAAACAGTCCACAGCACCCGTGCAGTCGGTAAGACGATTTACATGAACAGGAAAGTTCTAAAGAACTGATTGTGACGTTTGAAAATAGATCGTTACATTTTCATCGCGGTTGCTACGTTTCACGTAACAGCTGTTCTGTTTACGCCGCCGAGTACAATCGAACGTTTGGAACGTTCGTTTTCATTCGATATATTGTAACTATTTCTCATAGTGCGCTACATTTGACGCAAATGCACTCTTCGATTGGACGTTAAAAACATCGTATGTACTTACTATACGTTACATTTTTGTTTAAGTAGACTTTTTAGATTTGTATTGCATATAATCTAGAATTATTTTAAACATTGCCGTTTAATTGTCAACATAAGTTTTACATTCTAACTCAAATTAACCGCCTTAAGAAATTCAAATCTGCCAAGTGAATAAGTAAAATAAAACAAATGCCACTTTCAAAATCAGAAATGAACATTTAAAATCTCAAGAGTTGCTAGTTTGTTAATGTCAATGTCTGTGCGTTGCACAAAAAAGTCTGAAAATGTTACTATAAATGTGCTTCAATTCCACATAAATTCACGTAAAAAAAAATCAAATAAGTACCTAAACAAACATGGCTGTTATTTTATTTTTATAAAAATATATTTATATATTAATTAAACATCCATACAAAAGTAGTATGGTATTTTGTTTTGGACATGTACCACGGTAATACCATGGTATTCTTTGAAATACCTTGGAGTGTCATGTACATACCATGGAATGTTAATATGGTAATCATTCAGTACAAAAATCCTTTGTATTTCGATCACTGTTTATCACATGGTATATCCACCGTACTTTTTGTTATATGAAAATAAAATATATAACATTTGAATGCTTTAATTTTACAGTTTGTATACAGAGTATGTCATATTGCTTTTGCCAGAGTTATGCAAAATGTAAAAACCTAAAACCACTACAAGGTATTTATTTTAGTTCAAAGTCCAATCTAATGCATCATGTACAGAATTTAGTCATCACTTGTGTATTTAGCTATAAATAAGGGATTTATTGAAGTAATTAGATCCAGTATTGATGCTTGACTTGCTTTAGTTAAACTGTATTGACAAAGGGTGGTCAACAACATCTCTTAAGCAATCAGGGACTAACTATTCATCTTAACAAGTTTGACCTTATTAATGGCTTGTTTTCTCTGTCCTCAGAAATCTCAAGTTGTTCAGCTCAATATTGGAGGTCATGTTTTCAGCACCACCTTGGGAACCATTCGTAAGTTTCCAAACTCCACACTGGCAGACCTGTTTAATGGATCATCCAAGCTCCGGATGGACTCTGAGGGTCGATACTTCATAGACCGTAATGGCTCTCACTTTGGGTTGATCCTCGAGTACCTCCGATCTGAAAAAGTTCCCACCGAACATTTACAGGAAGTTCATAAGGAGGCTTTGTACTATGACATCAAACCTCTAGCCAAAGCCATTGAAGATATGCCTCAGATCTTTGGAGAAACAGTCGGAAGACAACAATTCTTGGCCCGTGTTCCAAACTACCGGGAAAACCTGGAAGTAATCGTCAAGGTAGCCAGAGCGGAGGCCATCGCATCTCGGTACTCCAAGATAATCGTCTGTGTCTTGAGGACAGAAGATGATTTAGCCAGATACAATGATGTCATTGACAATCTCGACACTCCGAAAGAGTCTGTGGTGAGATTCGGTCCATGGAAAGCTCCAGCTTCAGTGGAGGATCTGTTAGATTGCATCAGAATGGATATAGAGGCCAAAGGATATAAAGTCAAGATCGAACCACACAACATAGAAAAAGGGTTTCTCTTCAAAAGCTACAACTTCTTCTATAAACTGACATTCTCCTGGTGGTGATGGGTGTGTGGCCCAACAATTAAACCAATGAAAGAGTGATCTGAAGAGAAAAGGGATATTTGGACGGTGGTTTGATGGAACTTTAGCAATTCAGACATACAAGTGGCAAGAACCTCCTATATGACTGACAGCTTTTATATAAGTGTCATGAAACTGTCAGTATCTGTCCTTGGCCTGCCTTGTTAAAGGGATAGTTCACCCAAAAATGAAAATTATTTTATCATTTACTCACCCTCATGTCAATGTCCCAGATGTGTATGACTTTCTTTCTTCTGCAAGACACAAACAAAGATTTTTATAATTATATTTCAGCTCTGTAGGTCCATACAATGCAAGTGAATGGTGGTCAGAATTTTGAAGGTCCAAGAAGCATATAAAGGCAGTATAAAAGTAATCAATAAGACTCCAGTGGTTAAACCTATGCATTCAGAAGCGATATGATGGGTTTGGGTGTGAAACAAATCATTATATAAGTATTTTTATACTCTAAATCTCCACTTTCACTTTTTTCTCCTTTGTTTTTTCTGATTCACATTCTTTGTGCATATCGCCACCTACTGGGTAGGGAGGATAATTTATGTTGTATACTATGCCTGTCCATAGCTTGCTATAACCTACAGTAAATAATCCATTAAAATATTAATGGAATCACTAAAGCGTTCACTCCAGGAATGTTTTTGGTTTGTTAACTGGTAAGTTTCTGACAATTGTGTGATTTAGTATGAATGAAGGGACATTTTTAGTGAAAATAATATATTATTATTGCTTACATTTGTGCCATGTGTAAATAATTTGTTTTTATTTTAGACATATTATTACCAATGTCGACCCCACTCCATTATTTCATCTAAAAAGGCTGTGACGATCCAGAGACACTATGGAAGTGGAAATTAATATTGAGAAAGAGCAATGTTGATATTTCTGACAGAATGGCTGTTTTAGTAGTGTATAGTGTGTGATAGCCAGATAAGAAACTTATCAGTTTTTTTTTTTTTTTGAAACAATATGTATTGTAAAAAGTGCAAAACAAATAAAACGGAATTTAATTAAAATAATAAACATAAGAAAAGACGAATTACCTTAAAGACACAGTAACTTAATTCGTCCATGAAGCAAACAACACTGTTAATTTGCAGCAAAGCGACTTTCAAGGCAAGTCTGTCCAATCGGCGGCCATTTTTGGCCCGCTCCCGGGTATCTTATTCTCTATGAATACAAGCGGCATAAAAGTGCAGTTCCTATCTACTCGAATGGGGAAAAGACAGAAATCTGTGAAGATTACGATCAAAGTACATATTTAAAATTAGCAATACAATCTGACAACAGTGCTATCATAAATTGTGCTTCTTCGCCTCAGATCACGCTAAAAAGCGCTATTTTTCCCGACTGGTTTAGATAACATGCGTGTAGCATGGCGAAGTGCGTATCTAGAAGGTGATTGGCTGTTCTACCTGTAAGGCGGGACTTCCGTTCATCGTCTAAATAGTGTCTGGTGCTCAGTGCGCATGTCTAGCAGTAGGACAACGCAGCACAGCTGTCATGGCTGCTCATCTGAAAAAACGAGTTTATGAGGAATTCTCTAAAGTAGCTCAGGTGAACTCATTTGTTATTATATATACTGATAAATAATAATTTTATTATGCTGATCGCAGACTGTATATTTTATATGAGGATATTCGAATACAGATACAAAGCAAATGTAGCCGTTAGCATCAGTGTGGTTATCTCTGCAACTATTATGTTCATTAGCCAAATTTGTATTCTGATAAAACGGGACATTTGTGTTTGAATTTTATTTAGTGCT
This sequence comes from Moxostoma hubbsi, assembly GCA_032164185.1. NCBI lineage: Eukaryota > Metazoa > Chordata > Actinopteri > Cypriniformes > Catostomidae > Moxostoma > Moxostoma hubbsi. The sequence goes on from JAVLUX010000019.1 coordinate 6,099,934, forward strand.
TATTTGAAAGTCTATTTTAAAAAATGCAGACAAATCTTTCAATATCTGTTGGTGGATTTGTATGTAGCAAAATACAATATTGCAACCGGCACGTACTTTTATTTTATTGTTTTCTCTTTATTTGTTTATCTGCAACTGTACATATAACTTTTTCTCTTAATGTTGTGTTTTTCATTTCTATCTCCCTGGAGGCTGTAACAATATTTTCTATGCAGTACTGATGATCATTTGATTAATAAAGTTGTAAATGGCTGATATGTCTGATGACTAAGATCAATGAATAAGTAAATGTTAAATTCCTTCAGGATTGTCTCTGAGATGTACAATAATTACCCTCCCCATAAATGAAATATCAGGATTATGTGATGGCAAATCATTACAAGACCAGTAATAATTACTGTTATTGTTCTGTGATCATGTGACCATCTCTTTAACGCAGGTGTCTGTTGAGGAGGCTCCAACGAAGAAGCTTAGACTTACCAAACCGAGTAAATCAGCGGCTCTTCACATTGATCTGTGTAAGGCTACCAGCCCTACAGATGCCCTGCAGTACCTGCTGAGCTTTGCGCGCAAACCTGTGGAGGCCGAGAGCGTAGAGGGGGTGGTACGCATCCTTCTTGAGCATTATTACAAGGTACATTACATTTGGTATTGTTGCATTGCAAATGTTGTTGGAACATGTTCAATGAACATAAGAATTTGTGATGTTTTTATTAATCATTTGTTTTCCTGTGTTCGTGGTGATGTGATCTACAGGAGGCTGATAACTCTGTTCGGCTAAAGATCGCCTCTCTGCTGGGTTTGTTATCAAAAATACAAGGCTTCTCTCCAGACTGCATTGTAGATGATGCTGTAAACACTCTAAACAACGAAAGTGAGTCTTTTGGGTAGAAATGCAGTTATAGAATACAGAGGCATGGCTTAATCTCGTTAAGTTTAACTTCATGTGAAACATTATTTAGTGTGTTTTCACTGCGTTTCAGAGTCTCATCAGGTGCTGGCACAGCTGTTAGACACTCTGCTGATCATCGGCACACAACTCCCTGATAAGAGCGCAGTTATCCAGAGACTTCTAGATGTGACATGCAAGGTAACAGTGTGGAATCGTACATTTTCGGGCAGTAACAATAATCAGGCGCATAACTGCCTTTGTTATCAGATTTTCTGTACATTTTTATAAAGTTCTGAATCAGTATTTTTTTGTTTTATTTAATTGTACATATATTTTCTCATGACATCTTTTCACAGCACCTGTCCAGCACTTATTTTGGAGTCAGGAATAAGTGTCTTCAGCTCTTGGGCTGTCTGGGGACAGTTGATAAGCCACTCACTAAGGAAACAGAAGCAGGACCAGCAGGACTGGCGTCACCCGTAAGGGACGTACAGAGTTTGATCAGCGATTACTTCCAGGACCAGGACCCTCGCGTCCGCACTGCTGCCATTAAAGCCATGGTACATGAACCTTTAGAAAAACAGTGTTAAAACTGAATAAAATGCTGCTCTGATTTACTTATATTTCCTTTAATGGTTTTTGTTTTGTCTCTTCATCAGCTGCAGCTACATGAAAGGGGGATGAAAATTCAACAGGCTATTTATAACCAGGTACAAATGCTATTAAGTTTGTACTCCCATATTTGTTACTCATATTCCAAAGGAAATGTCCAAGAACTAATCTATGAATGTCTTGTCTTCTTTCTCTGTCAGGCCTGTAAACTCTTAAGTGATGATTACGAGCAGGTTCGCTCGGCAGCGGTGCAGATGGTTTGGGTTTTGAGTCAGCTTTACCCAGAGAGGTAAAGGACCAGTATCTTAGCATCACTAAACCTGCTGTGTTCCAAGACCTATTGCCTTTCTGAACATATACCCTATGCTATATTAATTTATATTATGCAACATGCACTGATATAAAGAAATAGTTCACCCAAAATAAAAATTCTGTCATCATTTACTAATCCATCCCATCCCAGATGTGTATGACTTTCTTTCTTCTGCAGAACACAAAGATTTTTAGAAAGATATTTCTGCTCTGTATGTGATGCAAGTGAGTAGTGGACAGAGCTTTGAAGCTCCAAAAAGTGCATAAAGGCAGCATAAGAGTAATCCATTTGACTCCAGTGTTTTAATCCGGGTTTTCTGAAGCGATCCAAACGTAAACATAGTGCCTAGAGACTGCAATGGCAAGATGAAAAAGTTCTGTTCTCACTGAAAATCGATTGGACATGGATTTAACCACTGGAGTTGTATGGATTAATTTTATGCTGCCTTTGTGTTTTTTTGGACCTTCAACTTTCTGGCCACCTGCATTGTATGGACCTACAGAGCTGAAATATTCTTCTAAAAATCTTCATTTGTGTTCAGCTGAAGAAAGTGATGCACACTTTCTTTCTTTCTTTTGTGATTTTATGCATGCATCCAGCATTGTTCCCATCCCCTCATCCAATGAGGAGATCCGACTGGTGGATGACTCCTTTGGAAAGATCTGTCACATGGTCAGTGATGGCTCATGGGTAGTTAGAGTGCAAGCTGCTAAACTGCTGGTGAGTTTTGGGCCGGTCCTTACATTGCCTTTATCGTCAGCCTCTCTTCAATCCTGTAACTTACAATTATTGCAATTATTTGTAAGTCACCACTTACTTTTCCATCCAACTTATTCTCTGTTTCAGGGCTCCATGCACCAAGTGAGCCCTCATTTCCTGGAGCAGACTCTTGACAAGAAGCTGATGTCAGATCTCAGGGTACTTCCACAACATAATGGAACATATTTAAGAAAGGGTGCGGGGGAGGCTGGGTAGCTTGGCGATTAAAGACGCTGACTACCACCCCTGGGTGGGTTTGCGAGTTTGAATCCAGGGCAAGTGACTCCCACCAGGTCTTTTAAGCAACCAAATTTTCCCAGTTGCTAGGGAGGTTAGAGTCACGGGTTAAGATGCACGGATTGGTGGTCTCAGGCGCGGAGGCAGCTGAGATTTGACCTCCGCCACCCGGATGGAGGCGAGTCACATGTCACCACAAGGACCTAGAGCGCATTGGGCATTCCAAATTGGGGAGAAAATCACAAAAAAAGAAAGCTAAATTTTGACACCCCTGAAATGCACAAGAAGTACAACTTTAAATGCTCAATACAGGGCTTAATAAATAAGATTTTTAATGGGCTCCATCACAGAACCTATTTAAAGGAATAGTTCACCCAAAAATAAAAATGATCTCATCATATACTCGTCCTCATGTCATCCCAGATGTGTATGACTTTCTTTCTTATGCTGAACACAAACAAAGATTATTAAAAGAATATCTCTGCTCTGTAGGTCCAAATAATGCAGGTCAACAGGGTCCATCTCTTTGAAGCTCAAAAAAAGCGCATAAAAGTAATACACACGATTCCAGTGGTTAAAGCCCGTCTTCAGAAGAGATGTGATAACTGTGGGTGAGAAACAGATTAATAATAAAGTCCTCTTTTACTATAAATTCTCCTCACATCTACTGTATCATTTCTGAAGACATGGATTAAACCACTGAAGTCATATGAATTACTTTTATGCTGCCTTTATATGCTTTTGGAGCTTCACATTTTTGGACCCTGTTGACTTGCATTGTGTTGACCTGCAGAGCTGAGATATTCTTCTAAATATCTTTGTTTTCAGCAGGAGAAAAAGTGTCACATATCTGGGATGGCATGATGGTGAGTAAATGATGAGATCATTAAAATGTTTAGCTGAACTGTTCCTTTATCATAAAAGATGTTAATCATAGTTATTAAAGTCTTTGTGTCATAAAACATACATTTAAATTTATTTAACATTAAGTATTCTACAGGAAAAAAAAAACTGACGCCTATAAATTCATAAACTCACGTTTGCTGGAAAACAATGGCAAATTATACGATATATTACTGATTTGTTTATAGATTTTAACCAAATCTAACTGAAGTTTCCAAATATTAAATATGTGTTAAAACTGCATCTGTTTCCATTGCAACATATTTAAATCAGCTTAATTAATGTTTACTTTAAAAAATGCCTTTTCATCATTTCAGAGGAAACGCACTGCTCACGAACGAGCTAAAGAACTTTACGCTTCTGGAGAGTTCTCATCTGGACGCCGGTGGGCTGATGATGCTCCAAAAGAGAAAGTTGACACTTCCGGTGTAAACCTCATTGACTCTGGAGCCTGTGGGGCATTTGTTCATGGGCTAGAAGATGAGATGTACGGTATGTATTTTTGAAAATAACCAACATGTAAGGGGACGCTTTTAGCACTTATTACTTGTGTTATTAGATGTTTACGATGGTCGTTCATGCAGTATTGTGTTTGTTATAGAGGTGCGTATCGCTGCAGTAGAAGCTCTGTGTTCCCTTGCCCAGTCGTCCCCCAGCTTTGCTGAGAAGTGTCTTGACTTCCTGGTGGATATGTTCAATGATGAAATCGAAGAGGTGCGACTGCAGTCCATTCATGTGCTCCGACAGATCTCAACCAATATCACCCTCAGAGAAGACCAACTGGACACTGTGCTCGCAGTACTGGAGGTAGAATAGTAGATTTATATGCGTAATATGCATGACAAAGTCAAAACCGCAAAGCGTAGTATAAACGATGCTTTTAAACGTAATTTTCATGGTATTATCTAGTTATAGGACGATATTGTGTACCTCTATCTATGTATGTATCCTACAGTAGCATTATATGACATTCCAATCTGAAAACGAAAGTTAAAAGTGCCGGTTTATTGCAGGATTCATCGCGGGACATTCGCGAGGCCCTGCACGAGTTGCTCTGCTACACTAACGTCTCCACAAAAGAATGTATCCAGCTGGCCCTGCTGGAGCTCCTCAAAAATCTCACCAAGTACCCGACCGACCGCAACTCCGTCTGGAAGTGAGTTCAAGTGGAAGTTCCTCTCCATTGCTTACTTTCCTCAGCCTGTCTGACTTATTTTGTGTCGCATCTTTCAATCCAGATGTTTGAAGTTCCTTGGTGCTCGACATCCGACCCTGGTGCTGCCAATTGTCCCAGAGCTGCTGAGCACCCATCCTTATTTTGACACTCCAGAACCTGACATGGACGACCCTGCCTGTATCCTGCGCATCTGACATGACAACAAAGAAATGGGCTGGGATGTAGAATGTTAAAGGGAGCATGAGAAATCACATTTTCTTCACTCTTTTGATATAAAATGTATACGTACTGTAACTTTTAGATCTCAACTTCCTCTCCAGTCCTAAAATACCATTCATTGTTTAGCATTTGGATACTGTTGTTCCTAAATATGGGGATAACTAACAATTGTAGAAAATTCTAAATATAAATATCTAGGTAAAGTCTGTCAAACCTTGTGCTGTTTCTGGGTGTGTAGCACCTGCCGCTAAAGAATCCCAACGTTTGAAACAAGCAGCTGAAGTTTATATTTAACCAGATCCCTGATTATTTTAGTCTGATCTTCACAGTTTGAGCAGCACATTTCAGCACAGATTGTTTTGTGAATCTGCCACAATGTAATGCAGATTCCATCTGTGCTGAAATGTGCTGCTCAAACTGTGAAGATCAGACTAAAATAATCAGGGATCTGGTTAAAAATAATGGTGAAATTTGCATGAAAATCTCATTATGACTGGCGCAAAAAAAAATCTTGTTTCCGCAACAACAACAACGTAATAGTCCTAAAGTTCATAGAATCATTATGTGGTCTTGGCTCAGATCCTTGTTTTCCTGACCTGGATTTGTTCAGACATCGCTGTGTTAGTTCTGGTCTTCAATGCAGCCAAATCCTGCCCCACCATGCCAGCGCTGTTCTCAGATCACACATTCCGGCACTATGCCTACCTACGCGACAGCTTATCCCACCTGGTGCCACCCCTCAGAGTGAGAAACCTGCCTGCATACCTTTCATATCCAGTCTATTTTTAATACGTTAAAAAACTGTCATGTAAATTTCTTTGAGTAGTGTTTCATAAACATGATATTCATTCATTTCTTTCAAGCATCTTCTATATTTGTCTTCTCTCTCAGCTGCCAGGCAGAAAGCAGACTGCAAACTCCGGTTCGGAGGCATCAGGTGTGGGTTCAGGCAGTTTGGAGTCAGCACAGAACTTCCTGCAGGACAGTCTTGTTCGGGTCAGCACCCTTCAGAACCTGGAGACACCTGGAGCTCAAGATCTGCTGGAGTTCACCATCAGGTCCAAACCATTAATTGACTACATATATATATTAAACAATGTAATTACTGCAAGATGTCTTAATAAAGTGTTTGTTCATTATTTGGGTCACATGTAGAGATCTGCAGCGGTTGGGGGAGCTACAGACTGAGCTGGCCGGATCTGCAGATTTTTGTGCCACATACCTACGCTGTCAGTTACTGCTTACCAAGGTGAATGCAAATATAATAGATGAATGCAATTGCTAATACTCCATTATTAAATGCCTCTTTGGAGTACTCTATTCTGATCGGTCAGTCCTGCCATACAGCGGCCTGGTATTTCTGAATAATGACCGCATAGTTGGGGAAGCAGTTATTTTTTAACGATTAAGCCGGATAGGACTTGTAATTTTTCTTGTATCAATTTGCGATCTCTACAAGCAAGCTAATAAAGTAACTGGTACTCGCGTCAATATTTCATGTTAATTTATTAAGCGGGATAATGAGCAGTCATGTGGTAAATTTCACAGTATAAACACCTTACAAAACTCTGGAGTTGGAATTGCTGAAACAATTAGTCGACAACATCGACAATTCAGAAATTGTCATCAAACATTTTCGTTATCGAATATTCGTCTGATTTCATTGAACACAAAATGAGATCTTTTGAAATGCTAATGAGATGCGGCAGAGCAGCACTTCCAGCTCGCACTTGATTGAGGAGAGGGAGAAAGAACAGATCACTGTCCAGATGCACTCCAAACCTTCCAAACATATTAAAGTGATGTAGATCACAGAGTATTATAATACAAAAATGCTAAATAAGTCAATACAGAAGCAGGGTCTTCGTGAAATAAAGCGGAGGCGTACCTGGTGATCCGCTTGAGCAAAACTTGCCTGTCAGAGCGTCTAAAAAGGAAACACTGCGCAGTTATATCCTGTATTTAATGCATCCTTTATTAAAGTTCAAATAATAAGGAAGCGGGCTGTATAAATAAGCACAGACTCCAGAACTGGCATTTGTCTGTGCGGTCAGAGCTGCATATATTAAGTCTCGTGAAAACTTCTCCCGGCTGATACACTGTCTTGCACTGAGGCGCTCATCACTGGTGCACGCTTGCTGCTGCTGCTAGATTTTATTTATAGTGATTATAATATGAGTGTTATGGTGTGTATCTAATTGTCAAGAATATCATCGTTATGCAGCTCTATGAAGTACACTCCTTATGTACGCTTACTTGAGCAGCTATACTGCAGAAGAAAAAATTGTTATCAGAGAAATTTTAATATTTAAATATTTTAAAATACTTAAAAATCCTTTTAGAGCAAATATCTTGAATATAAGTATATTTTTAATTTACTGCACTTGCAGAAGTGTAACCAAGTGAAAAAATATACATCAGAATACACTTATTTAAGATACATTCTCTTAAAGCAAGTCTAAATATCTTCTATGTTGCTTCTCAGGTAAATGTATCTTGTTTTAAGGATTTTTATATAATGTTAAATGGAAAACAAGACAAAAACACTTGATAGCAATATAATTTTTTGCAGTGAAATATTTTATTAATCAAACAATAAAAAAGTAGTTTTTCCCCGTTAATTCAGTGAATGTCATTTAGAGGTATTTTTAAAAGATCCTTTATTTTGTCCACTATTGCACGTTTAATACAACCTTTTAAGTCGGGCACAAGCTGAATAGTCAGTTAAGAGCAAGTGATTAATCGTTGCAATAATCGCCAAATAGTCGAATAATCATTGTAATTATCGTTAGATTAGTCAATTATATAAAAATAATCATTAGTTGCAGCCCTACATGTCTATTTAATTCAGTATTTGTGAAGTAGCAGTGTAATAAGCTTTAATTCCAGCACAGTTTGTTAGAGTTAGTGCCATGCTGAAGCAGTTGGTCCCTTTGCTTCACTTGCTCTGGGGTGGGGCAAAGCCCACTCCAGCATCCCCCCCTAGATCTGGTCCTGACACATGGCTTGTTTCACATCGGGGTTCTTACCACCTGTCAGGAATACTGTATTTTGTGATGATGACTGCCTAAATGTATATTATCCCTTATTTCAGACATGTATAATGGTCATTTTTTTATATATATATATATTACATAGTATCTCACAAAAGTGAGTACACCCCTCACATTTTTGTAAATATTTGATTATATCTTTTCATGTGACACCACTGAAGAAATGACACTTTGCTACATTGTAAAGTAGTGAGTGTACAGCTTGTATAACAGTGTAAATTTGCTGTCCCCTCAAAATAACTCAACACATAGCCATTAATGTTTTAACCGCTGGCAACAAAAGTGAGTACACCCCTAAGTGAAAATGTCCAAATTGGGCATTGAATTAGAAAATGCTACTATTGACTATATTAGAGTATTATAAAGAACCGAACAAACATGTTTAAATACATTGGAGAGTCAGGCTGATCCTTAATTGTTCTTTTCTGTTCATTCTCAGGCTCTCCAAGAGAAGTTATGGACCATGGCTGTGCCTCTTTGTCTTAAACAGAATGCCATAGTATCAACCGCTGCTCGACAGGTAGATTCATATCACAGCGTTGAAGATTTGGACATATACTGACACCAGAATTACAGAGCTGTATTAGTTTTCTCTAAGTAGGTTTCATTGTTTACACTTAACGTGTGACGTATGTGTTTATGTATGGCAGATCTTGGATGAGACGTACAAACTCGAGTTTTTGTACAGCGGATTGGAGACACAGCAGGTCGCCACAATTCACAACGTTCGTCTGCAGGCAAAAGCTTTACAGCTCATCCTGACGGCCCGATCCAAACAAGGGTCAGTGCTCCCTAACCAACATTACAAATATCCTTTTTGCAGTTAAGCCACGTATTGATTTTGATCCTCTGTCTCATTCACAATAACAGGGTTGATCGTGTTCTCAGTGTTTGTGAAAAGTTCCTACAAGAGGTTGAGTCATTTCAGAGGTAAGATCTGTGTGTTTCACAGAGAAGCCGTGTTTTGTTGCAACTATGTGTGAAAAGAAACCGAATGATCTTTTCTTGCCATTTTCAGGCTCTTCATGACAGAGGTGCCCCATTTTCAGGACAGTTTTGTGGAGAAACTCCTGGAGATAATGCCAAGACTGGTGGCCTGCAAGCCAAATGATCTTGTTAAAATTCTCCAGACCACACTGCGACAAAGCAGATTCATTCATCTCAAACTCCCTGAACAGGTTTGCAGATTCTCACACAACATACAGAGGTTTAAAAAATGTCAATTTTACAAAGAAGCTTGTCTGTTGCCAGAAGTTAAATATGTTAATGTTTCTTTTATTTTTATTTTGAATTGTCAGATACACAGGGCGTCTGCGACGATTATTGAGCCGACAGGTGAATCAGACAACCCTTTGAGATTCACCTCGGGTCTGGTAGTGGCGTTAGATATCGATGCTACTCTTGAACATGTGCAAGACCCACAGACAACAGTCAAAGTGCAGGTCAGAGACCCTATTTTTCTTTAACCAGAGGCACAAAGTGAAAAGGGTGGGAATCAAACAAAACCAAACTTGATGAAACAGTTACATCCCATATTGAATAATTTTCAAGGTTTCACAATATATAGAGAGGGAAAAAAGTATTTGATCCCCTGCTGATTTTGTACTTTTGCCCTCTGACAAAGAAATGATCAATCTATAATTTTAATGGTAGATTTATTTGAACAGCGAGAGACAGAATAACAACAACAAAAATCAAGAAAAACGCATGTCTCAAATTTTATACATTTGATTGCATTTTAATGAGGGAAATAAGTATTTGACCCCTCAGAGAGGGACAAAATCCCTCCTGAGATGTGTGCAATTTAAACCCTTTGAAAAATAAAAATACAACATAAAATAAAATGTTTAATCAGTTGTGTGTTGGTATTACATACCTCTGGTCAAGCAACCGGATCATGTTTTTAAAACCCTCTTTGGTAACCGTGTTAATTGGTTGTCTACCGTGTCTTTCGCAAGGTGAAATGTTATTGAATTTGTGATTTCTCTCTGCTGTTTGGAAGCTTTCTCGTATGGTGTAACACTGGCAAATGCATCCAAAATAGATTTTTGCTTTGGACGGCATCCAGATCTGGCTTTGCACTCCGCATACAAAGATTTGTGATGCTGAATTAAATAATCAAACAAATTGGTTGTTGCATCGTGTTGTGGCAACAATTGCAAGGCACTCTCGACAAAGTACCTGTTTTTGGTCCGCATCATCCTGTCTGTAGCCGAAATATTTCCATATAACTGTGGTGGTGGCAGCGTAGTGTGCTAAAGCACTGAACTGGTAAGCAAAAGGTCACCACCATTGTGTCCTTGAGCAAGGCACTTAACTCCAGGTTGCTCTGGGGGGATTGTCCCTGTAATAATTGCACTGTACGTCACTTTCGATAAAAGTGTCAGCCAAATGCATAAATGTAAATTTAACTGACGATGCATTTCTTTTTGCGGCATTAAATCGGAGTAAATTACATCATATCAGACAGATATATTGCTGGTTTTCCTTTTGGAAAAAAATTAATATTGTAGACTGATATATGTTTACCTTACTACATCGCATATTCTGTGATGTGACTATTGTGGATGCGCACATCGCGATGCCACTGCTGCAACAGTATATCGTGCAGCCCTAACCTGGACACAGTTTTTCTTGTTTTTTGGCAGATGGGATGTTCCAAGCTTTTTGGAGAATATGCCGCTGTTCTTCTATCTATTTCGGCTGTCTCAACTGCTTCTGTCTCTTCATATAATCTCAGACTGACTCGATGTTCAGTGGGGGGGCTCTCCCTGTTCTTTTCTGTTCATTTTTTATTCGCAAAAGGAATGTTTGGAGTCTGAAATGTATATTTCCTTTTGACACTAAAGCTGAAGATATAAATAACCATCTGAAGACAAACGCTTTTGTGAAACCTCTTATGTGCATAAACTTTTGCACAGCACTGTATATATTTTTGGGTAACACAGGGATTACAATGTGGCTTTTGGTGTGCAGGAAATGTACACTGACTAAATCACAAATGTAACAAATGACTTATTCATAACGTTACACCAAACAATGGAACTGGTTCTGAATTATGACATCATTTTTCTTTCTGTTGTACCACAGGTGCTCTATCCAGATGGACAGTCTCATATAATCCATCCCAAACCTGGAGATTTCAGGACTCCAGGACCTGGGCGCGTACGACTGATTACTCAGGTGTATCTATCCCATTCTGCATGGACAGGTGAGCTCCCTACCAGAGTAAAGAGTCTTTTTCTTCAGCTGATAGTATGTAGAAACGATTCGGGAACACTTTACAATAAGGTTCCTTTCATTAACATTTGTTAACTCTTTAGATACTGTATCATAAATTAACAATGAACAATATATTTTTTACAATATTTATACATTTTTGTTTATTCTAGTTAATAAAAATACAGTTGTTTAATGTTAAAATATACAACTTTTGATTAAAAGCATGTATTTGTATATGTTGAAATTAACATTAGCAATATTAAAAACTGCTGTAAAATAATTGTTCATGTTTTTAACTAATGTTAACAAATGGAACCTTATTGTAAAGTGTTACCAGCTATTCTTTGTGTCTTTGTCTTGTCTAAAATAATATTTCCAACAGCAATCACTGCTGGAAGCAATCAGCATGAACCCTTCACAGTTCTATATATATAAATAGAACTACATTCAGTCCAGAGAGCCAGCGTCTTGCTTGAGTTATTTTATATCTCTGTGTGTGAGAGTGTGTGTGTGTGAGTGAGAGTGTGTGTGTGTGTGAGTGAGAGTGTGTGTGTGTGTGAGTGAGAGTGTGTGTGTGTGTGAGAGAGTGTGTGTGTGTGTGTGTGAGTGAGAGAGTGTGTGTGTGTGTGAGTGAGAGTGTGTGAGTGAGAGTGTGTGAGTGAGAGTGTGTGAGTGTGTGTGTGTGTGTGTGTGTGTGTGTGTGTGTGTGTGAGTGAGAGTGTGTGAGTGAGAGTGTGTGAGTGAGAGTGTGTGAGTGTGTGAGTGTGTGAGTGTGTGAGTGTGTGTGTGTGTGAGTGTGTGTGTGAGTGTGTGTGTGAGTGTGTGAGAGTGTGTGAGTGAGAGTGTGTGTGTGTGTGTGAGTGTGTGTGTGTGAGTGTGTGTGTGAGTGTGTGTGTGAGTGTGTGTGTGAGTGTGTGTGTGTGTGTGTGTGTGTGTGTGAGTGTGTGTGTGTGTGTGTGTGAGTGAGAGTGTGTGAGTGAGAGTGTGTGTGTGTGTGTGCGTGAGAGAGAGTGTGCGTGCGTGAGAGAGTGTGCGTGCGTGTGCGTGAGCGAGTGAGTGAGTGAGTGAGAGTGACCCAGAAGAATAATGAGCAACTAAGAAATTCAAATGTTCTTTCTTAATACTGTTCTTCTTGTTCTCAAAACATTAGCGTGTTTTTCAAAATGATAAAAAAAAAAGTTTGTTTTTGTAATCTTTCCTCAAAACCTCTCAAATTACTTTAGTTTTTGGCTGACATCAACGAAAAATACCAAATATTATGTATATTGGACATTACCTATGTTGGACATATGGCGTTCTTTTAAGTACCTTGGAGTTCAGTTTAAATTCAATGGAACATTAACATGCTGGATATCATTCGGTACAAGGGAATTATCATCCGATACCATTACTTTACCATAGTACCACCACAGAAGTGTTTTGTAAGGGTATGCTTACAACATTTGAGAAAGTGTAATCTGAATTTGAATGTTTGTTGGCTAAAATTCTTGTTTTTACCCTCAGAGCCCTGTCAGATTGAGGTACGGTTACTTCTGGCCTACAGCTCCAGCAGCAGTAAATTATCTGCTGCTAAACCCGCATGGAATGAAAGCATGGATGGACTTCCCACTAATGAGAGTTCCATTGAGGGCACAATCCACCTCAGCAAGCCTGTCAAAGTCTTTATAATGCCCAAACCAGCTCGCCGCTGACCTGAGCACAGAGGAACCCAGACGATATATCTCTAAAAACAACAGCGAGCACAAAGATAGAACATTGTCATCTACTCTTTCTGGTTCCAAAAATACATTTTATCTAAAATAAATAGTTTTTGTCCATTTGTGTCAATGGTGTGTGTGTGTGGTGATGTGTTATTGACAATGTGTAGTTTTAAATCATTATTTCAAGCTGTTGTGTGTAATTGCAGCCCTAGCAGCACCAAACACAATGCAACAGTCTAGTTCCAGAAGTAGGAATCCTGTCAATTTTTTCCATAAGGGAATTGATTTTTGATAATTTTTAAATATTTAAAGATAGTCTAACGTAAGCTCCAAGGTTGTTAATCGATGCTATATGCTTCTTTTAAAGCCATTAGTCCCCGTTATTTCAACTTCATTTTGTAAAAGTCATGTATAATAGCAGAATTCCTGGTGAAGAAATGCACTACTCATGATCCTCATGGGGAAAATCCACAAACCAGAGAATTGCGGTCTCGCTACATTCTAGGGACTAAAAACTAAATGTTTTTCATTTCAAAAACTATTTTTTTTCGTTCCGGTTCAAAAGTTATGCCGCCTCCTTTCCAAATGGTTACCGGTTAGAACGAAATAAAAGGTTAATAACGTTCTTTTTAAAATAACAGTACTCTGTGCTAAGGGGTGGGTGAAATACAAATGGCAGTGTTGCCAGATCTCACAAGAGAAAAAAGCAATCTGATCTGGCAAAATGAGTCCAAAAAGATCTGGATTAGCCATGCATGTATATTTAGAGTGTGTGTGTGTATGTGTATATATATACACAAAGTTGTTAAAAGGTCTTTGTTCGGGGGCCTGGGTAGCTCAGCGAGTATTGACGTTGATTACCACCCCTGGAGTCGCAAGTTTGAATCCCAGGGTGTGCTGAGTGACTCCAGCTAGGTCTCCTAAGCAACCAAATTGGCCCACTTGCTAGTCACCTGGGGTAACCTCCTTGAGGTCACGATTAGTGGTTCTCACTCTCAATGGGGTGCGTGGTTAAGCTGTGCATGAATCGTGGAGAGTAGCATGAGTCTCCAGATGCTGTGAGTCTCCGCGGTGTCATACACAGTGAGCCACGTGATAAGATGCACAGATTTACTGTCTCAGAAGCGGAGGCAACTGAGACTTGGCCTTCACCACCTGGATTGAGGTGAGAGACAGCGCCATCTCGAGAATCTACTAAGTAGTGGGAATTGGGCATTCCAAATTGGGAGAAAAGGGGATTTAAAAAAAATACAGAATATGACATCCACAACGGACAATTAGGCAAAGAAATATGTGATGAAGCCGTTTCTTTCAAGTTCAAAGCACATGTGATATTTTTTCGGGCTACATGAAGTGGTGTAGTTCCAAAAATATACTGTGAAAACCCTTTGGCCTTCAGATTCATGAAAAAAATATTGGAACGAAATTAACCGGTTTCCAGCATTTAAAAATAGTTTTCACTCCGGAACAATTGAAAATCACTCTGTTCCGGTTTTCAGTTACATTCTGCTAAAAGATTCATTCATTTTCTGTTTTCATGCAAGTTATAATATACTTTAAATATGATTCCATATCTTTAAATAAAAACAAAATCAATTGTTTTTTGTTTTCTTGTGGTTTTTAATCTGATTACAGCATTTGCAATGCTTCATGGGATTGCAGTCGTAACCTTATTAAAGACGTTAATTACACAGTCTTTTTGTCTGATTTACAAATAATTTTTTGCTTCTAGTTAAAGTTTGTAACGTTGTGATTCACATCAGAGATGGTTGTTTGGTTCATGGCTTAGGACTCTTTTATGAAGAACTTTTAAATCCTAGAGGAAAAAAATAATTGGAAAAATACTTCCGGAACCAAGATGGCTGAAAAGGAGGGCGGACACTGTTCCGCTGCATTGCAAAAAAAAAAAGAAGATTTTTCTGCTATTGGTCGAACAAACATGTTGTCCCGCCCCACATACCTTCCCATTGGTTGAGACAGAAGCTGACATGTCGACCTGCTCAAACAAACTGAGAAATGTTTTGAAAGCAGCACAGTGTTACACTCTTCAGGGAGTTGCATATTAAACTGGGATTGGATGAAGTATTTTAACAGCAACAAATTTACATTATCTTTAATGATGTGAAAGCAAATAACATTTTCACCAAAATAAACAATTTTCCTCCAAATAGCCCAAAGTCCAAATTAAATAACATTTATTAGGTAAACAAAGTTCATCTGAAGTGTAAGGCAATTTTAACCCATTCAATTAATGAGATGGTTGAGTTAATGATTTAATCAGCAGGTCGAGTGGAAGACTCCTCCGACTTTAGCTCCCTGTCCCACCAGACCGTTATATTCTTTAACAGCCTGCTCAGTCTGAAACACCCTGACATCCACGCCCTGCTTTTTCACATACTCTATGGTGGTGGGAGGCACCTGTAGCATAAAAATGAAGTCAGCTTGACATTTATGATGAAGGAAATATTCAAGTGAGTGTACAGAACATCACTGTCCGGTGAGTTGACACTCGTTTACCTGTAGAGCTTCACTCATTCCTCTTCCGATAACCAGTGTCTGCACCCCTTTCCCCAGGACCTCTTCCAGGTCAGCTGGCTGAACACCAGGGTGGTGCTACAGAGAGCAAGAAAGAGCTTTAGAGATCTCCAATTTCTGTGGTGAAGTCCTATTAGTGCTAGTTCAAACACATGATTTCTTATTTGATTGGCCAAACCACTTGGAGCAATTTTAGAAAAGTTGGGTACAGGTGAAGCACACAATGCAACAAACAGAAAAAAAAAGAGTAAATATATGCACTCATTATTGCTCAGATGTTACTGATGAGTTCCAAATGCGTGCAGACATTCCCCAAAACTATATTTTAAAATTGTATTCACCAAATAAGATTATTAGATGGTGATTGGTGTAAGTGCTGACATATAATACCACAAAACACAACTAACACAAAACCATAATAAATATTAGACATGCGCACGGAGTACCACAAATTATAATATGATCAAATATTACAGTGCAGATGTTACACTTTTTAAGAACATGAAGTCAAGCCGATGATTTTGAAGTTATGGGTCGGCTGCTCATCTTACATTAGTGCCAGTTTCACGCCAGTCCCAGGCTCGGCTGCCACCCGGCCAGACTTTACAGTCTTTATAAGATGTGGAACAACCTTTAACCTTCATGTGGCCCCAGGATAAGGAAGCAATTTCTGGAGAAGACATGATCAGCTGCCCCTGTGACAGAGTAAACTATCAGATATAATAGCTGCATAACATATACTGTATACATATTTATTAGCTTATATTGTTATTTACTATTATATCAATGTTTTACTAGTTCACTCAAACCAGCATGATCTTACTACTGTATTTACAAAGAAAATTATCTCGTCTGTTCAAGTGCATGCATATTGTAACTAGAAACAAATGCTTTCAATAGTTTTTAAACGTGGCTTTTATTTACATTTTTCGCTATAAAATGACTGCAAATGCTCTAATTTGATTTATAATACGTACTCTTGCCTTGGCTTGCAACTCTATCTTGCTTGTGTTGTGTTTTCCTGCATGTGTCAACAAATATGGCAGTGAGTGACCCGGGACACGCCCACCCCCTACGACACTGGCTTGCGTCCAATCAGCGTGCGCTCAAGCGGTTTATGCTGATTGGCTGCCGGTCTGTGACGTACCAGTAGCTGGAGCCAGTCAATCAGGTTCAGTGCTGCAAAATCATAACAAGGGTTGAGAATTATTCGATTTTTTTTTTTTTTTTACTTATCTATCAATCACCTCGACCTCAGCTAAAACTAGCCTAAATTGTTTGTTTGGTCTTTAACCAGGCCGGTCATATGGCTAAGTGACCATCTTAAACCAGCTACGACCAGCTTAGACTGGTTCTAGCTGGGAGGTTTTCCTCAACTGATTAAACACAAACACGGCACTGCTCTGTCTGTTTGTGCTCACTTGTTAGAAAATAGTTTGTGGAATATTTTTTAAATAAAAAACAGCTCTTTATATACGTATATTATTATGATGTTCCTGAAGTGAGGACGGTGGTTAGCACTGTGGCGATCCACACAAACATGATGCCCCCTTGATGATGCTCTGGGTGGGTTGTCGCGGATTCGCAGTGTATTGTGGGCAGTTTGTGGTCTAGGCAAAGCACAGTTCGTCATCTCTAGGAAAGATGGCTGCTCCGAGCACCACAGCGGCTCTTCCTACAGCTCTCAGTCCCAGTTTTGCGGTGGTCTGCTCTTTCCTGGAGTGCTACGGGTCTGCTTTGGATCTACCCGAGCTGACGTTCCCCCAGCTGGAGCGATACTTACAGGAGACATCAGCGGGTGAGCTGTGGGCAAGACTGGGTTTGTTTTTAGATAGACGTGCTCCCCATCTTTGCCCATCAGTGCGTTTGATCACTTAAAGTTTGTCTTGTGGGGTCCTTGTTGCCTATTTAGGGATAAACAGCTTATCAGATATTAATGAAAAGTGACAGGAATGATTTCCCTTAGGGCTTTGATGTGGGCTGTGGATGGTTGTTTTAAAAACGAGTTTTGAAAACACAGTCAGGTGTTATTATTTTCCACACTCTATGCCTCGTGCAAAAAAAAACCCTTTAAAGATTCATGTAAAAAAAAAAAAAAATTAACATTTTTAAAAACGTGGCGATCATAATTGACATAAACGTTGTTAAAGCTGTCACAATATCACCGAACGCAGTTATATGAAGCGATATTTGTGTTTTGTACGATAAAATCGGGATACATTTACGTTGAGATTAACAACATCGACGGGGCTGTAGTCACACTCTGCGCATGCTCAGGCCGCTGTCAAACTTCCAATGATACATTGTAACATTATAGTAACGCAATATTCTACCGCTACAAAGAACTCTATTCTTTATGCCCCGCCCCATTTGAGATGAGTTAAGACTGTTTAATTTTGTGCGCATGGATGTCGTATACGAGTATGAACATGTCTTTAGTGCCCAAATCCTCCTAATGTCGTCATTTAGGGAGAATTGCATATGAAAGCATAATTTCAGATTGGCTCTTTATTGGTTTATCTATATTAGCTGACGTAGCTTGCATCTGATTGGGCTATTTAATGAGAGTAAACTTTTAAAGGTGTCTTTAGGGGGAAAAACAACAGAATTGGTTTATAGAAAAAGATGCAGTTGGTAGTACTTTTAGGGATGTGCAAAACTAAAAATTTTCATAATCAAACAGTCAGTGTTTCGGAACCCATAAATGTATAATTAGGCTCCGGTATGTTCACATGACCCTGATCAGATGCGTTTCAGAGGGATATATGGAGGCTAAGCGCAGCACTTCAGCATAATTAAAGGATATTCAACAAGTAAATAGGCTAAATAACTATAACATCTTATTGCACAAAACTATCAAAGAAAGAAAAAAGAATGGCTGCTCAAAATCGATTATGCGCATCCTGAATGCATAATGACACGCTTCGATGTAACCGGAGTGCTTCAGGGCGATCATTGCTGCGCATTAAAAAATGCATAACTGTAAGATTACAGGCACAAAACATCTAGTTCACAACATCCATCAGTTTAAGCCTTTTCTTTATTTTTTACTCTGCAGCTATTTATTTAAGCAGTTTTTATTTAAATGAAAAGATGAAAAAAGATGCAAAAAGGAAAAACAATGCTACAGGAATAAATAACCACATACATAAGGCTCAGGGACAGATGTGTTGAACAAGGTTAATATTTTGACATATTGTACGTATGTGATTGCACCCTAAAATAAAATAAAAATATGTGTTGTACAATTTAGTTCCTCGACCTTTGATTGAGCTCCATATTAAGTTACTGCGCAAGATTGGCAAGACATTCACGCCAGACAAATGGGAGAAATATCTTGTAAAGGTGAGTGTTTTAGTTTTAGATCACATTATCATAAATGCCAGTGCATAAGTTTAATGAAATCATGTTGAAAATAGATGTGTCAGGAATTTAACAGCACCTGGGCATGGGAACTGGAGAGGAAAAGCTATGGAGAAATGACAATTGAGTGTAAAACCGGCATCCTAAAGGTCAGTATTACTACTACAAACCATCCAGTCTAACTTGTTTAAAATAAGCATAAGTGTTTGCTGAGTTCTGATTACTATTAGTCATATAAATATACTGTAATGTAACTGCTGTGTAACTACAATTTACAACGCCCCTGTCATGTAAGTACAAGCTTGTTACTGTATATAGCATTAATTGAGCTCTTGAATGATTTTGCTTCAGTACACAGTATTAAGTTGAAATCAAAATGTATTTTATATTGTGTTAACAGTACTTGTGTGAGTGCCAGTTTGATGAAAATCTAAAGTTTAAGACATTAATCAACGAGGAAGACCCAGATAAGATGCGCCTACAGCCAATCGGTAGAGACAAGGAAGGCCTTTTGTACTGGTTCCAGTTAGACCAAGATCAGAATGTGCGTGTTTATTCCGAGGAACAAGATGACTTGGATGAATCCTCCTGGAGATGCATTGCGAGGTGAGCAAACCATATGGAGAAGATCGGATTGTGGAGCATTGATTTGACAAAGTTATGGGGGAGAAATTAGGGGAAGACTGTATTGTCTTGAATTTACAAGACGAGTTAACAAATGAGAACAGAAAATCAATCATGGTTAATAATTATTACCTTTAATGTTCACATCGTGAAGCAGTTATACCTTGTTTGATGAAGTTTATTTAAAAAGTAAAGACTTTTTTAGAGCAATTGGAGTGGTAGGGCAAAAATGTTAACTGTTAATCAGAAGGTTGCTGGTTTGATCCCCACAGCCACCACCATTGTGCCCTTGAGTAAGGCACTTAACTCCAGGTTGCTCCAGGGGGATTGTCCCGGTAATAAGTGCACTGTAAGTCGCTTTGGATAAAAGCGTCTGCCAAATGCGTAAATGTAAATGCAATTCATTTTTGCTTAAAACAGGACTAGAAATGATCTTGCAGACACACTTGAACAGCTTAAAGCCCAGATAGAGCCACCTGTGACTGACCAAGAGGGACAAGATGGTCCCACCTGCCCAAATATGGATGCAGAAGGTATGAAAGATCAAACTGATTGAAAAGTCACTATCTCACTCCTACTTAGGGCTGTATCATAATGGTGACATCAAATAAATTCTAATAAAAATTCTAATCACGATCAAATTTTTTCAAGGTGAGCATGTGGACATAAAAAACGGTGTATCAGGACATTTTACCAACAGTACCATCCATTCGAAGGAGAGTGATTTAATACCCCAAAACATTAAAGAAGAAACCTCAACAGATCCTGTTAAACCTGAACCAGAAGACACGGATGAAGTTGAGTTCAAAGTTGTCAAAATGTCCAAACATAAATTGGAGCAGACCCCAGCCATAGACAACAGGGTCAGTACGATCAAAACCCTCGTCAAAGAAGAACGAAAAGATTGTCCGAGAGCGTGGAATGCCATTTCAGTCGTCATGCCCCCTGTTTCCATAAAACAGGAAATTCCAGTAAAAGAAGAGACTTCTGAAGACAAGAAAAAGACAACGTCTGGGAACATGGTGAGAACTATAAAGTGCGATCAACAGGCTAAAATACCACTGAAGAAGAGAGATTTAAAAAGAAGTGGGGGATATGACATCAGCAATCACTATGGAAATATCAATCACAACAACAACAACCTTAACAGCAATGGTAGCATCAGCACAGGGGGTATCATTGTCCGCAACCCTGCCGTTTTATTAGTGAGGGAACAGCACACCAGAAGTGAATTCCCAACTGAGAGGAATGGTCCAATGGCCACTATTGCTGTCCCAGGTACAGAATTTCCTCAAGAGCTCAGCATTGACCCAACTTGTGGGAAGCATTCACCAGTTGATCAGCGCCAACAGACAGTGCAAGAACAATACATAGGTGTCGGGGTGATCAAGGGTCCCATTGAGCGAAAGAAGCCTTTGACTGAAACTGCTAATAGTCACATAAAGGACATAAATGGTCTTCATGGATATGGGGATGTCTTGAAACCTGATGCTGGGTGCACACATAGTGTCAGACAGTCTGTCCTTGTTGGGAAATCACAGATTAAGGATGGCAGCAATCTTCTTCCTTGTAGTATTCCAGAGGATTTAGTGTCAAAAGACATTAGCAAGAAGGGCCAAGATCTGTCTGGAAAAGCATCAAACGTTGTTGAGCAGGAGTCTCCTTTGATTGAAAAGCTGAATAAAACTTCAGTTGAGGCAGGGGTTGAAGAAAAAGATAATGATGTGATCAAACTTAAAAATTGCAAGGTGAGAGTTCTCTCAATCAGAGGAACAACAAATATTGTTGCTAAGGACGAAAGCCAAGACAAGGTTCTGAGAAGCCAGAGAAAGAAAAGTTTGGAAAAGACCAAGTCCAAGCTTCAGCCGAGAGAAGAGAGACCAAAGAAAGACCCACCGCCTAGTAATAGTGAGGTTTTAGATGAAAATGGAGGAGAAGGTGAAAAGTCTGGCCACAGTGATGAGGAGGCATCTTCAGAGCTTCAGAAGGAAGGAATCCGACTGAAGATTAAGATCCCGCTTCATAGACGAACTCCTGAACTCCAGCACAAAGATATTGAGGAGTCAGAAACCAGCAATAGGCGATCCCTAAGGAGATCTGCTAGAATCAGCAAACCCAGCCCCAAAGTGGCAGATATTCGGGGCAGGAAACGAGGCAGAAAACATACAACCTCCTCTGTGGCAAAGGACGAAGAAGAACACATGGAAGATGATGAGGTGGAAGTCCAGCTCAAGCAGGATATACACAAAACAGTGGACACAGAAGGACAGACTTCGAAGTCTCCGAAGGTAACATGACAGCTTTTTATATCCAGTTTGACAGAATAAGTCCATGCTGAAAAGACCATCTTAACCTGCATGCTGGTCTAGGCTGGTTAGTGCTGGTTTGGTGCTGGTGAAGCTGGTTGACCAGCATAGTTTTTCTAAAGCTGGTTAAACTTTAAAAGCCTGGTGGGGTCACCAGCATACCAGCATTCCACGCTGGGGGACCAGCACCCAAACACAACATAAGCTGGTGACCATCAATGCTGGTCTTTTCAGGAGGGGTGCTTTCCCACTGTTGGGTCGAATTGTTCTGAGCACTGTGAATAACGGTTTCAGTAGCATTTCCCCTTGTGCACAGTTGGGTACGATATGACTAGCAAATTGTACCATGCTGGTGGTATGGCTTTAGTGCCGTGGCTACTCATGATTGGCCACTTGCTCAGTCAATCGATTCTTATCCTAATTTTACAGCACCACAGAGGAAAAAGAGAACATAATTCTGCAAGTGAGCCTGGATATGGGTACGGAATGTCACAGGTCCGCAGTGAGAACGATTGGCACAACGGCGGAAAAATAGCTTTTTTGTTGATACAGATTTTTGACTCTTTCAGGCCAAACGACGACACAAGAGGACTTGTTGGTCGAACAGTCGTACAAAAAATTGCAAATCCAAAGGAGTTCCTGAGGTGGAGGAGGAAGTGGGTGACGACAAAGACAACGAATCAGAGAAAGGAGACGAGACGGACTCTGACCAGCCTAATGAGCTTCCACCTGAAGATGCGTGTAAACACTGTGGTCTTGCCAACCACCCAGAATTGGTGAGTTGCAGGAAATACAAGCTCATTTTGTCAACTCAAAAATAATACTAGAATTAGGATGAGTTAGGCCACGTCCACACATGTGAAAAACACATTAATTATGTGTAGTTTAGGCCTCTCATCCACACTAGAACTGTGTTTTCATCCACTGAAAATGGAGCGCTTCAAAAATTATCTTCAAACATTTGTTCAGCCATGCTAAAA
The DNA here is from genome assembly GCA_032164185.1 of Moxostoma hubbsi. Classification (NCBI taxonomy): domain Eukaryota; kingdom Metazoa; phylum Chordata; class Actinopteri; order Cypriniformes; family Catostomidae; genus Moxostoma; species Moxostoma hubbsi. Next base: position 6,122,829 of record JAVLUX010000019.1, read on the forward strand.
GAAACTATATAGTTACAACTATGACATGAAGCATCTGTTCATTTAGCTATTGTGTCGGCTGTACATCACTGTGCAGCATTTAAAGAGACCAACTAACCTTAGTTTACATGTCAGGGACTATATTTTCTAGCATGGATAAAACTTGATGAATTACATCATAAAATGTTTTAAAAGCTTATTGCTTAAGCAACTGATACTGTCTATAACCGATACTGTGCTCTAATTATGTGTTTTTATTTGTCACAGATTCTTCTTTGTGATCTGTGTGACAGCGGGTATCACACAGCCTGTTTGAGACCTCCACTAATGATCATTCCTGATGGGGAATGGTTCTGTCCTCCCTGCCAGCACGTAAGGGGTTAAACCTTTATTGTGCAAATGCCCTGTGTGCGTATGCGTGGGTTATGTTGATGAAGTGTATGTTCTTGTTATTTATAGAAGCTTCTCTGTGAGAGGTTGGAAGAACAACTTCAGAATCTGGACTCTGCTCTGAAGAAGAAAGAGCGAGCTGAACGAAGGTGTAAATACAAACACAAACACTTTATGAACCTTCTCACCCACCATTCTACGCACTGAACGCAGCCTGCGTATTTCCGGTCAAATCTCACGGGGCTAACAATCTTCCGGTATCGTATCCCGCTAATGCGAAAGTGTCAAGTGTTGTACCAAACTACTATTCTTTCTAAAATTATAGGATTTATCTCAACAAATGTGATTTTATATAGTTAAAGTATAAAAACGATCTCAGTAATGAGCTCCAAAGTTTTAATACATTCGATCTGAAGCTTGCAGAACTGCAGAGCACTGCTATACCATTGTGAAAGGCTTCCTGTGTGTGCAAAGTATTTACATCCAGCAATTATACAGTGATATGCAGGTGAGAAATACAGCAACACAAGCGATTCGAGAGCAAAAACAATCAGCAGAAGATGATGTTAGGGCAACAGCTGAGGTTTTAAAGTGCCATCCGCAGGAAGATGAAACATCACTGAGAACACTACACACACACACACACACACACACACAGTACTGATTTTTTTGTGAATTATTATATTTTCCCCTAATCAAAGCAGGAGATTACACATGAGTAAAGCACAACTGAGACGAAAACATAAATTTAGAGTTGAGGATTAATTCGTTTTTATTCATATAATCTGTAATATCGCGACACAATATTCATAAATAAAAGTAATGATACAATTACACAATTGGTAACACTAAGTTACATGTAATGGTTACAATAAGGTTATTTGTTAACATTAGTTAACAACATTAGTTAACATGAATTAACGATAATTTTACAGCATTTATTAATCTTAGTAAATGTTAATTTCAACATACTAGTTAAAAATGAACAATTCTATATTTATTAACTAATATTGAGAAAGCTAGAGTCACTGTGCTAAGAAATATCTGATTGTTCGCTCCAGCATTTGATGTGAACCTGGAGTATCATCAGTTGTCATATTATATTAATTTATATTATCACAGATGGCTATACTTTATCTAGCAGAATTAATCAAAATAATTACATGTGTAATACAGCCAGAAACAGGGACCTTGCTAAACCAGTGCTGGTCTATGCTGGTCTCCTGTGAATATTCACCCTCATTGTGGTCAATGTAATGTCAAATATAGAGCTGTCGGAAAAAAACATTTCATCGATGCGTCGCGTTTCATACTCAAATGATTCTGAATCGATTCTCAAAAGAATCAGAATCGATTCTGAGTTCAGTTTAAATCATGGCAGAGCAGTGGTGCACACCAAAGTCAGATGTGGAAACAAAGACGTGAGTTAAGTGCATACACTAAATTCATGTGTACAAACACAAATATTTGCAGACCAGCTGCATCTAACACATGACCATTTGTGCCTGAATGAAACTACGATCCCAAAATTCTTTCACAAACGCACGCACATAGCAATGGGAGAGTTTATTTGTGATAAGAAGCCAACAAACAACATGAATGACGAGCTTGCACCTACAATCTTGTGGATGTTCCATGTTTTGTTCACAACTCATACTGAATGTAAAAGGCCAGTTTATGTAATGTGACTTGTTCTGATGTTTAAAACAGCTGTTAAATAAAAAGCTGAAAGGTAAAAAATAATGATATTGAAGGACAAGATGCATCGTGATGCATCGAGAATCATATTATAATCGAATTGTTACCCTTTGAATCATAACCGAATCGTGAGCCCAGTGAAGATTTACACCTCTAGTATAATACATGAGTCCATTCCCATGAATCAACCTGAAGTGATCTTGTGATTTTGACTTTTGAGTCTATCTCTCTCTTTCTCTCTCTCAGGCGTGAGCGGTTAGTGTATGTGGGCATCAGCGTGGAGAACATTATACTCAACCCTGTAAGTGTGCAGCCACATTTATGCTATACTGTACTATATCTTACTATACTATATAGTTTCATACAATACTATACAGTGTGATACTATACAACACTACACTATACTAAACAGTTTCGTACAATACAACACTATACTATACGGTTTCATACAATACTATACAGTGTGGTACTATACAACACTACACTATACTAAACAGTTTTGTACAATACTATACAGTGTGGTACTATACAACACTACACTATACTATACAGTTTCGTACAATACTATACAGTGTGGTACTATACAACACTACACTATACTATACAGTTTCGTACTATACTATACAGTGTGGTACTATACAACACTACACTATACTATACAGTTTCATACAATACTATACAGTGTGATACTATACAACACTACACTATACTATACAGTTTCGTACAATACAACACTATACTATACGGTTTCATACAATACTATACAGTGTGGTACTATACAACACTACACTATACTAAACAGTTTTGTACAATACTATACAGTGTGGTACTATACAACACTACACTATACTATACAGTTTCGTACAATACTATACAGTGTGGTACTATACAACACTACACTATACTATACAGTTTCGTACTATACTATACAGTGTGGTACTATACAACACTACACTATACTATACAGTTTCGTACTATACTATACAGTGTGGTACTATACTACACTATACTATACAGTTTCGTACAATACTATACAGTGTGGTACTATACAACACTACACTATACTATACAGTTTCGTACTATACTATACAGTGTGGTACTATACAACACTATACTATACAGTTTCGTACTATACTATACAGTGTGGTACTATACAACACTACACTATACTATACAGTTTCGTACAATACTATACAGTGTGGTACTATACAACACTACACTATACTATACGGTTTCATACAATACTATACAGTGTGGTACTATACAACACTACACTATACTATACAGTTTCGTACTATACTATACAGTGTGGTACTATACAACACTATACTATACAGTTTCGTACTATACTATACAGTGTGGTACTATACAACACTACACTATACTATACGGTTTCATACAATACTATACAGTGTGGTACTATACAACACTACACTATACTAAACAGTTTTGTACAATACTATACAGTGTGGTACTATACAACACTACACTATACTATACAGTTTCGTACAATACAACACTATACTATACGGTTTCATACAATACTATACAGTGTGGTACTATACAACACTACACTATACTAAACAGTTTCGTACAATACTATACAGTGTGGTACTATACAACACTACACTATACTATACAGTTTCGTACTATACTATACAGTGTGGTACTATACAACACTACACTATACTATACAGTTTCGTACTATACTATACAGTGTGGTACTATACTACACTATACTATACAGTTTCGTACTATACTATACAGTGTGGTACTATACAACACTACACTATACTATACAGTTTCATACAATACTATACAGTGTGATACTATACAACACTACACTATACTATACAGTTTCGTACAATACAACACTATACTATACGGTTTCATACAATACTATACAGTGTGGTACTATACAACACTACACTATACTAAACAGTTTTGTACAATACTATACAGTGTGGTACTATACAACACTACACTATACTATACAGTTTCGTACAATACTATACAGTGTGGTACTATACAACACTACACTATACTATACAGTTTCGTACTATACTATACAGTGTGGTACTATACAACACTACACTATACTATACAGTTTCGTACTATACTATACAGTGTGGTTCTATACTACACTATACTATACAGTTTCGTACAATACTATACAGTGTGGTACTATACAACACTACACTATACTATACAGTTTCGTACTATACTATACAGTGTGGTACTATACAACACTATACTATACAGTTTCGTACTATACTATACAGTGTGGTACTATACAACACTACACTATACTATACAGTTTCGTACAATACTATACAGTGTGGTACTATACAACACTACACTATACTATACAGTTTCGTACTATACTATACAGTGTGGTACTATACAACACTACACTATACAGTTTCATACAATACTATACAGTGTGGTACTATACAACACTACACTATACTATACAGTTTCATACAATACTATACAGTGTGATACTATACAACACTACACTATACTATACAGTTTCGTACAATACAACACTATACTATACGGTTTCATACAATACTATACAGTGTGGTACTATACAACACTACACTATACTAAACAGTTTTGTACAATACTATACAGTGTGGTACTATACAACACTACACTATACTCTACAGTTTCGTGCAATACTATACAGTGTGGTACTATACAACACTACGCTATACTATACAGTTTCGTACTATACTATACAGTGTGGTACTATACAACACTACACTATACTATACAGTTTCGTACTATACTATACAGTGTGGTACTATACAACACTACACTATACTATACAGTTTCGTACTATACTATACAGTGTGGTACTATACAACACTACACTATACTATACAGTTTCGTACAATACTATACAGTGTGGTACTATACAACACTACACTATACTATACAGTTTCGTACTATACTATACAGTGTGGTACTATACAACACTACACTATACTATACAGTTTCGTACAATACAACACTATACTATACGGTTTCATACAATACTATACAGTGTGGTACTATACAACACTACACTATACTATACAGTTTCATACAATACTATACAGTGTGATACTATACAACACTACACTATACTATACAGTTTCGTACAATACAACACTATACTATACGGTTTCATACAATACTATACAGTGTGGTACTATACAACACTACACTATACTAAACAGATTTGTACAGTACTATACAGTGTGGTACTATACAACACTACACTATACTATACAGTTTCGTGCAATACTATACAGTGTGGTACTATACAACACTACGCTATACTATACAGTTTCGTACTATACTATACAGTGTGGTACTATACAACACTACACTATACTATACAGTTTCGTACTATACTATACACTGTGGTACTATACAACACTACACTATACTATACAGTTTCGTACAATACTATACAGTGTGGTACTATACAAAACTACACTATATGGTTTCGTACAATACTATACAGTGTGGTACTATACAACACTACACTATACTATACAGTTTCGTACTATACTATACAGTGTGGTACTATACAACACTACACTATACTATACAGTTTCGTACTATACTATACTATACAGTGTGGTACTATACAACACTACACTATACTATACAGTTTCGTACTATACTATACAGTGTGGTACTATACAACACTATACTATACAGTTCCGTACAATACAACACTATACTATACGGTTTCATACAATACTATACAGTGTGGTACTATACAACACTACACTATACTAAACAGTTTTGTACAATACTATACAGTGTGGTACTATACAACACTACACTATACTATACAGTTTCATACAATACTATACAGTGTGATACTATACAACACTACACTATACTATACAGTTTCGTACAATACAACACTATACTATACGGTTTCATACAATACTATACAGTGTGGTACTATACAACACTACACTATACTAAACAGTTTTGTACAATACTATACAGTGTGGAACTATACAACACTACACTATACTATACAGTTTCGTACTATACTATACAGTGTGGTACTATACAACACTACACTATACTATACAGTTTCGTACTATACTATATAGTGTGGTACTATACAACACTACACTATACTATACAGTTTCGTACTATACTATACAGTGTGGTACTATACAACACTATACTATACAGTTCCGTACAATACAACACTATACTATACGGTTTCATACAATACTATACAGTGTGGTACTATACAACACTACACTATACTAAACAGTTTTGTACAATACTATACAGTGTGGTACTATACAACACTACACTATACTATACAGTTTCATACAATACTATACAGTGTGATACTATACAACACTACACTATACTATACAGTTTCATACAATACAACACTATACTATACGGTTTCATACAATACTATACAGTGTGGTACTATACAACACTACACTATACTAAACAGTTTTGTACAATACTATACAGTGTGGAACTATACAACACTACACTATACTATACAGTTTCGTACAATACTATACAGTGTGGTACTATACAACACTACACTATACAGTTTCGTACTATACTATACAGTGTGGTACTATACAACACTACACTATACTATACAGTTTCATACAATACTATACAGTGTGATACTATACAACACTACACTATACTATACAGTTTCGTACAATACAACACTATACTATACGGTTTCATACAATACTATACAGTGTGGTACTATACAACACTACACTATACTAAACAGTTTTGTACAATACTATACAGTGTGGTACTATACAACACTACACTATACTATACAGTTTCGTGCAATACTATACAGTGTGGTACTATACAAAACTACACTATATGGTTTCGTACAATACTATACAGTGTGGTACTATACAACACTACACTATACTATACAGTTTCGTACAATACTATACAGTGTGGTACTATACAACACTACACTATACTATACAGTTTCGTACTATAATATACAGTGTGGTACTATACAACACTACACTATACTATACAGTTTCGTACTATACTATACAGTGTGGTACTATACAACACTACACTATACTATACAGTTTCGTACTATACTATACAGTGTGGTACTATACAACACTACACTATACTAAACAGTTTTGTACAATACTATACAGTGTGGAACTATACAACACTACACTATACTATACAGTTTCGTACAATACTATACAGTGTGGTACTATACAACACTACACTATACTATACAGTTTCGTACTATACTATACAGTGTGGTACTATACAACACTACACTATACTATACAGTTTCGTACTATACTATACACTGTGGTACTATACAACACTACACTACACTATACAGTTTCGTACAATACTATACAGTGTGGTACTATACAAAACTACACTATATGGTTTCGTACAATACTATACAGTGTGGTACTATACAACACTACACTATACTATACAGTTTCGTACAATACTATACAGTGTGGTACTATACAACACTACACTATACTATACAGTTTCTTACTATACTATACAGTGTGGTACTATACAACACTACACTATACTATACAGTTTCGTACAATACTATACAGTGTGGTACTATACAAAACTACACTATACTATACAGTTTTGTACTATACTATACAGTGTGGGACTATACAACACTACACTATACTATACAGTTTCGTACTATACTATACAGTGTGGTACTATACAACACTACACTATACTATACAGTTTCGTACAATACTATACAGTGTGGTACTATACAACACTACACTATACTATACAGTTTCGTACAATACTATACAGTGTGGTACTATACAACACTACACTATACTATACAGTTTCGTACAATACTACACAGTGTGGTACAATACAACACTACACTATACTACACAGTTTTGTACTATACTATACAGTGTGGTACTATACAGTTTTGTACTATACTGTGTGGTACTATACAACACTACACTATACTACACAGTTTTGTACTATACTATACAGTGTGGTACTATACAACACTACACTATACTACACAGTTTTGTACTATACTATACAGTGTGGTACTATACAACACTACACTATACTACACAGTTTTGTACTATACTATACAGTGTGGTACTATACAACACTACACAGTTTCGTACTATACTATACAGTGTGGTACTATACAGTTTTGTACTATACTGTGTGGTACTATACAGCACTACACTATACTACACAGTTTCGTACTATACTATACAGTGTGGTACTATACAACACTACACTATACTACACAGTTTTGTACTACTATACTATACAGTGTGGTACTATACAGTTTTGTACTATACAGTGTGGTACTATACAACACTGCACAATACTACACAGTTTCGTACTATACTATACAGTGTGATACTACAAAACACTACACTATACTACACAGTTTCGTACTATACTATACAGTTTGATACTACAAAACTCTACACTATACTATTCTGTACTATACACTGTGGTACTATACAACACTAAACTATACTATTCTGTACTATACAGTGTGGTACTATACAACACTGTACTATACTATACAGTTTGATACTACAAAACTCTACACTATACTATTCTGTACTATACACTGTGGTACTATACAACACTAAACTATAATATTCTGTATTATACACTGTGGTACTATACAACACTAAACTATACTATTCTGTACTATACAGTGTGGTACTATACAACACTGTACTATACTATACAGTGTGATTCTATACAACACTACACTACAGTTTGGTACTATACAACACTAGACTATACTATATAGTACAAAACTATATTGTATTATAGTATAACTGTATTATAGTAAAGTCAGTTTGGTACTATACTGTGCTATACTTTACTATATCATACTATGCTATGATATAATAAGCCATATTATACTTTTTATATCATATTATGCTAGACAGTAAGATGTTATTCAGTTCTGTATCAGACATTATTATGCTTTACTATACAATGAGATACTACAGCACTATACTATACCATACTACACTATACAGTTTCATACTATACAATGTGGTACTTTACTATAGTATACTATACAGTTTCATACTATACAATGTTGTACTTACTATATTATACAGTTTCATACTATACTACACTATACAGTGTGGTACTATACAACACTAGACTATACTATATTATACTATAAAGTTTCGTACTATACTATATAGTATAGTGTAGTATAGTATACAGTTTCGTACTATAATATATAGTATAGAACAAAACTGTATAGTGTAGTATAGTATACAGTTTCGTACTATAATATATAGTATAGAACAAAACTGTATACTGTAGTATAGTCACTACACTATGAAGTACTATGCCAAACTGTACTATACTATACAGCTTTGTACTATACTACCATACACTATACTGTGCTATACTGTACTATATCATACTATGCTATGCTATTATAAGCCATATTATGCATTTTATATAATACTATACTATACAGTAAGATGCAATTCTGTTCTCTACCATACTATTGTATACATTATTTTATAAATTAGAAAATACTATGCCATACTGTGCTATACTATATACTATATTTTACAGTTTCGTACTATACATCATAACACTACTATACTATACTTATTATGCTATAGCTCTGTATTATACCATTATATGCTATACTATAATTTATCTTAATTATTTTCAGATAAATTAATTTTATAAAGATACTATAATAGGTTTAAAAAGTTTTTTTAATCAGCTATATTTTATTTGAATTTGTTTGCCCTTTATCATGGCAGGACGGTGATGAAGAGGAGGGCCTGACAGAGAAGAAGAAAGATCCCAAGAAGGGCAATAATCTAGGGAGGCGATCAACCAGGACGAGAAAATCCATCAGTTACAGGTGATCAATGTTTCAGAATTAGACTGTAATTGAAGAAATTAGTCTATTGAAATTAGTTACTAATTCTTGACTTTCTTAATACTTTTTTCCAGGTTTGATGACTTTGATGACGCCATTGATGAAGCGATAGAAGAAGACGTTCTTGATTTCGAAACAGAAGGTTGCTCTCACAAGACTGTGTTTTATCATTTGTGTCTAGTTGCTTGTTGGTTTGAATTATCAGTGATGTGATTTCTGGTGACATTCCTGCAGATGCCGGTACTGATAAACTGGTGACATCTGTCACTGGTCAACAGAGGAACACAGCAAGCCACGAATGCCGGCGGTCTGTGAAACCCCTTCCCCCTCGCAAGAGGAAACGCCGGCGTCTCAATGACCTGGACAGCGACAGCACGGTTGATGAGGAGGAGAGCGAGGATGAGTTTCAACTCAGTGACAGGTGTGTACGCGAATGTGGAAGAGACATATAGTCATATATTAGAAAACTACGAATACGGGAGGTTCACATTTGGGGCTTTGGAATTCAAATTAGAAAATGAGCGAAACTCCCATGTCAGGTCTTAAAAACTTCTTGTTTCTTAAAATAGATCCATTAATACACTTGGTTAACGCACAATGGCCCTGGAATTTCTAAGATCCAAAATAATGGGTGCTAATTTGCTTGTGAGTGTCGTGCAAATTACTATATGTGCAAATATGTTGGACACACCCTCGAAAAGGAGGCTTTTGCATGAGGTGCACCAAATGCAATTACAGTACAGCTCTCACTAAATACCATTTTAGTTTTATTCAATATGGCATTTAATATGTTTATTTATAGGATTGTATAACATCATCATAAAATCGCTTCTATTTATCAAGCATAAAGGCCTTTACACACCAAATGCGAATGTTCGGCTCGATGATCAACATTTAGGACTAAAACAATGGATTCCCAACGAGCCATTCCCACCTGGAGCAAACGTTCCCGCCGAAGCGCGCAGCGACAAAGTGAAGATTTTTTTACGGTGTCAAAAAAATCAATAATATATATGCTTTAGTCACGTGTCGGAAGCCGTTGCAGTTACCAGAACCAGACAACAGATGGCGCTAAATCGCAGAAAGCTGTTCACCGCCGACAATAAACACTGAAGTAACTCGAAGAAGAAATCCTGAAACAGCAGTGAGGATGTATATTTAATTTGCATTAAATGCCTCAAAAACTTATTTTTTATTATTATAGTGTACGTATATGGGTTTTCTTAACATGTAAATGATATTGCTGTATCTCTGTCTTGAATCCCTCTTTTAATAATGATCTGATTTTATGTGGATCGTCTTCATAGTTTATTCCAGCTGCATTGTTTTGCTTTTGCGTTTAATCTTTAATCTGAAGTATGAAGCCAGTGAGTAAATCTCTCGAACCCATCAAGAACATCTCCATGTCAAAATTCACCCCAAAAATAAAAAAAAAATGGAGTACGTTTTCTCAAATAAATGTAGGCCTATTTGTAGGACCATTCATATTTTTGGCATTGTTACATTATTTTCATGGCAATTAAGAACACGTCCCCCAATTCTCATTACTATAATGCCCCAAAAAATATTATTTATTTTCTAAAAATCTTTCTTTAAATTATGGTTGCCTAAATGTAAAAAGTAATTGTATTTTTTTATTTTTTTCACTGTAATACATTTCAAAATGGTGAGGGCAGTGAATGGGGCAGTGGAGAGAGTGCCGCTGAGAATCAACCCACCTCCAAGAGAACAGGCAGAATAACACACCTACAGAAATCCAAGAGGAGCTCGCGCAGACTTCACACCAGACAAAGAGGCTCCTCAGAGGAGGTGTTAGAGTCTGAGGAAGAGGAGGAGGAAATGGGTCTGTTTGAGTTTTCATGTTTAGTATGCTTAAAAGAATATTCACACACAAATGAACCTTTTTCCATCTTTTACTAAACCTCATGCCATCCCAGATGTGTATGACTTTCTTTCTTCTGCTGAACACAAACCAAGATTTTTTCAGCTCTGTAGGTCCATACAATGCAGGTCAACAAGGTCCAAAAATGTGAAGCTCAAAAAAGCACATAAAAGGCAGAATAAAAGTAATCCAAGTAATCCAGTAGTCCTTTTTTACTATAAATTCTCCTCCCTGCCCAGTAAGTGGCGATATGTACGAAGTATGCAAATCGGCAAAGTACAAAAGAAGAAGAACACTTAGGAGAGAAGACCGCTTAGGAGGAATGGTGAAAGTGAAAGTGGAGATTTATAGTAAAAAAAGGACTTAAATATTGATCTGTTTCTCATCCACACCAATCATATCACTTCAGAAGACTTGGATTTAACCACTGGAGTCGTGTTGTTACTTTTAGGCTGCCTTAATGTGCTTTTTGAGCTTCAAAGTTTTGAACCCTGTTAACTTGCATTGTATGGACCTAAAGAGTCTTTTTAGGTTCAGCAGAAGAAACAGTCATACACATCTGGGATGACATGAGGGTGAGTACCTGATGCAAGAATATTTGTTTTTGGGTGAACTATCCTTTAAAATGTAGAACATTAGTTTCAGATTGATGAAATAACAGAATGAATGAACATAAATCTTTTTTATATTCCCAACCCCTGTACAAATGCTTGTCATTTATCTTTCTTTATATCTGACAGAGACGGAGGGCTCAAATGAGTTCAGTGACAGTAATGTGGACATGAGCAGACGGCGACCGCGGCGAAGTCACAAGTCTCATGTCAACTACTACGAGACATCAGAATCTGACGGGTCACAGAATACGTCCAATCAGAAACACTCGTCTCTGCCTCACCGCCGACGACTGTCCAGCTCCAACAGTGAAGGTCAGTCTCTCCATACACAGCAAAAAATCTGGTATTTTTGTCTTGTTTTCCTATAAAAATATCTGTTAAAATGAAAAATAGCGTATTGGAATATTCCAGGTTCGATACATGTTAAGCTCAATCGACAGCATTTGTGGCATAATGTTGACCACCCCCCAAAATTATTTCACTCATCCGTCCTTTTCTTTAAAAATCAAACCACAAATCGAGGTTACAGGGAGGCACTTACAATGGAAGTGAATGGGGTACAATTTTAAGGGTGTAAAGGCAGAAATATGAAGCTTAAAATTTGATAAAAGCATTTACAAAAACTCTTCTATTAAAACTCTTGTATTATTTCAGCTGTAAAGTTGTTTTAGTGTCATTTTTACAGTCATTGTACGCTTTGGTGACATTACATCATCATGGCAATGAATAAATTAGCAATAACTTTACACAGAAAAGGTTAATAAGCGATTTTATCACACTTAAATCATGTTAACATGCATCTTATTTACGTTTTGTGGTTATACTTTTGAAATTTGAAGTATTTAACATTTATGGATTGGCCCCATTCACTTCCATTATAAGTGACTCTCTGTAACCCTGATTTGTGCTTTTTTGTATTAATCTATATCTGTCAATTGAGCTTAACTTGTATTGAACTGGGAAGAAGCAAAATTGCATAAGATATTAAGACTTGTTTTCAGAGAATACTGTCTATCTTGAATCAATTTTATTTTTCTTACATCATTGGCAAATAGGTCATTGTTTAAAGCATAAACATCACTTTTTTGTAGATATATGGACAAAAATATGCATATGTCCTAAGTGCAAGATGAGTCATCTTTGATTTGTTTTCCCAGAAAAGAAAGACTGTACATGTGCTTAAAGTTATTTAGTCATTTAGTAGGAGTGCACTAGCATGTAGAGAGCCTCAAAGCAGATAAACATGGACTAAAAGCCACAAAACTCCACATTTGATGTCTTGCAACTGAAAATGTAAACAGTCCACTGATTTGCTTCTAGAGTCCATACTTTCTAAAGACCTTGATCCAAAAGAAAGGAGAGAAAGAGGTCAGAAGTGCGATTCAACAAGGCAAGACTCAAAACGGAGGCACAAACCACAGAAACGGAGCCAGCAGAGGAGCTCCAGTGAGGAAGAGGAGGACTTTGAGGAAGCAGGAGAGACAGAGGAGTCCGAGGAAAATGGACGGCCCCTCCGTAAGAGGTCGAACCGCATAGAAACGGATGAAGAAGAGGAGGAAGAGGAGCAAAGAAAGCAGAATACGCGAGGAAAGAGCTGCTCTAGCAGAACCTCTAGAGGCCTAAAGGACACCAGATGGAGGCACAGAGCCAGAAACACTGCGGGGCCCCTAGGCTCCAACCAGCACAATGGCCTGGCCCCGATGAGGGCTGCACCTCAGGATGATGATGACGGCGATGATGATGATGAGGAGGAACAGTTCACTGGAGACACGGACCTTGTTAACTTTGTTTTCGACAGTGAACAGTTGTCCTGATGCGCTCAAAAGGTCAAACACATTTATTTTCGCACCGCCTTCCTCGTACAGGAATGTTCCATGTCAGCCACCATAGTCTGCTGGTTTTTTGGGTATAGTGGACCAAATTAAAGGGATAATTCACCCAAAAATATAAATTCTGTAATCATTTACTCACCCTCATGTTGTTCCAAACCCATATGACTTTCTTCTGCGAACACAAAAAGGTGAGAATGTTAGCTTCGGCATCATTCAGTTTCATTTTATGAATCATATGGAAAATGACTATCATCTAAGGGTTTGGAACAACATGAATATGGATACTGTAAATGATGACAGAATTAGCATTTGGGGTGAACGATCCCTTTGAGCTTCCAAAGGAACGCTATAGTTTCCGTTCAGATGTTTAAATGCTCTCACTCACACCATACAGTCGCATGCATCCCAAGGTTTAGAACAGGGATTCCTTAATACTACAGTAACCGTTCCTCGTAAAAGCACTTTGTAATTTACGGCCAGTAATGTTTCGTTTGTATAAAGACGCTTCTGTAATCCTGTAGAGAGACACTGGATGCTGCGGATTTGAAGCTTATACGTTACGTGCATTTCAGACTAGTGTCTTACAATTTTTTGTTGTGTGTAAAAATGTTTTGTTCTCTGTTTTAAATGAAGGACATTGCTGATGTTGAAAAGGCTTAAAGGAATCGAATTGTGTTATCATATACTTGCCCTTATGTTGGTCCAAATCTGATGATTTTTGCCATTTTAGGAGCTTGATAGCTCCTGGTCACCATTCACTTACATTGTATTCCATGGAAGAAAGAAAATCAGATGGGGTTGAAACAACATGAGGGTGAGTAATTGAACAGTATTTACATTTTTGGTTTAATTATTTCTTTAAATCCACTTATAAATACACTGTTTAGTAGACATGAGTATTTGATAAGTAAAAATGACCATAATAGTAAAGAAATAGTTCACCCACAAATATAAATTCTCTCATCGTTTACTCACCCTCATGCCATCCCAGATGTGCATGACTTTCTTTCTTCTGCAGAACACAAACGAAGACTTTTAGAAGAATATCTCAGCTCTGTTGATCCATTTAATGCAAGTGAATGATAATCAGAACTTTGAAGCTAAAAAAATACAAAAATATAGGCAGCATAAAAGTAATCCATAAAACTCCAGCGGTAAAATCCATGTCTTCAGAAGTGATATGATGGGTATGGGTGAGAAACAGATATATATATATATAAGTAATATTTAAGTAATTTTTCCTATAAATGTGCACTTTCACTTCCACATTCTTCATTTGTTTTTGGCGATAAGTATTCTTCATGCATATCACCACCTACTGGATACGGAGGAGAATTTAGAGTTAAAAAGAGACTTAAATATGGATATATTTCTAATATATTGCTTCTGAAGACATGCATTTAACCACTGGAGTCGTATGAATTACTTTTATGCTGCCTTTATGTGCTTTATGGTGTTTCAAAGTTCTGGTCACCATCCACTTGCATTATAAGGACCTACAGAGCTGTGATATTCTTCTAAAAAATGTTTGTTTGTGTTCAACAGAAGAGAGAAAGTCATACACATCCAGGATGGCATGAGGGTGAGTAAATGATGAGATATTTTAATATTTGGGTGAACTATTCCTTTAAAGATCTGTTGTTTAGCTGCAAATAATTTTAAAGACTAATGTACTCTCTTTACTAAAATAACATGTTATTAAAAAGAATATATAATTTTCTTTTTTTTTTTTCTTTTCTTTTTCAAATTAGAACATTTCTGCACTTTGAAAGTTGCTGTTGCTGCTACATCCACATTCAGTCACATTTATGTCCCTTTAAGGTTGTTTGTGATGAAGGGCGCCCGTGTAATTCTTCAACTGAATGCACTATTGTTTAAACACCTTTGATTGTGCTGCACTGTGGCACAGCAGGCTGGATCGCTCTTTTAAAAGTACTTTCTATAGAGTTGTTCAATTGTATTCTTCTATTCCAGACTGGTGTTCGACATGCTGGAAAGTTTGTATTTGAACACTATGCAACCATTCCAAAACAAATCTAGAGCTCAAAAAAAAAAAACACAACCACTGAGATAATTATGGCCTAAGTGTTTCTGAGTCGTATACTACTGGAACTTGTGATCATTTTATTTCACTCTTCTTATTTTCCTCGAGATGTACATCTCCATAGCCTTCTTCAAGAAAAGTATCCACAAAACAGAAATAAACGTAATGTTCCTGTTAATATTGCTTGCTTAATTTGTCTTTTTTTTTTAAATGCCTGCAATATATTCAAGAAGCATTATTGGATTGGTGGAACTATGAACATTGATGTAAATGTAAATAAAGCATTAATGCATGCTGTTGTCCAATATCTTCTCCAAGCCTGAGGAGGGCACCATGTTATTTGTCATAGCTTGAAACGCACTCTACTCTTACGTCATATGCGCACATGGCGCTGCTTTCAGAAATAAATATACGAGTAGAATGGTGATTACGATTAAATAGGTTGCTCAAAGTGGGCGGAGTTTGGCTGCCCTGACGTCTCTTGTACGATTAGTCTAAAAATAATTAATTCTCGAATTTAACTCTTCACTGTGTACTTTCAATTGAATAGTTATTAAAGTCTGTTTATTATTATTCAGGTGTAAATTGATTTCCAGACCGTTTCTGAGGCGATAAGGAGTCAACAATACCACGCGGTATATGTTACTTTTCTCAGCGCTGTTCAGCACTGGGATAATCGCGGTCCTTTGTGCTTACGGGCTAAGGCATTATTTAGTCATTTTAGAAAGACTGTAAGGACAAAGTTCTACTTATTTGCCATATACCAACTCTTTGTAATCAGAATATTTAAAACAGTATACTTTTACTGTATACTGCGTCAATAAGACAAAATAAGAGAGAAAGTGTTACAGTACCAGTGTTACTTTTCACATCGCTGTTTAGGATGGATCAATCACAACTATTTGTGATTACTGTAAAATATTTGTTATTATTTCATCAAGACTGCAGAGTCAGATTTTTATATCAAATATTAATCAATGAAAGTAATATATAATTGTTCTTTTTAGAGCACAAATGTCTGTTATTCCAAGAAAACGTAGTGAATCTTAAATACGATCAGATGCTATTTAGCAGACACGGGCCACTTCTATTGAAATGAATGCACGCACAACGGTCACCGGATGTAGAAAGGAAGTCCCGCCTTTATGGTAAAAGAGCCATTCACATTTTAGATGCAGGCATCGCCTGTCAATCAACTTGAAAATGTGCATGCGCATTAGCTATACAATCGGGGAAAATGGCTACTTTTAGCGTAATCTGAGGTAAAGAAGCACAATTTATGACTCCGGTATTGTCAGATTGTACTGATGATTTTGAAATATGTTCTTTGATCGTAATCTTAACCAACCGTTTTTTTAGATTTAGGCGTTCTCCCATAGAAGTAGATAGAAGCTGCACTTTTATGACTGTGTTCCGAAGATGGCCGCCCAGTGGAGTGACTCTTTTGGGCCACCAAGCGCCCCCTGCAGGAAGTCTCTCCAAGTGTCACAGGAAACCGTTATTAGAAAGATTTGCCAACACGTTGAATGAATACAACAGAAGTGGCGCATGTCAAGTGAACCCATTTGAAAGTTCATATCAACGCAAACTGACCGTATTTCACATTTATATGAATGCTGTTTTAGTAAAAAGACTTTAACCCTCGTTTAAGTCAGCTATTATTGTTTTTAGCCTTTTCAACCGTGTATTGTGCCAGCTGTTTTACAGTTTTAAAACCTTTAAAATTTAAATCCATCAGGATGGTTGTGTTGAAGAGTTTACCTCCACCCAGCGAGGGCATCAGACTCCAGCAGGCCGAGACAACAGCAGTCTTGGACGGTAAAAGACTAGGATCGGGGACCCTGTTTGTAGCAGAGGCGTGAGTATATCTGAATGTTTGTTTATATTTGCGTGTTCATTTTCGACACGACAACATCGTCGACACGATGCCACGATGAATTTGCGCCGTAATTAAAGCTAATGGCGGTCAACGAAATATACCTATGTTTTTTTTTTTTGTTTTTTTTTTTGGCCAGGCAGTGTACCATGTTACTTAAACCTTAAATTCATACCTCAGGTCTTTAGAGTCTTGGGACCTCATTTCACACCTCGTTGTGCTCACACCCAATCTGTCTCTTATAAATGTGTATATATATAAAATGGTTTAAGTACCAAATGTGGATAGGGTGATTAGAGACCCTAGGTTTGTACTAGTGTCAAGTTTGTTTCTGTATCCCATATACATGTACACATACATAATATACATGCAATTTCTTACTTAAGGGAGGTGCTGTTGTTTAAGTGATTTACATTTGACATTGTTATTTGACGAAGAAACAACATTGAAGTAAACTATAGCGAGTACAACACATGATCAGTATGATATGACTATTGTCATTTATTTGGGTGTACTACTGAAATAATGTACAATGGCAAGAACTATGTGAACACGTTGGGTACAAACATAATGTGCTTAAGCTTACAAAACCAACAATTATGATCTTTCTTGTCTTTATTGAACGCATCCCATTAAACATGCACAGTGCTGTGGAAAACTGGTAACTGAACCCTTGGATTTAATAACTGGATGATCCTCCTCTGGCAGCAATAACCTCAACCAAACGTTTCCATTAGCTGCGGATTAGACCTGCACAACATTCAGAAGGAGTTTTAGACCATTCGTCCTTACAGAACTACTTCAGTTCAGCCATATTGTTAGGATGTCTGGTGTAACGGCACTCTTGAGGTTATTCCACAGCATCTCTGTTGGGTTACAGCTCTGACTGGGACACTCCAACAAGAGGATTTTTCTTTTTTTGAAGCCGTTCTGTAGTGGATTTACTTCTATGTTTAGCGTCATTGTCCTGCTGCATCACCCGACTTCTACTGGGCTTCAGCTGGTGCACAGAAACCCTGACATTACCCTGTAGGATATCTTGATAAACGTTATGATGGCAAGTGGTCCAGGCCACAAAGCAGCCTAAAAATCATGATGCTCCCTCCACTGCACTTCCCCATTGGGATGATGTTTTCACAGAGCCCTTTTTATGCCACATGTAGGGCTGTGTGTTCTTCCCAAACAATTCAGCCTTAGTTTCATCAGTCCACTAAACATTTTCCCAGAAGTGTTGTGGTGGTCTTTGCCAAACTTTAAGCACCCAGCAATGTTTTTATTGGAAAGCAGCGGCTTCCTTTGTGGTGTCCTGCCATGGACAACACGCCTGTTTAATGTTTTCCATATAGTGGATGCATGAACAGAGATGTTATTCAGTTTCAATGATTCCTTCAAGTCTTCAGTTGTCACTCTAGGGTTATATTCTGTGGTGTGCCCTTTGAGTCTTCTTGGCTGGACGGCCACTTCTAAGGAGAGAAGCCAAAGTGCTAAATCATCTCCATTTATATCCAATTTGTCTAACTGTGGACAGATGAATATCTCAGCTCTTTGAGATAAATTTGTAACCCTTTCCAGCTTTATGCAAAGCAAACATTCTTGATCGTAGGTCCTCTTGAGATCTCTTTATTTGCGAAGCATGGTCCACTTAAGCAAATGCTTCATGTAAATAGAAAACTCAAAATGTTTGAGTGCTTTTTGTGAGTCAAAGTAGCTCTAACTCACACCTCCAATCTCGTTTCATTAATTGGATGTCAGGTTTACCAACTCCTGGCTGTAATTAGCTTTGTTGATGTCATTAGCCTCTGGGTTCAAATACTTTTCCAACAGAAACTGTGAATGTTTGAATGATGTATTCAGTATGTGCAAGAACAATACAAACATTTGTGTGTTATTAGTTAAAACAGATTGTGTTTGTTCATTATAGTAACGTAGATGATCAAACTAGATTTTAAGACAAATTTATACATAAATGCAGGTTTTACCAAAGTGTTCTTTGGTAAGTTGTGCATCTATTTACACTCAATAATTGCCTGAGAAAATATTTATGTGTAGCTTATGTGTAAATCATGTTATGTGTAGCTCAGTATGTTTTTGACAGAGTTGCATCTTATGAAACTTCGATGTGAAAGTAATGAATCCACATTTTACCATGTATAAATATTCAGTACAAATTTCCTTCAACATGCAGATACACTCACTGAGTACTTTATTAGGAACACTATGGTCCTAATAAAGTGCCTGACTTGGCCTCCTGCTGTTATTGCCCATCCGCCTTGAGGTTTGACGTGTTGTGTATTCTGAGATGCTAATCTGCTCACTACAATTGTACAGACTGATTATCTTGTATACCGTAGCCTTACTGTCATCTCAAACCAGTCTGATCTCTCTCATCAACAAGGCGTTTCCATCCGCAGAACTGCCGCTCACTGGATATTTTTAGTTTTTGGCACCAGATCAAAATTTACAGAAATACGCAAAACCAGCCCATCTGGCACCAACAATCATGCCACAGTCAAAATCACTGAGACAAAAAGTTTTCCCCATTTTGATGGTTGATGTGAACATTAACTGAATCTCCTGACCCGTATCTGCATGATTTATACATTGCACTGCTGCCACATGAATAAGTAGATAATCAGATGTTCCTAATAAAGTGCTCCGTGTGTGTATATTTTTAGATTTGGTTTGTATCAAGCCTATGTCAGCGGTCATGAAGCACATTTACATTTGTTTAAAAATGTAAAAGTGTTGTGTTCTTTCCTTGCAGGCGTCTGTCCTGGTTCGATGGGTCAGGAATGGGTTTCTCTCTTGAATACCCCTCCATCAGTTTGCATGCTATTTCACGAGATAGGAGCGCCTTTCCAGAAGAACACTTGTATGTGATGGTGAATGCAAAACTTGACGGTGAGGACTGACACAGTTTAATCCATAGCATGCTCTTCTCAAGATTTATTTAAAGATTAAAAACAATGTAACTCGTGGTGCTATTACACGTGGACCAGCAACAAGGTTTTTATTTTTTATAATTTCTTTAAAATTCTGCTTAAAACTACATAAACACCCAAAACAAAAGCATTTTAGAGAAATGACGGATGGTAACAGTTGCTGAGATAGGATTGGTCAGAAGTGCTTTTTAGGCAGGGCTTAGCGAGGGGGGCAATTGTGAAAAAATTTGCACTGATATAAACTCTTTAAATGTTTTGAATTATATTAACACTTATAACAATCTCCCTCAGATGAGAATGAGGCAGAGATGCAGGATAAAGCTCCAGATGATGCAGCAGATGAAGAGGAGAGCGACAGTGACAGCGAAGGC
This sequence comes from Moxostoma hubbsi, assembly GCA_032164185.1. NCBI lineage: Eukaryota > Metazoa > Chordata > Actinopteri > Cypriniformes > Catostomidae > Moxostoma > Moxostoma hubbsi. The sequence continues at coordinate 6,144,408 of JAVLUX010000019.1, forward strand.
TCCGGAACCATCACAGAGATTCGCTTTGTGCCCAGTGATAAAGCTGCATGTGAGTGCGTGAATCAAACAGAGGAGTGGCATCAGTATTTCTGTATATACAGTAGTATGTGAGTCATTACTGTACATAGTGATAGTCTGTGTGTGTGTGTGTGTGTGCAGTGGAGCCCATGTTCTCGGCCATGTGTGACTGTCAGGTGCTGCACCCTGATCCTGAGGATGCAGAGTCAGATGATGGTTATGAGGAAGAGGAGTATGATGTAGAGGAGGCGGGTGAGTGTCTGTCTGACCCACGATGCTTTAATCGTCACTCAAATATCATTCGCAACACATTTAGAGCTGAAGAGTGTATTTCAAACAGAATTGCAAAAATAATCATTGCTTTTAAACCGATTCCAGAAAACTCCCATGTTTTGAGACTTATTTTTATAATTATTTTTTTGTATGACTCTCACACACTGAAGGTTTGTCATTGCCTGTTCTCTGATCATTGTCTTAGAACAAGAGCATGGTCCGGGAGATATACCCACGTTTTACACCTACGAGGAGGGCTTGTCTCACCTGACGTCAGAGGGTCAAGCCACCCTGGACAGACTGCAGGGAATGCTCGCCCAGTCAGTTTCCCAGCAGTACCACATGGCTGGAGTCAGAACCGACGAGCCATTGGCCCAGTTGGAAGGTGCGTATATGTGTGTGTGTGTGTGTGTGTGTGTGTGTGTGTGTGTGTGTGTGTGTGTGTGTGTGTGTGTGTGTATGTATATATATATATATATAATGAGGAAAATAAGTATTTGAACACCCTGCTATTTTGCAAGTTCTCCCACTTAGAAATCATGGAGGGGTCTGAAATTGTCATCGTAGGTGCATGTCCACTGTGAGAGACCTAATCTAAAAAAAAAAAATCCAGAAATCACAATGTATGATTTTTTAACTATTTATTTGTATGATACAGCTGCAAATAAGTATTTGAACACCTGAGAAAATCAATGTTAATATTTGGTACAGTAGCCTTTGTTTGCAATTACAGAGGTCAAACATTTCCTGTAGTTTTTCACCAGGTTTGCACACACTGCAGGAGGGATTTTGGCCCACTCCTCCACACAGATCTTCTCTAGATCAGTCAGGTTTCTGGGCTGTCGCTGAGAAACACGGAGTTTGAGCTCCTTCCAAAGATTCTCTATTGGGTTTAGGTCTGGAGACTGGCTAGGCCACGCCAGAACCTTGATATGCTTCTTACAGAGCCACTCCTTGGTTATCCTGGCTGTGTGCTTCGGGTCATTGTCATGTTGGAAGACCCAGCCTCGACCCATCTTCAATGCTCTAACTGAGGGAAGGAGGTTGTTCCCCAAATTCTCGCAATACATGGCCCCGGTCATCCTCTCCTTAATACAGTGCAGTCGCCCTGTCCCATGTGCAGAAAAACACCCCCAAAGCATGATGCTACCACCCCCATGCTTCACAGTAGGGATGGTGTTCTTGGGATGGTACTCATCATTCTTCTTCCTCCAAACACGGTTAGTGGAATTATGACCAAAAAGTTCTATTTTGGTCTCATCTGACCACATGACTTTCTCCCATGACTCCTCTGGATCATCCAAATGGTCATTGGCAAACTTAAGACGGGCCTTGACATGTGCTGGTTTAAGCAGGGGAACCTTCCGTGCCATGCATGATTTCAAACCATGACGTCTTAGTGTATTACCAACAGTAACCTTGGAAACGGTGGTCCCAGCTCTTTTCAGGTCATTGACCAGCTCCTCCCGTGTAGTTCTGGGCTGATTTCTCACCTTTCTTAGGATCATTGAGACCCCACGAGGTGAGATCTTGCATGGAGCCCCAGTCCAAGGGAGATTGACAGTCATGTTTAGCTTCTTCCATTTTCTAATGATTGCTCCAACAGTGGACCTTTTTTTCACCAAGCTGCTTGGCAATTTCCCCGTAGCCCTTTCCAGCCTTGTGGAGGTGTACAGTTTTGTCTCTAGTGTCTTTGGACATCTCTTTGGTCTTGGCCATGTTAGTAGTTGGATTCTTACTGATTGTATGGGGTGGACAGGTGTCTTTATGCAGCTAACGACCTCAAACAGGTGCATCTAATTTAGGATAATAAATGGAGTGGAGGTGGACATTTTAAAGGCAGACTAACAGGTCTTTGAGGGTCAGAATTCTAGCTGATAGACAGGTGTTCAAATACTTATTTGCAGCTGTATCATACAAATAAATAGTTAAAAAATCATATATTGTGATTTCTGGATTTTTTTTTTTAGATTATGTCTCTCACAGTGGACATGCACCTACGATGACAATTTCAGACCCCTCTATGATTTCCAAGTGGGAGAACTTGCAAAATAGCAGGGTGTTCAAATACTTATTTTCCTCACTGTATATATATATATATATAAACAAAAAAAATGGAATTCTGAATTCTTTATGGATCTTTGCATCCAAAGTATTGACCTGGTAGAGCACAGAGATCCTATTACCTTTTTTTTATATTTTATTTGTATAGGAACAGTGCAAAAAAATAAAAAATAAAGATGCATTTATAGCACATGCTAATTTGCATCTCGGGTCCCTAGATTGGCTTTTTCCCCCTAATAATGCATTGATAAATGGATAAAACTAAACAAAAGTAAACCAAGAAATTAAAAATGTCAAATATTCAACTATAAAAGTAAATGAGGTGGTTCGCAACCCTGGTAACGTATAATAAAAAGGATTAAAAGGTTTATTAAAAATAAAAATCATTACAGCTCTGGTTTCTTTTTAAGGAATATTCCGGGTTCAGTACAAGCTGAGCTCAATCAACACCATTTGTGGCATAATGTTGATTACCACCAAAAAATGTTTTTTATTTGCCCCTCCTTTTATATAAAAAAAAAAGCAAAAATCAGGGTTACAACGATGCATTTTTATTGTATACAATTTTTGAACGTTAAAATACATTTTCAAAAGTATAGCCACAATACGTCAACAATATGTGTTAACATAATTTTGGTGTGATGAAAGTTTACTTTTCTGTGTAAAATGATTGGGTATTTTACAGCTTTGTTGGCATGACAATGTAATGTCAACAAACCCAAAAACACTAAAATGACTGCAAGAAATGACAATTTAAGCAACTTTTACAGCTCTAATAAATCAAAAGTTTTAACTGAACAATTCATGTAAGTGCTTTTATAAAATAATAAACTCCACTTTTCTGCCATTTAAACTCTCCAAAAATTGGCCCCCATTCACTTCCATTTGTAAGTGCTTCACTGGAAACTATTTAACTTTTTTAAAGAAAAGGAGGGACGATTCGAAATGGATTTTTGTGGTAATCAACATTATGCCACAAATGCTGTTGATGAGCATGTATTGAACCCGGAATATTCCTTTTAAACTAGCACTTAATCATTATTGTAAAATATTTTACATCTTGTATTGATTAATGGTAAATGGTCTGCACTTATATAGCGCCTTTTTAACCTTATCGGTATTCAAAGCGCTAGCTTGCCATCGGGAGCAACTTGGGGTTCAGTGTCTTGCCCAAGGACACCTCGGCACGTGGAGTCGTATGGGCCGGGATTCGAACCACCAACCCTACGATTGGTGACCGACCCGCTCTACCAACTGAGCCACAGCCGCCCCATTTATATCAATTGGTAACATGTAACGGTTACCTCTGTCGTTCTAAAATGGTCAGTGATGCAATTACCATTCACTGTGCTCCTGGTTGTTCTGCTACTATCCTGTCCATTGCTGAATTTTTAAAGTACTTGTTGGGCATTGTTGTACAGACATTTAAAAACGTGTTTTATGTATGACAAAATTATACACATTTTAAAATATCTAAACAATTTTTTTTAATATAACAATGATGCCTTCAATTTGGGTTGTCCATGATGTTAAAGCCTGATTATACAGTGACATATGATTTATTGCGGATTCATTTGTTTGAGTCCAAACTGTGATACAACATGAGAAAAAAAAGCTGAGCCTTATCAATTAATATTTATGTACCATACTAAATTTTTTTTTTAACCATACTAAATACCATTCTTAAAACAATTACTGTTCCTTTATTAAAAAAAAGAAATTAAGCAATAAAATATTTTGTTGTGGTGATGCTATGGCACAGTGATGGTATCGGATGGTAATACAGTGGTACTAAATGATTACCAGAGACATAATCCTACAGTATGTGGTACTTCTATGGTATGTCAAAGAAAATCATGGTATTGCCCTGGTGTAATGTCCAGAAAACATGGTAAAGCCATGGTGATAACACTACAATAAAGTTCCATTTGTTAACAGTAGATAATGCATTGGCTATCATGAACTAACAATTAATATTTTTGTTTACATCATGTATAAATCTTTGTTAATGTTAGTTAATAAAAGTACATTGTTCATTGTTAGTTGATGTTATTTCATAGTGCATTAACCACTGTTAACATATACAAGTGTATTGCTGTATGTTGAAATTAACATTAAAGGTGCAATATGTAACATTTTTAAAACATTTTTGCCAATGTGTGAACGGCTTGTAATGCAACATAAAAAATTAGCCCTTCCCGGACTTCCTAGGTTGCCTATTAATGCCTGCATACTGATTTTCATGTGAAGGGAGCGGGTCGCTTTTGCCGGGAAAATCCAAAGGATGTGACGTTTATGTGCTCTCCTGAGAGCCTTGCCTCAGACAGTAGCTTCTCCGCTATTCAACAGGGACTAAAGCAGTCGGCAACACACGGTTATGTTATCTTGGAGATGGAATCCAGCAAACGTCCGGCTCCCAGCACAATACCGACTCCTACACAAACTCGGAGTAAGCCAAAAAAAAAAATACAAAAAATTCTACTGTATCCCATCTGGCTAAGCGAAAAAGTGATCGTGGTCGAGCGAAAACTAGAACATTGGTAGGACATTTGATTCCTGGAGGGACCATCGTTTGGTTTTGGGGATCAAAACAACCCTGAATTGGCTTTCTTCTTATTGGACAGTTCAGCTGTCCATGCTCGCATGCCTATGGAGTATGTGCACGAGCGTGAGCACAAGGCTGCAGTTCACGTAACGGCCACAGGTGTCATTAATAACAAGGGTTTCTGAATCTTACATACTGCACCTTTAAATATTAATACATGCTTTATGTATTGTTCATTGTTAGTTGGTTAACCAATGTTGTTAATTAATGTTAAAAAATGGAAACGTATTGTAAAGTGTTACCAGTTACCACCATGATACTTTTTTGGTGGTTTTACTATAATGAAACTTTGGTATCAGCTATCGCTGTGATCAAAACGAAGAAAGATTTTTATGCTATTTCAAGGATGTCCCATTTGCTGTAGGTATAAAAACTGTAGTAACTATGGCATTTTGCAGATCTCTGGGTACCATGGTACATTTTTATAAGGAATGTAAGGCTTCATTTATAGACTTGAATACCCTAAATAAAATATTGTAATGCACACGCAGCCACAAGGGGGCAGAAGCAGAGAAATGGCATGCTACATACCCCCCAAATACACTCAAATATTAATGTTTCGGATGAATTTGTGAATATGTTTTGTATTTCAATCTGTCTAGTGTTCTGTGTTGGAATAATTCAAGAATTCAAACATTCATACTCTGAAGTGGCCCATTAAACTCGATGTTAGGTGTGTGTGTCTGTATTGAGCAGGGTTTCCTGAAAACTAATAGATGTGTTCTGGGTAAAACCCTGGAGAGCAGGGCAAGGCAGGATGGGTGTAATTTGATAGTTTGTTTTATGCATTCAGATGGAATGGAGATCGACTCGAGCGCAGTCACGGGGCAGTTTGAGGACGCTGATGTGGACCACTGGTAATTATAGATCTTTGTCTTTAAATCTAGAGAATTCCTTGAACTGGTGCCAAATACAAGTGATGCAAAACGCATGTTTTAGTGGGCCACAACTGTTGAGGAAATTGTCATCTCTTTCCAGGCGAAATAACAATTAAACCAGGTACATGAAAACTGCACTTTTAGTCACATGCTTAAAGGGATAGTTCACCCAAACATGAAAGTTCTGTAGCTCCTGAAAGGACAAAAAAGTATAAACACAAATGGTCCATATGACTTGTGTGCCAAGTCTTCTGAAGCCATGCAATAGCTTTATGTGAGGAACAGACTGATCCAAAAAAGTTCCATCAATACGCTGATAGCTAGCAAAAATCGAATTGTTCATAAAACCTGACAACAGAAGACCACCGCCTTTACGTGAGATTTCAAGTCATCTGGTTATGTTTTGTTTTTGACATCAATATGGATATGAATGCCAGTAAAGGTGTTTTTATGCAATGCAAAATTGGGTAATGGTCAAAAATCTACATGTGCCAATCTGTTTTTGCATAAACCATTTATAACCTTACTCAATCAAGCCATTTACATGATCGCACATTGTTTGCTTGTTAAGTATAGTCACTGTAAGAAAGTGCATGTACAAAAAGCTTGATACCACACACACACACACACGCCATTGGTTAATATGTGTTTCGTAACCGATATCAGTGTTGTCATATAACAAAGCCGATTAAACGCTTCTGATGTGTACACCTTCTGTAGAGGTTTGTGCTAAACTCCCATGAAATGTAAACACGTTTTTTGATAGTGAACACGAAGCACTCCGGTTTCACTTTCATTTAACATCTGGTGTAAATGTCAAATGTTCTTGTTCATATATGCAGTGTAATAACGTGTAAAAGTTACAAAATTTAGGAAAGATATATTTTAATATTGCACACTATAACATAACATAATAAAATAGCAATCTTGGCTAGGTTCCAAAAATAACAGTGAAAATATTAAATGAACCAAGACTAAAGTTGACCAGCTAGAGACACCGGTATTTTAAGTATTTGGGAATTAATCATTTAAAATATTATTTTTAATGTCATTTGTACATTTTTAAAGCCTTAAAGTAAATAATATATCCTTATTTTATTATTATTCCCAGTTAAATATGAATAAATGACTTTAGGTGTATGAATACACACACATACACTTTATAAAGGTATGACTATTTAAACGTAAACAATTGTCATAATTGCAATTATTTTTGGGCAATTAATCGCCAGTCAATTGTCATAATCGTGACAGTCCTATATGGAACATTCTTCAAAACATCATCTTTTCTTTTCCACAGAAATGGGTCATATCGGTTTGTAGTGACATGAAGGTGAGTAGATCATTTTAAGCAATTAATAATGAAGTCACAGAAGATGTTCTTGTCTATAAATGTGATGTGGATATTGATAAGATACTTCAGTGCTCCTTATCAGATGTATGAGTGTGTAAACTGTTGGAACTGTCTGTATTTATGAAATGTGTCTTCTATCTGACAGATGGAGTGTGTCTCTATACTGCTGATTAAAGCACTTGAATGGGGCATGCTGGGATACTGGCTGACTCCTAATGCCACCTCTGAAAGCTCTTGTCGCCTCCTTGAGCACTCTCGTCTGAATTTCAATGGGCTGTTTTACACCGCATGTGTCTCACTAATGTCTTTTGTAGTTTTCCCTGTTGACCAAATGACAGAATTATTCTCCTCCATGGAGTGATATTGATGTGTTTGTTAGAAATTTCAATAAATAGTTGGGTTTTTTTACAAACTTTGTTTTCATGTTTGGTGCCTTGTTTCTGTTTGATAAAAGGACTATCCTCTATCGGGCCATTGTAATATTTATTAAATGTGTTGCTGCAAACATTGTATAGCTAAAAATACTAATTTCGCTCATTGTGGTTCATTCTCGATCTGTTTATAAAACATCGGTCTAATCATTTCCTGTATATTTCCTCACACGAGATAAAAGTATTTTATCTGTCAATTAATTCAGACGTCTAATGGGTGAATCTCACAAAACTCCCATCAGAAACTCTTTAATAGAAACTCCCATCATGAAATCTGCGGATCGTATTTCACTCCAAAATCCAAAAATAGAAATAAGAAAGTATATGTTGTATAAAGAAAAAGAAGTCTCTTTTTGGGTTTCAGATTTTTTTTTTTTGCATTGACAAATTATTAAATTGAAAAAAAAAAAAATAGTTTTTATTGTTTATCACAAACAACTGGAAAAGTCATGGAAATTCATTGGTCAAAATGAGTTTGAACCCTTAACATTTTAATGAATAATGTAAAATAAAGCACATCCCATTACCGTAATGCTAAAACAATCTCATCTTTTAATGCAAAAAATATATTTAAATAGAAAATATTTATATTGCATGGTAGTTTCTGTTGTGGTTCATAGTATCTGTTGTTAATGTTGTTTACTTGCGCTCTCTCTCTCTCCCCCCCCTAACATTTGTCCTACGTAGGTGCAAGGTGCGCTTTGTGAGTCCACATATACATATTTTTGATTTGGCACAATTTTTAGACCAAATGCCCTAACAGACACAATCCCCAGTGCCTGGGGGACTCTCACTCACACACATCCGGGACTATTTATAGTCTCCAATTCACTTAACCTGCATGTTTTTGGACTTGTGGGGGAAACCAGGCAAACATGGGGAGAACATGCGAACTCCACACAGAAAGCCCTAATTGAGCCTCGAACCCAGGACCTTCTTGTTGTGAGGCGACAGTGCTAACCAATAAGCCACCGTGCAAAATGATGCAGTATGAGTTCTCGCAACAATTGTTTAATAAATGTCCTCAGTAACATTGCTTGCTTTAGTCAATGTGGATTGGTTTGTTCACTAAATGCAAAAGTTCTTGTTAAGAGAACTTCTAATTTCTAGTTCAGCAAACTATCAATTGGCAATACGAGGTCTTTCATTTTGTCACCTTTTCAATTCTTTATATTTGAAGTTAACGGCAATCTTTGCCTCTGAAGAGAGGTATGTTTGCAAGGCAATGCAGGACGTACAGTTAATTGACATAGACATGCAACAGATCTCAACCCTTAACAAATAAACCTCAATAACGTTGACAATTGGCAAACCTTATTAAGTTAAGCATCCTGCAATATTTGCCAAAAATGCCTAAAAAAGCCTACCCAAATTAAAAAGCATGCTGTTCTTGAACCCTTTGGAGTATATGCATGCTTTTGGTCTCTTTTGAAAGGGGAGGCTTTGAGGTTTGTTCCTGAATAGTCAGAATCACTGTAAGTCTTACTTGTATTGAGTAATAGAACTTTGAACACACTCAAAAAGGGGAAATAAAATTCCGCCTACATTTTTTTTTGTAAAAATATGCCTGCAGATAACTACAGCTGGGGGGAGTTAGCTGGAAAACACAATTAGATCACAGCATGAAGCCTTACCAAACCCAATATAAAATGTGATAACAATACATTAGAAAATGAGTGTTTTTACACATGTTTATCCAAGTGTATGTTTAGGCGCTTTCCAAAAAAGGCCACCTGGAGACTCCAAATGACCCTTTGTAACCACAGACACATAAAATGATGCTTTACTGTACAGTCATAATTTTTATTGGCATAAACACATTAGTGTTTTTTTTTTTCAATTCTTGAAAACAAACTTTCTACAAATAAAGAGACAAAACAAGTTCTATTGAATTAAAACACTTTAATATTAGAACTCACTATAAATATATATAAAAAAAATATATATACAAAAAAAAAAACGGAGAAAGTTTGTTTTCAAGAATTGAAAAAAACCCACTGTGTTTATGCTTCAGTTACTATGTGTCAGCAATAATTGGCAGTGAATCTGAATAAGGAATATATTAGCTCTAAGTGTAACCTTTCATTAGAGCCCAAAATTATGACTGTACAGTAAAGCGTTCAAGAATAGCATCATTTTATGTGTCTGTGGTTACAAAGGGTCATTTGGAGTCTCCAAGTGGCCTTTTTTGGAAAGCGCCTATACATACACTTAGATAAACATGTGTAAAACACTCATATATATATATGTTTGGTCCACAACACATTTATATATCGATAAACACCAACGTAGTATGGACGTAGCATTTCGAGCTAACCGACAGAGCTAACACAACTTCGACGCATTCTTTAATGTTTACATGTGAGTGTGTGTGTGTGCTCATGCGCGCTCATGCACCTCATGCGCGCTCATGCACTGAGTATCTGTGTGTTCATGTACAGGTTTATATATATATATATAAGTATATATATATATATATATATATATATATATATATATATATATATATATATATATAACCTGTACATGAACACACAGATACACGGTGCATGAGCGCGGATGAGGTGCATGAGCGCACATGAGCACACACACACATACACACGCGCGCGACATAACGCGCGACATAACACACGACATAAGCTGGCAAGTACACATCAAAACAAACACATAACGTTACCTCCGTATATGCAGTAAAATATGTTGTATCATATAATAACAACATACACTTACTTGTGGAGAGTGGCATCTCCACCACCCAAAAACATATCCTCCGAGTCAATGGTTGAAACCTCACTCTCTTCTTCCGAAATATCATCCTCCCACTCATCACTTTCACGCAGAGTACACTGCTCAATGACTTCTTCTAATAAGAAGTGTGTTTTGCTGGTTTTCTTGGCTATTTTTCTTCGGCAAACTTCGCTCACTCCAAACGCGCTTTCAATGGTCTTTTGCGCACGGGGGCGCATGAGTCACTGTGTTGATTGCGCAATAACTTTACGCGTGCCAGGTTGAATCCTCCCACTAAAACGGCATATCAATCTTTACAGAAATTCATTGGCTATCAGAAAATACCGTCATTTGCATGGATCCACGTAACTGTGTATATTTTCTGTCAATCAAAGAGAGGGAGGGACCATTCTTCATCGTTGGCACTCCTTGGCTATTGATGCCTGGTCACATCTATATCATGCACCGATTGGCTCAAATGACCTGTCCATCTAAAGTTCAGGGAACAGCGGATATTTTGACGTAAAAATATCTGCGATGAAGCTATTTTGAACATGTAAACATTAAAGAATGCATCGAAGTTGTGTCAGCTCTGTCGGTTAGCTCGAAATGCTACATCCATACTATGTGGGTGTTTATTGATATATAAATGTGTTATGGACCAAATACTTTGTTGAATTGGATTGTATGGACCATTTACAGTGTAACTAAACCATTTTTGATGGAATGAAGTGGATCAGTAGAGTAAGATGAGCTTTATAGGTGAGTTTCTGCCATTTTGTATTTGTTTATTTTTCTGTAAGTTGTCTGAGAAATACACCGATTGTACCCGCTGTGTTAAGTGTATATTAAAATGGTTTACATCGCTTGAATCACAAGAGTCTCAGCTTTCCAACGATGTAAGATATGTATATCTTTAAATTTTTTAGTTTTTGTATATCGCGAAGTTATTGCGCAATAGTATGTTACGGGGCGACGACGACCCGTCGGGCGTTTAAAAGGTTAAAAGGTTAAAAGATGAGCTCCAAATATCACCACGCAACAATTGACCAACAATGGCAACAAAAAACAGCAATAAGCAGAAAAGAGCAAAAAGTAAATAAATGGTAAAAAAAAATAAGCCTATAACAGTAACCGCATTATTTATGTTGCAATGCACGCTGGGAACTTGCAAATCGGCAAAATTGTTTAACATGAAACCGTTTGTTCAGACAACTCTCTTAGGCTAGTTGGGACAACATTTGGGGGAATTTTGTTGGTCTAACATGTGTTTTTATGTAGATGAATGTCATTCACATTTTGTAGTATCTGTGACTTAAAAATGTTAATTTTTACCGTGAATTAAATCCATCTAATCCTAATTTTGCAGCACCACAGTTGTAACCGTCAACAGGAACGGAATGGTACGGTTCCGCAGCAAGAACCGTTTGGCCTGATGTTGGAAAAGCGTGAGATTTCGTGAGATTGTGTTGGGCAGAATGTGTTTTTCTTATGGCAAATATTGTGCATGAGGATTTGTGCTCAAATAATGATTGTGCTTTCCCTTAGTCTTGTACTGGTGTCCACTCACTGTAAGTGTGGACTTACCCTCAGAGATAATTTGGCAACAGTCTATCCACGGCCCATACCACTGTATTGTCCACTGGCCTAATCAGACAAGTATTTGATGTTTTGATTATTAATTAACACGTGTAATGCAGACAGCAGAGGGAGTGATAAAGTTTAGTGTTATTTATGTCTCTGGAAGGATTTGTCCTTATGACATCACAGTAGCAAACACGCCATGTCGTATAGTAACATTGTACTATAAAATTTATAAAAATCTCTATTTTGTGTACTCTTGACCTCTTAATGAACTTTTGACGTTTTCATCAAGTTATTCCAAGTGAATGACTAGATCATACGAGTCTTCAGGCCTGACAACTGCGGTCATCAGCTGTTTTGAAGGGTGACATCACTGATGATTCATAAATGATGTAATTTACACACAAACACATGACAAGCACACACACACACACACACCAAGCTAAAATGTAATACATTTCCTCCAAATGTTTTTTGTAATTGTCAATAGTTTAATATTAAAGTGACTCTAATATCCAATCAGACCTTGTCACAAATACTGTGTATGTTTCCATAATTGGGCATTATTTTTTTTTTTTGTGAGTATTTGTTTGATATACCTTAGTTGGGATGTTTCTAACAAAAGACATCCCTGGCATTGTTCACCCAAAATGAAAATCCTGTCATCACTCATTCACCTTTTAGGCATCCATTCACTTCCATTTTCCGCACAATGAAAGTGAATAGTGACGCAGGCTAACATTCTGCCTAACATCTCCTCCTCGTGTTTCATGGAAGAAAGACCGTCATATGGGATTGGAACAACAAAAGTAGTTTTACTTTGCTGAGAACTTAGCTGAAAGTCATTAGAGTTAGTTTTTAATCATACATATTGTGACGACCCTGAGTCTCCTCCTGATTCTACTGGAGCAGAGCGTGGGAATTTTTGATTGGTTTTCCCCATGTTAATTGGTAATTAGTTAAGAGTATATTAAGAGTGTTGTGGGTTATTTGGGGGAGACACTCTCTGTGGGATAGTTTATTCTTAGGAGTGGCTCTTACTCCATATGTAAGTCCTTATTGACACTTTTCTTATTGTGTTTTTCTTATATCATGTTGCACATTTTGTCATAGTTATGTTATTTGTTAACTCTGTTTTTCCCTTCATTATCCTTAGACTCTTGTTTATTAATTATTGGTTGTTGTGGTATTTGTTTAATTAATATAAAACCATTTGTATTGATTAGACTTTGTTGTCTGATCCCTCTTTTATGTTACGGCTTGAAACGAGCTGGTTGTGACATAAAATTGGGGGCTTGTCCGGGATCGCTACATGTGTAGGTAAATGCATTGTTTTCAGTGTGTTCACCTGAGTAGACTTCAGTTCATTAGTGTCCTCAGCTGGACTTAAAATCTTTCCATAGAGGCACTGTTTGTTATTTTTGTTTGTATTTTGCCTTATTTTTGAAGCTTATTCTGGATGGAGGTTTTAAATCTTTGTCGGGGGTACGCTTCGGGCTTTTGGTTTGAAATGACAATTGTCTTCGAGTTCAGCGTTTAATGCCGCCCCCGAGTCCGGTACACCTTTGAAGATTAGGTAGGTTTATTTAGTTCTGTTTATAGTTAGGAACAGGATTCTCTCATTTTCATTTAATGTGACACTTTGTTGTTTTTCCGTGTTTGTGATGCCTGCCGAGTATATAGATAATTTGAGGAATGACTAGTGGTAAGTCTTTATATATCTTATAACTAAGGTGGGGATTGCACCAGGAGCGTGTATGTGTGAAGATCCCTGGTGAAGTGGCTGATGGGATTTGTATTTCCAATGCTCTAGTTTAGCAGCATCTCACGCGTGTTTGTATTGCTGTTGTGTTTGCTCTGTTGCCTATTTTAGCAGAAATGTCATCGTTAATCAAGGATTTCTTCGTATTACCTTCGGAAATTCCTCCATTTACGGCTTGAAATGAAAAAAATTATGTTCTTGTTTATATGTGGACCCCAGGAAGATTAGCAGTGATCTAGAGCAGGGGTTTACAAACTTTTTGATACCAAGGACCCCCAAACACGATGATCCCCTTGCAAGGGACCCCTTTTCAAAAATGTAAAGCTTTATATTTTAGATATAAATTCCCTTTTATACTGTGTGAGAAAAAAGTAAGTGCTATATTATAAAGACAATGTGTGGTTTGCAAAATTAAATAACTTTCTGTTATTTTTGTAATAATGGAAATTAAGAAAAATGATAAGAAATTCTTAAAATATATAAAGAAAATCTGGAAAATATTACTTTGTATTAAGTGCATATATTTTTATACCAACTGTTAGAGTAATATTAGATGTACAAACCTGAATTTTTTATTTTTTTTAAATTGAATTTAAATATATTTATACTCTTTAAAAAGTAGAATGAGAGAATAATATTGTTAAATTGGGTCTTTTTTTTTTTTGGTAAAAGACACACTTTGTAGCACAGATAATGGGGAACCTAACAGGCCTTGTGGGAAGCTGTGGCTCAGTTGGTAGAGCAGGTTGGTCACTAATCGCCCACACGACTCCACATGCCAAAGTGTCCTTGGGCAAGACACTGAACCCCAAGTTGCTCCCAATGGCAGGCTAGCACCTTGCATGGCAGCTCTGAGTGTGAATATTATGAGTGAATGAGTCACAGTGTAAAGCACATTAAATACCGTTAAGGTTAAAAAGGCGCTATATAAGTGCAGAACATTTACCATTTAACAAAAAAAACAAACATGAACAGGAATTTTCCATTTTGAGTGAACTGTCCCGTTAAAGCTGGAATTTGACAGCAAACCAAAGTCCATTATATGAACGAAACTCAGTCGTGCGTGAACGTCCAATTATGCAAACAAAATCAAAATTGTTTTCGTTTCATTTAGTGTCTTCCATTCTTTTCATCTTTCCGTTGCTCATTTTTTGTTGTTAATAGATCTTTAGAGAAACTTTAAAGGTGTACGTTTCTCACCACAGCATGAGAAATCACATGCACATTTGTGTCTGCTGTGTGCTATATACGTAAAGCACATCTGTGAGTTCACAAAAGGTCAAATGTTCAACACATGATATTAGAAACTATTTGACAACAGTCTGGCCTGATCTCTCAGGTTACACAACAACCAATAGGACATGCTTTTCTTGTTTTTTTAAGTTTAATTAAAATAGTTTTTTGTTAGTATTACAGTTTTCCTTCTAACACAGGAGTGTAATACATTCTCAGTTCAAAAGAACTTGATTGGCATGTCTTCGACTTTTCTGGTCCGTTTCTGGTCCACCTAGGTTATTTTACCCAGGATGGCCCAAAGGCACGGCAAAACTGTGCTTTATAATTACTATTATTGTTGTATAAAACAACCTATTACACGTTAAATGATGATCGCTAGTAGAGTATAACTTCAAATAATATTCTTACAGCTCTACTAGAACATTCCCAGGTGTCTTTTCCCAGGAATGCCTAGTTGTTTAGATAGTTTCACAAATTAAAAACATGGCACCAAAATATATAATTACAGTATTTAAGAAACATAAAAACTAACTAAAATATGACTAAAAGTGTTGCAAATTATTTGCATTGGTCATGTGCTTTTGTTCAGGCAACCTGCAACTAAACATCATTGTGCTTCATGAATATACATTATTGATTTATTAAAACACAATTATTCCCCTCTATTTACATAAGACTTTAGTATCATAAAACCTGAAATTATTGATTTCAGTAAAACCCTTGTAAAACCATTAAGGTCCCAACGTTGAGCATAAAAATGAGAATAAAGATGTCATTCTGTTACTTGCATTCACCGTCTATAACTATATATTTGGTAAACAGTCTCTGTACAGAGACTCTTTACCCTATAAGACACTTTGAAATTGCACCTTAATTTAGTTAATCTTTTTCTTTCGGAGTCCATTGGAGTTCAGGTACTTCGAAATTGTGCTTTTCCCTGCAATGACTGGGATCACTTGGTCACAAAGCAGCAGAGAGCCTGTCATACCTGTACAAAAGACAATACACTTATTAAAAACCTTGATTGGACGTATCTGACGACACCGGTACAACACAGAAGACAGACCCTGAACCCTCACATTAGACTTCTTTCTAATTGCATTAACAACTAGAAACTTATTGTAAAGTGTAACCAGATTGTTGTACTTTATAGATATTTTATTCCAAAATAGTGATTTCTAACTGAAGAACAATTTTACAGCCGAGCACAACTAGAAAAATGTATATTCACAGTAAAACTTGTCCATGACTTTTTAGGATGTTATTAATTTCCAGGACTTTTCCAGGCTTGATATTTACAATTTTGAAATTTCCTAATATTTACAGGTTGTCCATGACAACCGGAACCCTGCAAACAATTGTTACAGTGGCCAGAAAAAGTATGTGAACCCTTTAGAATTAGCTGGTTTTCTTCATTAATTGGTCATAAAATGTGATCTCATCTTTATCGAAGTCAACACAATGCACTTTAGCTAACAATACACAAACAATTATAATATTTAATGTCTTTATTGAACACATCTCATTTAACATTCACAGTGCAGTGGAAAGTGAGCGCCTAGGTGAGCGAGCGCCTAGGCTAATGACATCAACAAAAGCTAATTAGAGTCAGGAGTTGGCAAACCTGGCATCCAGTTAATGAAACGAGATTGTAGGTGTGGGTTAGAGCTAGTTTGACTTATAAAAAGCACTCAAACATTTTGAGTTTGATATTCACATGAAGAATCGGCTGACATGGACTATGCCTGGCAAAAAAAAAAAGATTTCAAAAGACCTACGATCAAGAATTGTTGCTTTGTATAAAGCTGGAAAGGGTTACAAAGTTATCTTGAAGAGCTTCGATATTCATCTGTCCTCAGACAAATTTAGTCTGTGACCCTAGAGTGACAACTGAAGACTTGAAGGAATCTTTGGAACTGGTTTACATCTCTGTTCATGCGTCCACTATACGGAAAACGTTAAACAGGCATGTTGTCCATGGCAGGACACCACAAAGGAAGACGCTGCTTCCCAATAAAAACATTGCTGGGTGCTTAAAGTTTATAAAAGACTGGAAGATGTTTGACTGGGAAGATATTTTGTGGACTGATGAAGGTTGAATTGTTTAGGAAGAACACACAGCCCTATATGGCATAAAAAGGGCTCCGCATACCAACATGAAAACATCAACCCAACGGCGGTGAAGTACGGTGGAGGGAGCATCACGATTTTGGGCTGCTTTGCTACTTCAGGGCCTGGACCACTTGCCATTATCAAGGGAAAATTAATACTCAAGTTTATCAAGATATCCTACAGGGTAAAGCCAAGGTGGCTGTGTGCCAGCTGAAGCTCAGTAGATGTTGGGTGATGCAGCAGGAAAATGACCCTAAACATCGACCCTAACCCAACAGAGATGCTGTGGAATGACCTCAAGGGAGCCGTTCACACCAGACAACCAAAGGGTTCACATACTTTTTCTTCCCACTGTATATGATATTCTTTGCCATTTCCGTTTTGTGGTTTGAGCTGTTTAACAGTACCACGAAAGGTTTTCCTCCAGCACTGAGGACATTTCGTCTTGCGTATCGTAAGAAATGATTGTGTTTGAAAGCACTTCCTTTTCTAGCGAGTAACTTTCTGAATTTCATTCTTGTGGATTAATCTTGCTGTTGATCACACAATAGTCTCACGTGTGAATCTTGTGCATTTTAAACGTCAATGTAAATGCTCTAACCATAATGCTCACCTAGTATTGGCCCCAGCCAGTATACAAATGTGTACTCTAAGAAAGTGTTTCCGGGACAGGGGAACTGAATTGAGAATGCCAGTGCTGGGTTGAAGACTGCTCCGGTGATGTGTCCACCTTTATGAAAACAAGTGGGAAACAGTATAGACATGTTGGTAACTCTTTATTTTACAGTGTCCTTGTTATACATATTACATGTATTGACTATAGTAATAACAGTAAATTATGTATAATTAGAAGTAACTAACCTACCTTAATCCTAACCCTACCCCTAAACCTATAGTAAGTACATGTTGTTAATTAACTACCCAGTGTACTTGTGACCTATATAAATGCAGATAAACATAATACAATTGAACAACAGCAAATCAGATGAACACAACGTTTATTTTATGGAATATTTCCTCAAATCTTCATAAACTTGAAAAGTAAAAACCTTGAAAACAGAAAGGATTGACTATACATTGGGAGACTTTGAAACTGACACAAGTTAAAGTTAACACTCCCGTTAATCAGCCAAGAGAGCGCGGTCATTGGTCGATGCGAAAATTGCAAAATGGCCAAATGTCGGCCAATATATTTATCGGTCTATCACCAGTTAAGATCATTCGTCAGCATTTGTGGCATAATGACGATTACCACAAAAAAATACAAAGCTTTTCATGAAAATAAAAAAGAATTAAATTGCAGTGAGGCACTTACAATGGAAGTGAATGGAGCTGATTTTTGGAGGGTTTAAAGGCAGAAATGTGAAGCATTTGCTCTGAAAACACTTGAGTAAATATGTTGTTTAAATTGGCACTTAAATGGTCATTTTACACTGTGGCGTGGTCATGGCAATAATGTAGTAAAATTGGATATAACTTTGCACAGAATTGGTTAGAGAGTGGTTTTATCATGCGTTTTAACGATCGAGTTAAAACGCATATTGTTTATGTTTTATGGCGATACTTCTGAAACGGTGAGTATTTTAACATTTACGAATTGGCTCCCATTCACTTCCATTGTAAGTGGAACCCAGATGTTTGCTTTTTTAAAGAAATTAAAGTCGTATTTAATTTTAGTGGTAATCAACATTATGCCACAAGTTCTGTTAATTTATCTTAATTTGTACTGAACCCGTAATACAAAATAAACAGTCATATATTAGTAAAATATGACAATTTTCCACCCTCATTCTGACCCTCTGTCAGAAG
Organism: Moxostoma hubbsi; assembly: GCA_032164185.1. NCBI lineage: Eukaryota > Metazoa > Chordata > Actinopteri > Cypriniformes > Catostomidae > Moxostoma > Moxostoma hubbsi. Next base: position 6,163,261 of record JAVLUX010000019.1, read on the forward strand.
CACACCATTTTGGTGCTGCTTCTCCTTTAAGACTTGCCAATAAACGCCCACTGTTATGATTGGTTATTTGCTTTTGACTGATTACGATTGGCTCTCTCCTTGCCATCACTATGCTCACCGCTACTGGGCGTGCTACGGAAGTGATTAAAGGTAAAGTAGGCATTGATGTGTAGTTGTGGAGGCGGTCAGATGCAAATGTCTACCACAGTGTGACATCACAATGTGGAGGAAGTAGAGAACGCGTCATTGTGGCAACTTGGTTTCAACAAATCCTCTTTTTGCAGTGAGGAGGAAGCTATAAGTTCTGAAACGTACAGTATGTTTTTATAGAGCAATGTTATATGTCAAAAGATAAGGAAGTCTTGATTCCTCATGTCATGACCCATTATTTTAGAATTTTATTTTTTTAGCAAGACCTAGGTCACACCTTTACATAATAAAAGTTATGTGGCGTTATCACTGTACAGCGATGTATGGATTGCCAGTCCAGCCCTAATCACATGGTAATACCATGGTACTTTCATATACTATGGTACTGAATGGATAATATATTCATGTACCATGGTACTTTTTTTTTTTTATAGAATACAATGTTACTACCAAGGTACATGTCCAAAAAAACATGGTACTACCGTGGTATATATTCAAAGGTCCAATGTAGTGCCATGGTACTATTTAGTGCACACACCTGCATAGACTAAGGTGGTAATGACAGCAGCTATGGCATGAACTCGATATTTCTCCACTTTATCCGCGTTAGAGGCTGCAGTGTGTATCACAAATGCGCAGCCCATTTCCACCGAGGCGGCCAGCAGCAGGGGGGCATGAATGGGGCTGTGCGTGCATTTAAACCCCATCAGTTTGTGCTGTGAGTGAAGGCCAGAGAGCGCCAGTGCCCACACGTGTGGCATCACGCTGCGTGCCAGCACAGCCGCGATCAGCTGGCATAAAATCCGTGCTAGTGCGTCTCTGCGGGTGATAGTCCCGCGGCAGAGTTGCTCCAGAGCGCCGGTGGGGTTACAGATCGCGCCGTGGAATGAAAGCCCGTGGACTACCGAGATCACATACGTGACAGTTAAACCAATCTGCGGCTCGAGTCCGCGCACCTCCGCGAGGAGCTTTAACTCATGCGTGCACGCGCACAGTTGAAACGTGGAAATAAACTCCAGCACATATATGGTCCAGACGCGATTCTGTAGCATATATAAGGAAATCCTCCTCGCCACCTCGCTGAAAACTACAATCCCCAACAACAGGGACAAGGAGACGCTGAGATCGGCCATCTTTGGCAACTTCCGTAATCATATGAAACTAAGACACAGACAACTTTAGAGCGAGTACACCTCCCCAACCACCGACTCAGCCCCCTTCATTTGAATTCGGAAATCCACCTACGGCAGAGGTCGTACTGAGATTGTTTGGGACACGTACACTAATTAATATTCATGAGCCAAGCCCTCCCCACAACAGGGATTCGTTAGTTAGTTAATTAGTCGAATCGCAACCACGTCTATCTTTTAGCCAATCAGGAGAACGTCTAGTTACATAATTAATATTCATGAGTTTGGTGTTCATTTTAGTAGATTTCGTAAAAGGGAGTTCATCTTCCAGATTGAACTGCTGCTACAATATAAATAACTTCACTAGAAATTACGGGGAAACTCGGTATGTTCTGACATTGCATTTATTCGAGGTCGTACTGAGATTGTTTGGGATACGTACAAAAATTAATATTCATGAGCCAAGCCCTCCCCACAACAGGGATTCGTTAGTTAGTTAGTTATTTAGTTAGTCGAATCGCAACCACGTCTATCGTTTAGCCAATCAGGTAGGTTCACTCGGAGAACGTCTAGTTACGTAATTAATATTCATGAGTTTGGTGTTCGTTTTAGTAGAATTCGTAAAAGGGAGTTCATCTTCCAGATTGAACTGCTGCTACAATATAAATAACTTCACTAGAAATTACGGGGAAACTCGGTATGTTCTGACATTGAATTTATTCGTTTGAAATATTACCAATAATTTGATTAGGTTAATTATGATGCACACTTTATCCCTGAATACAGAACAAAGCATAACATTTATTAAAACATTTACAGAGCAATAAAAAGTTGCTCTATCACCAGTGTTTGTTCACTCTGCTGCTAGTTTTGTTAACTGTTATTTTCCTGCAGAGGTCGCTGAGATACTCAGTAATGGGCTGTTCAATAGACCTTTTTGTTTATTTTATTTTTTTGAACTATATCGCTTTACAAAACCAAATAGGGAACAATAAAATGCCTATTACAAATATACACTTTTCCAATCATATCTCCATCATAAATGTCCATGTGTGTGTACATATCACATACAATAACAACAAACAAAACAACATTCTTTAACCATTTTTAAAGGGGGTGCAAGGAAAGAAAAAAAAAATAAATAAATACAGGAATAAAACCTTACCAAACTTAAAAGGAAAGAGATTCAAACAAAGATTTATACAATTCTCCCAGGGTTTATTATCTTTGGATATGTGTTTTAAAGATTCTAAGTATTTTTTACATTCATTTTTAAAGTAATTTACTTACTTTTGCCTTAATCCACTTACTTTTGTGTATATGATATTTACCCATTGTAATAATAATGTTCAAAGTGTTTTACAACTCTTTTGAAAGACCATCTGCATAAACCAAAATCTTAAACATATTTAGTGATGGAATAACAGTGTTGTTATCAATAATTAACCAACTGAAAAGATCCTGCCAGAATTTCAATATTACTGGACAAGAAAAAAATAAATGATCAATGGTTTCAGGCTCTACTAAACAAAAAACGCAAGGATCTACTTCAAAACGGAATCTTTTGCGCAAAACCTCCTAAACTATCCTAAACTGAATATCCTTCATTTTAGGTAAAATTGGCCATTTAAGGTATTTTCAGAATTTGTTATTAAAAGTTTTATTTTCAAATTGTTTTAATTGAGAAGGTTTATTGTAATCTGAAAATAACTTACATTTTAATACATTCCCTATTACTTTATTATTACATTTTTTGTCTCCAATCTTTAACTCGGGCAGTTTAACAGATACCTTTGAATATGTAAGAGTGTTTTGTATTAGTTGTTTTAAAGCAAGAGGAATGGCTTTCCACAATGTATTAAATTCTCTAAAGGAACATTTTTTCTCAAATTTCTCCATGAATGCATTATGTTGAATAATTTGACCTGTTTCATCTAAACGATCAATAACATGTGAAATATTTTTCCCATACCACTCTTTTTTGAATACTGTCTTTCTATTTATTGTAATGGTTCTGTTATTCCACAATGTGGAACAATGTGGTAAAACAATTTGGGTGAATATCAATTTCCAGTAGTATAGAATCTGTTTGTGGAATTTTGAAAGCTTAATTGGCAATTTAGAAACCTCAAAATCACATTTCAGCAAAAAATCGAATCCTCCAACTTGCTCGAATACAGACTTTGGTATATGATACCACATTGAGTTAGGTTGTGCTAAATACCTTTTAATCCAATTCAGTTTAAGTACTCCAACCATTGATTCAAATTCAGAGGCTTTCAGACCTCCATTTTTATATTCTTTAATCATCTGAGATTATTTAATATAATGAGTTTTGTTTTTCCATATAAAATTAAACAAAATAGAGTTTACCTTTTTTATCAGTTGAGGAGAAACATAAAGAGAATAACATGGGTAAATCAGTTTAGATATACCTTCTGCTTTGGTCAAGAGTATTCTGCCCATGATGGACAGATCTCTCATAAGCCAATGATTAAGGGATTTCATACTATCAATTCTCTCTTCTATATTTACTAATTCTCTCATATTAATTTCTTTACACATTTTTAAACCTAAATAAACACATCTGATTTAAACCTGATGCTCCAGAAAAGACTGAAATAATATTCCAAGTTTTTTTAACTATAGATTTGTCTTTTAAAAATATTACTGTATCATCAGCAAATTGACTAATTCGATATTCAAAATCAGAAATGGTTATTCCTTTTAATTGAGGATGGTTGACAACCAGATAAGCTAACATTTGAGTGCATAGAATAAACAGTTTTGGAGAGATTGGACAGCCTTGTCTAATACCACGCAAAATGTCAATTCTAGGAGTCATGCCTGGATTAAGGGATATATAACTATAAATGTTGTTATAAAAAAACAACACAAGTGAACGACAGCAGGGTGAATGGGAGATCACAGCAAACATTATTTTCACTTGCCCATTAGCTCCAAGTCCTAAAGTATAAATCCACTATTACGTTTGAATGACTTTCCTGAATAGGACAAATATAAAGACGGTGGATTAAGACAATTAAACGGGAGATGCCTAATTTACTGGCACTCTCTCAGCATAGAAACAGCCTCTCAGCGGTGGTAATAATAATAATAATAATAATAATAAAATTAAAAACAATTTCACAGGGTAATATAACACAAAGCACAATGTTATAAATTTACACTAAATATTTACAAAAATTGATAATATAAAATAAAAGAAAATTGCGAGAATTACGCTGATAAACAAGGCGGAAACGCGTCATCACAGTCTGTGAAAAAGGTCTATTCAATTAAATTTAAAAGTGTTTCATTTGCATAACAAAATTGTTTTGTGTTGTCAAAGCAATAACATGAGCACATAGAGAAAAATAAATTGAACGATAAATAGAACAGAATAACAGTAATAAGTATACAAAAGAAATATAAAACAATTAACAATGCAACATTCATGTAATGTTATCAACAATTATGTTTATTGTAAAATGGGATTGATATCATGTGAGAAAGTTGTAAATATTAAATATTGTTATAAATGTTGGGTGGTTATAAAGCATGGGTGGTGCATGTCTATTTACTCCCATACTAAAATCTTACAAGTCTAAGCTTTGGTCACTAAATACTGTATGTGCAAAACCCGGCATGGCCAAGCAAATTTATTAATATCAGTTTGCCCGTGGTGACAACAGAAGTGAAATCTCTTTCAACATACTTTCAGGGGTGTTTTTTCAGCTTTTTACAGTACTGTCTGAAGCACAGGTACAAAAATGTCACTAAAGCATTTAATTTTGGTGACTTTAGGAGCAGCATTTTTACATTTTCACATTTATATATCTTGTGTAACAAATAATGTAACTACGGGCTACAAAGCATTTATAAAAGTCTCAGGGCCCAAACATACTTCACACAAGTATGCAAACGCAGATGCGAGCACTTCACCAACGCGTGGTTCCGTTGTACATAGTACATTACATGCGCTCTTGCGTTTCTCTGGGACCTTGGACCACAAGCGGGCAAAAGAGTTTTTAGGCACCACGAAACCGTATTCGGTGGTCAACATGTTGAAGTTTGGCTTAATGCGGCAGCCTTTCAGCTTATCGCCACCAGTTAGGCCCCGTTTCGCAGCCGGCCAACCTGGAAAAGTGCCAGTTCATAGGCCCTGCCTATATGTCACAAAATATTACAGTAGTAAACTCCACACATTGTTCACTCCAATAGGATTGTTGAGTGTAAAACATGTTAAAGATTAGTGGACAAGTGGCCAGTTCATTAAATTATTTGCTGTTTCCTCACAAAAGCAGTTTATTATTCGTGTCTCTTGTCTCCTCGCCCATGTCTATGGGACTGCTGCATTATGCATTTTTGCTAACTTTGCAGGTTCATCTTGGTAGAAGGGCTCTGGTTGTTACAAAGCAGGGTCCAGGGTTTCTAGGTTACGGGGCTGCTCCACCTTTACTGAGAGATAGCTGTAGTGAGACATGCAGTTGGAGTGCACTTAATAATGTTTCAAGATGGTGCCGCAGATGGCAGCCTCTGTGTGGAGCTCTCTAATTCTTTAGTTGTTTTTGTTTCTTTGTTCTGTGTTTAGTAATTTTTTTGCAATCAGTTTTACCAGGGGTGATCTGCTGAACATTCAGCAGCACATACCAGACAATATTTTCCTGGTTTTTGACTATTCAGATGCATTGCTGGACATTTTAGTCAGAGACACAGCTGTGATGTTCAAGCACGCTATGCCTATCAGGCAGGCTGATCAAGCTCTGAAAGTGTGGCTTTTGAACAGCGCTGCTGAATATTCATCTAGCGAATCTCTGCTCTTTTCCTAACAAAACAGATGAACTTCATCTCCTCACCCGTACAAACAAGGACTTTTCAATCTCTGCTGCCTTGTGCTTCACAGAAACCTGACTGAGTGAAGCCATTCCAGACAGCGTGTGTTACATCTGCTGGGCTTTCAGTTGTTCAGAGCGGACCACATTGCGGATTTAGCGGGGAAAACAAGAGGTGGTTGAACATGCTGATGTTGAGATGTAACAACATTAAAGAAGATGCGCTCTCCTAATTTGGAAGCGATCTTTAGTGAATGTAAGCCTTTTTACTCGCCGCTGGAGTTTTCCTAGTTTATTCTGGTGAGTGTTTATATTCCTCCCCAAGCGTGTGTGAGCGCAGCGCTGCAACAGCTGGCTGATCAGTTCACAGACACGGAGCAACAATACCCAGACTCAATTATTATTATTCTCAGCAATTTTAACAGAGCCAACCTCACCCGTGATCTGCCAAAATACAAACAGCACATGACATGCCCTACCAGGGACAGAAATATACTGGACCACTGCTACACAACATTAAAGGATGCATATTGCTCTGTCCCTAGAGCAGCTCCGGTGACTCTGTGATCACTGTATGGTGACCTGCAGGCAGAAACTAAAATCAGCTAAGCCTGTAGTAAAGACTATAAAGAGCTGGACCAATGAAGCAGAGCTGGAACTACAAGCCTGCTTTGACTGCTCTGACTGGAGTGTTTTTGAGGCTGCAGACACCAATCTGGACTAGCTCACAGATAATGTGACATCATATATCAGTTTCTGTGAGGATAGGTACATTCCTACTAGGACTTATTTAAATATAGCAATGTCAAACCATGGTTTACGGAAAAATTAAGGCAGCTTCATCAGGCCAAAAAGGATGCTTACAGAAGTGGGAATAAAATTTTGTACAATCGGGCCAGAAACACACTGACAAAATATATCTGAGTGGCTAAAAGATGCTATTCTGAGAAGCTGAAAAAAAAATTTTCAGCTAACAACCCTGCATCAGTGTGGAGAGGCCTGAAGACATTACTAACTACAAGACAGCATCCCCCCAACTCTGTAGGGAATCAACAAAAGCCTGATGACCTGAATGTGTTTCACTGTAGATTTGAAAAGGCCAGTCTTACACCCAACATTTGCTCTGACCTTCACTTCACACAAACATCAACACCTCCTGTGACCCCCTTCCTCCTGCTACTCAACCTGCAATTAAGATCTGTGAAGAGGATGTGTGCCAGTTCTTCCAGAAACAAAAAAAACAAACAATGAAAGCATAGGGCCCAGATGGTGTTTCACCAAGCTGGCCTCCATCTTCACACAGATCTTCAACAGATCACTGGAGCAGTTTGAAGTTCCTGCTGCTTCAAATGCTCCACCATCATCCCTGTCCCAAAGAAACCCAAAATCACAGGACTTAATGACTACAGACCTGTCGCTCTGATGTCTGTGGTTATGAAGTCATTTGAGAGACTGGTGTTGGCCCACCTGGAGGACATCACTGGACCCTTTCTGGATCCCCTTCAATTTGCTTATCGAGCAAACAAGTCTGTGGATGATGCGATCAACATGGGGCTGCATCATATCCTGTCACATCTGGACAGACCAGGGACGTATGCAAGGATCCTTTTTTGTGGACTTCAGTTTGGCTTTCAATACCATCATCCCAGCTATTTACCGGACTAAATTAAACCAACTCTCTGTTCTCACCTCTATCTGTCAGTGGATCACCAGCTTTCTGACAAATAGCCAGCAGTTGTTTAGACTGGGGAGATTCACTACCAGCACCTGTACGATCAGCAGGACCACCCCCCCCCCCCCCCCCAGTGTTGTGTGATGATGATGAGTCTGCATACAGAAGGGAGGTTGAACAGCTGGCTGTCTGGTGCAATAAAAACAGCCTGGAGCTGAACATGCTTAAAACAGTGGAGATGATGGACTTTAGGAGGAACACCCCAACATTGGCCCTGCTCACCATTCTGAACAGTACTGTGGCAGCAGTCGAGTCACTCAAGTTCCTGGGCTCTACTATCTCACAGGACCTGAAGTGGGAGACCTACATTGACTCCATTGTGAAAAAGGCCCAGCAGAGGTTGTACTTCCTTCACCAGTTGATGAAGTTCAACCTGCCACAGTTGCTGCTACAAAGGATAGTTTGGACTGCTGAGCAGATTATTGGTTGGCCCCTGCCCTCCCTTCAAGAACTGTACAATTACAGAGTGAGGAAAAGGGCTGGAAAAATCACTCCCACTCACCCAGCACCCTACCTTTTTTAACTATTGCCTTCTGGCCGGTTCTACAGAGCACAGAGGACCAGAACCATCATGCACAAGAACAGATCCCTCAGGCAATCCATCTCATGAATAGTTTAAACTTCCCCATTGAGCAATAATTATGTGCAATACACAGCTTAGTCTATTTATATTTATCCAACATATCCAACCTCTTCTGCCATTACATACCCTTGCACTGTCTGTATATAACAGATTTCTATTTCTACTTATATATATATATATTTATGACAGCTTTCTCTAGAAACTCGTCATTCAATCAAGGTTTTGATAAATGAAGGTTATACAATGCTTGAAATTGCTTGAAAAGGTTTCATACAAAGGTGTAACTACAGTCTTCAAAGGCAAAGCACAACTGACTCTAACAAGGACAGAAAGAGATGTGGAAGATGTACAACTAAACAAGAGGATAAGTACATCAGAGTCTCTAGTTTGAGAAATAGATGCCTCACATGTCCTCCGCTGACAGCTTCGTTGAATTCTACCCGCTCAACACCAGTTTCATGTACAACAGTAAAGAGAAGAACTGCAAACAAAAAGCCACTTTTGAAACAGAAAAACAAAAAGAAAAGGTTAGAGTGGGCAAAGAAACAGAGATTGGACAACAGATAATTGGAAAATAGTGTTATGGATCTTAATGGAGCTTTTGTGGGATCAGATAGACTGTAAGGTGTGTGAGAAGTGCCCGATAAGACAGTCACATCTATGGCAAGTGCAACAGGAAGTGTGGGGGGAAAGGTCATGTGCTACAGGAAGTGTGGGGGGAAAGGTCGTGTGCTACAGGAAGTGTGGGGGGAAAGGTCGTGTGCTACAGGAAGTGTGGGGGGAAAGGTCGTGTGCTACAGGAAGTGTGGG